>OX388345.1:21415577-21754740 GCA_947579665.1 Sympetrum striolatum
TCCTGTAAACTACCCCACTACCTCACTCCTCATTCCCACATGATACCTCTTGGTAGATAACGTTAGAGGGAATGAGGTACCAACCTGATTTCAAACTGAATACTTTACAGGCAGATGGAGTATTGTTAATTCCGACCCATCAATTATTACTAAATAATTAATCCGTTATGTTGTGATATTTCATTCCTCGGAATATTTTAGATATTATTTCATTACCCTCAGTAGGTTACTGTAAGTTAATTATACCCGCTCTTTGATGGTTTTTTTAGCACAGTGGATATTTTTACCAACATTAACTTAGGATAATTTATTCAGAAATATGTTTTCTATTCACAATTAGTTTTAAATGCCTTTTATTGTTATACACTAATCTATATATATAAAGCAGAAATTCTGTGGGTTTGTGTGTTTGTGGGTTTGTGTGTTTGTGGGTTTGTGTGTTTGTGGGTTTGTTTGTTTGTCTTGGATTGGAGTCCACACCGTTTGCCCGATTTGTCTCAAACTTTGCATGCGTGTCCTCTGACATCAGGAAGGAAGTACTGTCGCATTTTTATTCAAGAATTTTGCTGGATTCGAACCAGGATCGCTCAGATAGATTTTCATAAGGAATACACGTAAGCTTCACTTTTATCGGTTGCAGACTTTATTTCTTTTGAAGAATTAAATTAGAAGGAATAGTCGTACAGAGTAGAGACAAACACCAAAAGAAAGAAAATTGAATAAAAATTCTTATTTTAGTCGTGGAATCTTACTTTCGATTAGAATTTGCGAGAATATTGGTAAAATATACTAAACTTTCGTGAAAATTCGAGGTTATAAACAACTCATCCCCCTGACGACCGATCCCATTGTTGAATCCGAGCTCATGCTTTATCCCGTAAAAATACTCGTAGACTTTAGGCCCATAAAGCTGATGATTGAAGAGTACGATATATTACATGGATAACGAGAAATTTTCTGTAAGAAGGTAACCAGCAATTGCAGGTACATAATTACAGTCAGGAGATTGTGTGTCTTCGATTTTAGTACAAACCGTTTGCCAGATTCGCGTCAAACTTTGCGTACGTGTTTTCTGGGACCAGGAAAGACGTACTGTCTCAATTTCATTCGATAATTTTGCTGGGTTCGAACCAAGATCGCTCAGATGGGTTTCCATAAAGAATAAATCTAATCTTCACTTTAATCGGTAGCAGGCTATATTTCTTTTGAAGAATTAAAATAGAAAAATTGTCGTGCGGAATCGAAACAAGAAGAAAAAGAACGGAAATTAAATGAATATTTTAATTTTGATCGTGGAATATTGTTTCCGAATCGAAATTCCGAGAATTTTGATAAAATACGCGTGAATTTTCCAAATTGTTGAGGTTGTAAACAGCCAATCCTCCTCACGATCAATGCGATTGTTGAGCCGAGCTCATGAATTTTCCTGTATAGTAAGAAAAGCTTGGGATTTTAGATTGTATTCTAAAGGGAATTTACGCATTGCACGACTGGCAACTTGAATTTAATCTACTTCTATATATATTCCCCGTTGAGAATCAACGGGCGCTTCAGCTAGTTAGATATAATTTAAATTGATGATGGGTCAAATAGAGAGTTAGATTTTAAAGTATCAATCTCATCCAAGATGAACTCGTTACTCATATTTATTTATATTAACTTTGAGCGGTTTCTTTTGTCCTTAATTAAAAAAAAAACTCAGAGCGATTTTCGTCCGTCAATTTGTAGTTTTCCCTCTAATGGATGCAAATCTCCGCTCATTTCCGTTTTTTTTTTCTTCGGAAAATATGAAGATTGAAGCGAGCCATTAACATTTCTAGCGCAAAAAATACATATTTAGATGCATATTAATCACGCCATTCCGTTCGGGGTAAGCGCCCAGACGGCCTCGATTATTCAACCTTTTTCAAGCGCAATTTCGTATCCACGCGAACACATTATGATTCGTATGATCTGAAGCTTTTTTCTGTCTGGCGGCAGGAAAATGAATTAAAATGAGGCTAAAGGGCTTCATTCGATATCATGAAGCGGCTGATGAGGGAAGAAAAGGTTTTTCTGAGGTATTTTGAAGGAATGCCAAGATAAGAAGCTCTTTGGTCTTTTCAGAAACTTAATTTAGATTCTTCTGTAAAATATTTTCTAATACTATTCTTGAATGTGTACACTTCTTCCTACAAATATATCTGAGATGAATAGAACAAGCTTAATTTGCGATTTGATTCAGGATAGAGATAACAGTATCTTTCATTTACTTTTTTCGCTGTCTTGATTACGGTATGATTATATGGAAGCTAATGAGGTATGAGTGATGCTGAGTAGTGAAACTAATTAAGGTATTTTCTTATGGAATTCCAAGAAAAGTGTTACACATATATGGAAACTCTCTTCATATAGAATTCTGGTTTCGTAAGGAAAGCTAATTACCTCACTCCTCATCCAGTCTAGTAAGCCTCATTCCCCACTACTATATAGGATTAATTAATAACTGTGTTAGATATGTTTGCGATGTTAAGAGGCACGAACATGTTAGCCCTTATCGCCAAAATGTATGCTGGCTGACAGCATCAATAAGAAGGAAATACTTTATCTGACTTCTCTTGTTTACCATTACGAATAATAATAGGCCTCTGTATTTGCTTAATGATTTCACTTTCCTTCCTTCTCACCTATCTCGTCCTTGTTTGAGGTAAAATTCCCGTACTTTTTACGTTCCGTCACATAGATCTACCACCTTCCATACATCTTTTACAGTATCTGCCATCAATTTCTGGAATTCCCTGCCAATCGTAATCCGTGATGCAAGAAATATATATATAGGCTTAGAATTCTGTTACTTGATTATTTGTTCAATCTTAAGTGTTGAATATGTTGTTATTTCTTTGTTTTCGACTCCTATGATTTTGGATTTTTAAATGTTGAATATTGTAGTACTATACAGATTTCAACTGCTACGACTTTTTGGATAGTTATTTAGTGTTACCCTTGGGTGGCTTGCCACAGGGCATAATAAAAGTACATTTATTTATTTATATCTTGTTGGCGAGTGTTAAATGGGTTGACGTACCAACCAACCTCAGGGCTGCCCACATAACAGACAGATAGGTACAGAATTTTCATTTTGTATTATACTGAAGGAAAGGGAAAAAATCATTTCTCATCTATTCTTTCTTCTCAGTCTTCTTCATGCCGATGATAAAAAGGATATGATAAGCGTTAATGCGAATGGTATGAATGATTCTGAATTTATCCTCCTCTTACCTTAATGGTTGCAGTTAGAAGCGTCATCCATTGGGTTAATTTCTCACGTGAACTTGAAAGCATTGCAGCTCGGCGAGGAATGCAAGGATTCACTACCTCATTCCTCATCTTGCCCGGAAACCTCATCCCATCCCATTTCGAAGCTTAATAGCGGAGGAGCTGAGCTGTCAATCGTCCGTCAGACACGGCTTTACAGACAGCGAGGCGTTCATACAATAAATATATCCCTGTTCATCTTTGAGAAACACATTTTGAGCAACGAGATTTATGTGCAAGAGTTTCGTCGTATGCCATTATTCACACCAACAGAAAACATTGTATGACTGACAATAAGAAGTAATTAGTTGAAGCAATTAACTGCACCAAAGAGGAAAGAACTTCTAAATACGTACGAAGGACACTTAATGAATTCCTGAAAGTGACATATTGTCATTAGCGATAAGCTATTGTTGCCCTACACTGTTGAGCGCGTAAATTAGTCTAACAATCTAAGCTACAATCATTTGACTTCAGTTTAATTTGAAATTGTTTCATACGCCGTAAAGCTTAATTGCATATTGTTGGGGCTCTCTGTTGAGCTCGTTAATTGGTCTACGATTTTCATTATTAGATACCTACAACAATGTGGTGGACAACTTTATAACTATCATCGGACTTCAATTAAAATTTGAAACTGTTACAGAGCTTAATTGGAGAAACTTTTTGTGCGTTCTGCCATAAAATGCATGCGGCACGGTTTAATTCGAAGGAGAATGAGATAAAGAAGATTTGGTGACGTAGATGATGAATGCCGTTAAATTAATATTGCGCCCCGTCTTGGGGAATCCTAAGGATTACCGCGACCTGGTTCTAATCCTCGCGCCTCATTACAGCGAATTAAGTGAGGAAGAACGGTTAAGAGCGCAGCCCTAATTAATCCTTTGCATAATCTCCCGAAAATAATATCGGTAAGGAAACCTCCTGTCGAGATAAGAGCAATAAAATATAATTTCCTTGGGGCTCGCGTTGTGAAGCTTATACAAAAAAAGACGAGGACCTCATGGGAGGGAGCTGCTGAAATGTGGTAAGTGTGTGGAGAGGAGGAACTACAGAGGGAAGGATATCCCTTGAGTGGAGAGCTTTGAGATCAATGCAGAAGATTAAACGGACGAAGAATTGGAGAAACTGATGGGAACGGCGGGATGAAGGAAACTGGATGGGATTGGACCATCAGGAGAGAGAGTGCACACGATCGAAGGTAAGCTTATAAGGGATAAAAAAGAGTTATCTCGAGAGAAAGGTTACAGGGCAGAAAAACAGGTAACTACGGGACCCCCTACGACGGGGATGATCTCGAACAGTCGATAAATGAATTCTGCAGGATAATAATTTTATCCGAAGATACAATCGGGCGTAAATATGTCGGGAGATCCGTACTTGCGGATGCGATGGAGAAAAAAGTTCTTCGGTAGTTGAAGATAACTTTTTATGACCTCGGTAGATAAAGTATTTTTTCTCCTTCCTTCTTGAATCGTTTATTTTTACTTTTATTCGTTCTTTTGCAAACATAATTGTATTTCATTGCACGTCTATACTCGGCATGACATTTTTTAACCTTCTTCATCGAATCTCGTATTATAATATTACTTAAAGTTATTCAGTTCTTAATATTAATACGAAACAAATAAAATAATTTGAGACTGCACGCTTACGTGTATAAATTTATAGAATAACTACTCATTCAGAATTTTCAAAATCTAGGACAGCTATCCTGGCAAATCTAGGTAATCTGAGTGTATAGGGATTTTAATAATAGCAATATAAATAAGAAGTTAATATAAATTACTACGCCATTTTCAGAAATACGGCATAAAGGCAGTGCTCATACAGTAGCTGCAACATAAACATGGTGGAAATTAATGTAACAGTATTTTACTTACTAAGTCGTCAATGGAATTATAAAATTTATCAATTAAGTTTTTCTTTACATTTGCTAGGTAAATTTTTAAATTTTTCATGTAAAATGCCTTCACAAAAATTATTCTCGGGCCTTACGCTCTGACATCTCATTCGTTGCAAAATTAAACTTTAGTAAAGTATAAAAGTGATAAAATCCGTAATAAAATAATTAAATTGCAATTTAAAAATCGGTCTCATATTTGATAAGTTTTCTGTAGGTCGTAGTACTTCTGTTGTTCCTTATGCTTTAATTTCGTCATCATTGAATTCCCCCAGATATCGCTCAGCCAAGTTGATATTGTATATTATTTTATCATTTAATCATTTAAATCCGATGCGACCATCCCTCCAAGGGTTTTTAAATATTCATTGAGCTCATTGATGAAGCAAAGGAGTTTGGAAGTAACTTCAAAGACAAGGAAAGGTCATGCTCGTTCACCCCCACTTGTCCTTTGGAAATTCAAATCCTTTTCCAAGCGGAACTAAGTTTGCCCTGGAGTTGGAAACGCTAGAACAGGTGGACTCCTTCTTATTTAGTGTCCTCTCGAATGACCAAGGGCTGATTACGCCCCTATGCCACTGTGACATCCCCCATTGACACAAATCCTTATAAATGGGGCACAATCGATTTTAAATACACCGAAAAGAGAAAGAGTGACACGATAAGGAATTTAGAAGTAGGAAGGAAGATGTGAGAAAATTAACAAACAATCGAGGTTTATTCAGCGGTAATTTCAAGTGTAAGACCTCTCGTTGAAAATTGCAGAAATTAGAATCCATAAAACATCAAGGGAGACGAAAATGAATGATGGTACACACCTCAAACTCAAACCAGTTGATAATCAGTAACAGTAAAACATGTGTGCAGATGAATCATTTTTTAAGCTTCGAAAACGGCAAAAAAAGTACACCAAACTCTGTCAATTGATAAAATCTTTAAAAAAGATGGATATAAAACTCTGGCAGGAGATAATTCCTTACAACAGATGTGTCAAACTCATTCAAACAACGAGCCAATTATTGATACTGGAAAGATTTTCTCGAGTTACACTTACTAAATTTCTTAAAATTTTCTTTTCGAGTGAGAATTCAGGAAAAAAAGGTCTAGCGATACTTGGTGGAATTTCATATTAAACACAGTTAAAAACACAAAACTTGTACAATTCCACAAGGTATATATTTATATTTATATATTACCTAGTGGAATTGTACAAGTTTAGTGTTTTTAACTGTGTAGAATTCAGGAATAAAGCTAGGGTAATTAAAGCATATATGGATTTAGCTCAATAATGGATTGAGTTCAATTTCAACTATGGATTAAGTCCATTTAATGGATTAAGTTCAATAATATACAATTTATATACTATCGATTTTATTTAAACAGTTATTTTGGGCCACAGAAATCACGTCGAGGGCCAGCGGGCCCCCAGTTTGAAATTCCTCCCTTTAATACGTATATCAGGAGCCAAGCTGACACCATCAGAGGTGAACGAGTGATTTTCACCTTAGAATGAATGGAGATCATTTTTCAATTTCAGCACCCTCCCCTTCATTATTGTACTTAATCCTCCACACGAGTATTCTTGAAATTAGTGACTTCTTTGTGAACGTATATTATAATAAGAGAAACGCCCCGGAAAATATAGCGCCTCTGGGCTTGTGCCTCCTTGGCCTAGCACTAGGTTCCGAATAGATGAGGAGCAGAGGTGTCCAAAGAAGAATAGCGGTTGCTTAGAAAGCAATCTTGAAGCACTAGGATCCGACAAAGACTCTAAGGGAATAAAAGAAAAGGGGAGACTTGTGAAATTTGTAGTTTTGAGTATACGCTTTAAAGGAGAGAGGTTTGGTTTCAAGTGAGATGTGGGTGTGGCGTAGAATGAATGCGTTCTGTTTGAAACAGAACAAAGGAGGAGAATGAGATAGGGAATAATGGAAGAAGAAATTGTTTAGACTGAAAACAACAGAAAAGAAATTAGTCGGAGGAAAATTAAGGGAAGGAAGGTAATGTAGGCCGGTTGAGAAGACGCATACGTTGGGAAAAGGACAAAAGATTTCAGGTGATGTAAAGGGAAAGGTTAGTTAAGTAAGGGAGGGGGCGGTGAATTCCACATGGGAGAGAAAAGAAACGTATGTAGAGAAAGGAGCGGCTCGTAATGAATGTGAGGCAACTGTGAAGGTAATGCCCGCCCGTTTCCTGGGGACACCATTTTGAGTGGAGTCCTTGACCTTTGGGCGATTAATTGATCGGAAAGAAGGGTCGGTTGACCATCGCAGGGTCAAAGAGGTCAAAGGGGACGCTAACTAATTGCGGAGGACGTTATTTAGGTCTCCAATGCAAATTCCCTCAGAATCTCAAAGGGGAATCCCTCAAGTCTATTCTTTTAAGGCGTTTTTCCACACCCGTTGAGCTATCGATTGGAATTCGCGAAACCTGGAAAGTTATTTTTGCATTGGAACGAAATTCGCATAAAAGGTGCGAGATTTCTTCTAAAATATTCCTTAATCAAGCATGAACGCGGCTGGAATCAAATTAAATTAACGATTAAATCGACCGATATTGCTGCAAAAGCATTGTTGTAGTAGCTAATAATAAAAGTTCTCAACAATTCATTACATGCTGCTATTAATAGCCGCTTTTCCAACGACAATGAACTTTTTGTCGGAGGGTCTATTCTATTTACGTCATAGTTAAGGATATTATTACGCAATTACGGATATTATACGCAAAAAAAGGCGTTCAATTAATAGAACAATATAACCGATTTGAAAAAAATAAAAATGGCCGCTTAAATAAGGAGGATATTTAGAAAATTAAAGTCTGATAACTACCCTAAATACTCATTTTTAAAATCAACGCAAATTCATGTGTACGCTCTGATACCTTTCAATGAGCATTGACCGTAACAAGTAATAACTCAATTCATTATAGTATTATGCTTTAAATAGTTCATTGGGGCTTCGCATGAGTGAATGAGGGGCATCAATGGGAATGAGTGATGATAATTCTCCCTCGTCAATCAAATTCATGGCATTAAATAGCATTCATTACAAGAAACGACGCTGCAATAATAACCGGGCGTTTCAGTTCAATGCAAGATTGACTCGAATAGTGATTAATTCCATATAAATTCCGGATTGATCTGTATATGAATATCGCGGTACCCTACACTTATCTTTAATGATCCGCATCAGATTACAATCAACCATTTACTGAATTAAAGATATCAGAATATCACTTTTTAAGTTTTTACGTGATAAATACAATATTTTTAATTGCTGTTAGAATAATGCTATTTTTTGAAAAGTTCTCCCAAATTAAAATAAACAAAAATAAGAATGTACCTATACATTGAAAATCATGTGTTTCATAATTGAATAAATAATAAAATGCTAGTTAAAAAAACATGATAAACATAATAAGAATATTTTAAAGTCTAAATTTATATTATGAACCGTAAAAATGAAATTTTAATCATCGGAAATACGTTACATCTCGAAAATTGTAACACAATTACACCAAGTCCATGTATTGCCATTAAATCGTAATTTGCGAAATTCCAAATTATTGGGATTGGACCGAATTCAATGCACTACTTTCTCTTTACCTTTTGATGATGTGATTTTGCATGGCTATGATCATGAAACTATAATTTGAATATTTGTAGCTGCTGAAAGTTCTGAAGAGTTAATGAGGCCGACTAGAAATTATTAGAGATGATGTAATTTTTCACTGAGGTATTCCACGTTTGTTATGACATAGATATCCTATGAATGACTCTTTTCATAAGATTCAATAAGGGCTGGATGGAGACCATAATTCAGCGTCCCTCATACCTCAATAACTCTCATATTTTCATAGCCATTGAATAGACTGGGATGAAAGTAAAGCGAGGATATTTTTTCCTCTATCAAAAGGCCGAAAAAATATTCCATTGATCGAAAGCACGTTAGAGGAAGCAATACCTCCAATTGATCAAAACCATAATTTTTAATCCGGTCACCCCCTTTTAGGATCGGCGTTTGGAGCAATGGAGCTTTGTAACGAGGATTGGAGAGAGAGAGACGTGGTTTTTTAATTAAGGGCATCAAATGGGAGGAAGATACACCGCCGACCGATTAAATTCGAGCGGAACTTCTTCGGAATTAAACATCGGCCGGAGAGGTTGATTAATCAATGCGATGATCGGTCACAGGATTCTACATTTTTCATCCCTTTTACAGCGATCCTATTCCGGGGCTTATTTCGCATGAACGGATCCGCGATCAAATCGTACACCAATTGGGAGAGCGTGTTTCGAACCCTTCTCGAAAATCCTCCATATCAATTATTTTTGGAATGTTTTTTTATTTTTTTACTACCTTTTTAATTTAATTTAACACGAACATGCTCAGCCATGCAAAAACGTGCACTGACGTTCGCATGCTAAATGCTGAATCGAGATAGCATATCGGTGCCTCACTAAAGTCTTAAGAATCTCGTAATATTAATGGTCTATTTTATTCATAGTTACAATAATTACTATATAAACACATGAGATAAAATTTAGCTAAAAGTAAAGTTTATTTTCTCTTCTGTGTGTAAGATGAAGTTCCATCACGTAAAGACCGAAAGGATTGAATTTAATTATTAAGTACATTTACATTAAATCAGTAAAATACATGAAAATATACCAGAATAGTAAATATACATTAATATTACAGTAATATGCAGAAGATTAACATGCATTTTCAGGATATTCTTTAAGGTCCACCTGAGCCAATAATTGGCTATTCAGGTCGTTACTGAGATTTAAGAGATATTGTGGTTTTACGTAGATATTAACAGAAATAGGGGCATAGGTATTAACAAAATAAATTAATTGTACATATTTTTATACAATAATATGCTCAAAATATTCTTTTATTTTTATTTTCCCTTGGGACATACTTGTCAAAGACCTAAGATGTTTTTGGTAATTCATTAAAGATTTTTTCTTAATTTAATGATTACTAGTGATTATACGAGAGATAAATGTGACACTGAATGCGTAACAACTATATATATAACGAGGTAATTTACTTTTACTCAATTAATCTGCCGATAGCTCCAAAAATTAATGATACAGGTAGATTAATTATTGAGATAGGGAAATCGATTATCAATATTCATTGCGATTGATTGTTCATTAAGAACTGCGTTTGGGATTAATCCAGAATACAGTCATGATTAAGCTTCATGATTATTTACAACGTTCTTCAACAGTTGGTTGATTATTGAAATGGTAATGGAAGCAAAACCAATCCTCATGTGTAACTTACCGAAATTTTTCGATGGATCAACATCATCCACCCCTAAACATTTTTTTCATTTGGGTATTTTGGGCATTTGTCGGCTTCCCCACGTTACAGGTCGGCAATTTATATGCATTTTAATAATTCGAGCGTCTTTCAACAATAAAACATTTAAGGCGATCAAAACAATTAAGTCATCTAAGACTTCTAAACATCGAATCGGAATAGGGCAATAAAATAATGAAGCAGAAATAACAGACTCAACAATACTAGCCTGATATATTTTCAACAATGAACTGAGGCGTATTTTGATAATCTGGGGGTACCTATTTCAACAGTGAAATGAATTAAACACCCTAAATAATGAAGTAGCCCAGGACTCCTGAAAATCGTATCTGAATGGATCAAAGGAACAATTAAGTAGAAAATGGGAACCTCAACTATACTCGCCTACTATATTCTCAACAATGAACAGGGTAGAAAACGATAACAATATTAAATAAGCGCATGGCAGTTGCGAAGATTGCGCGAGGAGGATCTGAGGTGCTTCTAAAAACAAAGAAGTTCCTAAAAATCCCGGTATTTCATGATTTAAGTACATCGTTCATCGTTGTGGTAGGTTATGGTGAAAGTGCATAATTCTGGTAGTGAAAATTGACTATTGTAGGCACTGATGAGTCACATTAGTTTTGGTTGGAGTCTACTTCACTGTATATTCTCTCAACTGTTACCACTGTTGTAGCTTGTATGTAAATGTTATTCACGTAGCGCTGAAAATGCAATATTTTTAACAGGGAAGTAAATAAATATTGGATAGTTACACATTGTAAGTAGTTAGTCCAATTTCTACTTTGAAGATTTTCCTTCTTTCTTTGTTTTTCCTGTGAAAAGAGCAATATGCCCCAATTCGCAATAGTTCCTTCTTCACAAGATTTCCGGAAAGCCTAGAGAAATCGAGAAATACTCGAGAAAAAATCACCGTGAACGTGCAAAGGAAGGAATTTTCACTCGAATAGCCTAATTGAGAGAATTAATGGATGCTTTTGGTCGACCGCAATCTATCCCAACTGCAGTTTGTCCATCATTCATATCACGACCTTTTCCAGAGTCTCAAAGGGAGAACGTCCCCACAAATCAGAATTCTTTGACGTATTCCCATCCGAATTTAATAATGCCCTCGGACAGTCGCAGCTCAGCTTCTCCCAGAGTTAATAGCGGGAGTTCCGCTGGATATTCATCGTCCGAGAAAGAGCAGTCTGCTGAAAGATGAGGAAGACAGAGGGGGCAAACATTGATAGAGGGAGGTCATCCATCGTCTCTCGTCAGCTGCATTAAGAAGAGCGAATTCTTTCCTCTGTTTGTTGGCTGTCTTGTGCAGGAGCGGGGCTTTCTGATTCCTAATGAAAATTAATGGTGCTCGGCGGCAAAAAGTGGCACCCGACGAGAATTCTATTGCTACAGATGGTTGTGTTAGCAACAGCTGAACATGGCAAGCCACGTCACGCTGAAGAGAAGCGAAAAAATCTGAATCATGATTCTAATGCTTCGGAAACAAATGCGTTTTTCTCCGTCCGCGAAAGAAAGAAAAACGATTCGTTATAACGAGGAATGGATTCCCCTCATCGTCCTCGTTTTTTATGATGCAAATCCGAAATGTATTCACTCTTCCCTTTTTTGAAGAGGCGATGCATCTAAAATTATAATAATAATAATAATAAGTAAATTTTATTCCATCTTAAAGAGAATACAAACAAAATAAAAATAAAAATTCAACATTGTGATGGAATTAGGTACCCCATAGGTAAAACCTGTTTTGGGGTTACCATCGAACTAAAGTACACGGATGGCTGGTGCTGATACATACAAAATCATTAAAAAAAGTAAGTGGTTTAACAAAAAAGAAAGAATACGTTTGTGTGTTCTTTACACTTGTTCTTAAAGAAAAAAGTAATACCTGTAAATTTTACAAAAAAGAGAGAAAAAACCAGATACATGTATATAACAATAACAAGAATAATAATACTATTTCTATCAGAATAATATAATTATAATAACCAAAAAATCATATTCAAAAAATTCTATCAACATTTTCATTTGATTATGTGTGAAAGATATACTCATTTGAACTCAGGGTTATTATGGGAAAAATCTGAGGAGTGTATGTTAGTAAAAGTAACATAAAATAGCCATACCAATTGATAATAATCCTTCATATCCGAAACTAATTTTTGAAAATTTTCATAAGTTCTGTGCAATGCATTTTTATCTGGGAGGATTTCGTGTCATCATAGGGTCAAATCCAACACCATATTGGAAGATATTTTCTAGTTTATGCCACGAAGGCGCATCTGCTGATAGCATAGATGTTCGATTCAATGTCGACCCGGAAAATACCCCAAAAAATTCTGAAAATCCTCATGATGCATTCTTATGGAAAAATCCGACATTTTTTGCCTTGCATCAACCCTATGATGCCCCCTTTTCTCTGATGAGATCCTGTTAGTCTCTATTGGACATGAAAAAGCTGAGTCAATAGTCTTTACAGTTTAAGCTGAGAAGTTGTCACGATCTACGAAGCGACATACTTATATTGCGGTTTTATCCAATTCATTTCTTCAGTTGCAAGTTTTGCATTAACAATAGCGTAGGGGCACCAAGTTATGCAAATCCGTGTTATGCAAACCTGGTTTTCCTCTTTATGTTGTTATGTTAATATTGCATATTAAATCTACCTTGGCATCTTTCAAACTCCATAATAGCGTATTGAAGAGTAAGTAAGTCAGTATATTTATATAATTATGCATTTACAGTTATTTATCATACATAGATGCTTCTCCAGATTCATTCATATATATAGGTATACGAGTAAAATGTAGCTTGCATACTGCAAGCAGATCGACAACACTGATTTCATATCGGGACGGTCCTCAAAATAAAAGAAAAGGGATTGGAAATTTTCTTAAAATTCGCTGCAATTTAATCGTCTGGCATTGAACCCGGATCTTCCTTGCGAACTTACTATGCAGCACAACGGAAGATCACCATATCTAACTATGTGTGTAATTCAAGCAGAAATATTAGCTGCAACTGCCTCAAACAACGTCCTACTTTTTACATATATTCCTTATGTGAGAAATTGTAACCAAAAAAATGAAATAAGGTTTACGAAAAAAAATTAAATAAGACCATGCTGTTCGTGGGTTCGATGCCAGAGCACATTACAAATTCTCACATAAGGAATATATGTGAAAAGTAAGATGTCGTTTGAGGCAGTCGCAGTCAATATTTCTGCTTGAGTTTTCACACATAGTTAGAGACAATGATCTTCTATTGTTTTGCATAGTAATTATTACCTGGAAGACCTGGGTTCGATGCCGGACGGAGAAATTGCAGCGAATTTTAAGAATATTTTCAATACTTTTTCTACTTTTGAGGACCCTCTCGATATTATGTCGACTTAAAATTAGAGTTATCTACATGCTTGCAGAATGCAAGCAACATTGTACTCGTATATTTATATAAATACACATATAAACATGGTCATAAGGAAGTTGAGGGTTGTACCCTTTAAGTTCTCACAAAAATTTCAGAAATCGTTGAGTCGAGTTTCACTAAAGCACGGTTTCTGACGATTCTTTAAGCTGTGACATTAAGAAGAATACATAATTAGGTGAGTACATGAAAAACCAGCGATGGCCAAACTTGATTCCATTGGGAGTAGCTTCTCCAGAAAAGTTCTCGAAGCTCGCAGCTCCGAAACTTTTAAAAGCGCAGTTTTTGAATTTTAAATACGAAAACTTCTTGGGAGACGCTCATTGCCAGTCTCCAAATGGCTATTGTTGCGTCTTACTTTCGTACGCGGCAAATCGTCCAGATGAATCATTAGTGGATGCTTGCAACAATGCTGGACGACAATGTCGCTCTATTTATAGCATTATTATTATGGGCCACATTTATACGCATTTTTATTTACTGTGCTTTTATTCAATTGCCTATGTTATCTATATTTATTTTGCTGTAAAAGAATTTCTGTGTGCATCCGTATCAATGTCTATTGATATTCCCATCAGCAGTGTATCTTTACATAATTTAACGTTCTTTCAAACTGTATGGCGGTGGCTATTTGTAAGTTGAAACAAATTTTTAAAACGCTTCTCTCAGCGTGTGTTTTCGAACCGTAGATTATTTTTCCTAAGCTATCTGTAAAGTTTCTTAAATCCAGATTTCTATTGTTTTTTATCTATTTCAAATTAATAACGGCTTTGCAATTGACAACGTTTGTGATGGCAGAGGATAATTCTTGTCTTAATATTTCCTTTATGAAGACGTTCTTTGTTTGTTTATAATTCAACTTTAGTTCTGAACTACCGATAAGCTTGATCATTGAAACCTTTTTGAATGCCATTCGTAAATCCAGCCCAAATATTACTAGTATTTTCAATAGCAAAACTTTCTATTTCTCGAAGAGTCGCGATTGAATGCATTACAACTTTGTGTCACTGTTATAGAGGACCGTTGTTATCGAGGGTGAAAAAGTGTGATGTAATCCCCTCACGTGCTTACGTATCAATGTGGTACACCGCCATTTTTACGGCGGAAAATTCCGCACAAACTTTTTCGTTGCGAAAATCTTTCCCAGGAAGATTGGGAACATGCTATCCGCATGCTTTTGATGTGATTTGATTACAACTTCCGGAAATTTTTATTCGACGGCGGAGAAGTTTTTGTTGCCTAATTCTGATTTTCTCGAAATAAGATTCGGAGGGAAGTTGGGCGCTCTCCGGGCGCAAATCGATAACAACCTTCTCTCTGTCTTTTTCATTTTTCGGGATGAGGTCGTCAGATCTTAAGGAAGGAACGAATCGTCCGATAAAGTTTTGATAATTATAACCACCTCAATATCATCTCCAGCAGTTCTTAAATATTTAATTTGCGGTCTCTTAAAATTACTAGAAAAGTTATTATGAGGGGTCTTTGCCAACATTATAAACAAGTTATAACTTGTTTATTTTATAAAGAGCATCACTATGGTAAATTTTACCACATTTTCCATCCCTTTATCAATCAAATGTAATTGAAATATTGCCTTGTTGTGTTGTTGATTGCATCACAAAATTTTCTCGTCAAAAAATCTGTTTATATCATTGGTTACATTCTTTTTTTTATGTATTTAGTGTTAGAAAAGAGAGGAGTGGAGGATTGGATCTCCCAGTCCTAGTATCGCCTATTAAAGACGTTTGCATGTATGTATTTATGTAAGTAAATAACCTTAAATAATATCGAGTCAATTTCATTGTAAATTATTAGGGTTTCTTCTTTGGGTTTTATGCAAAGATTATATAAGATTACAAAGAAATAAAATGCATCAGATTTGCTGATGATATGGTTATCTTGGCTGATGACAACCAGGCACTTCAAGGAACTATAAGATGTTTAGAAGAAGAAATGGAATGAGATGAGATGGGATATGGGATGGGAATAAACGCCAGTAAAACAAAAGTTATGAGAGTGAATGACGGAGAAGTTGTTAATGTTGTAACAAATGAGGGTAGAAGAATAGAGCAGGTTAAAAGGTATAGATATCTGGGGAGCATGCTGACGGACGATTTGAAGAGCAGTACGGAGATCAAGACAAGAATAGCTATGGCAAAGGAAGCCTTCTATAAGAAGATAAATGTGCTGTGCAGTAGTATTAATCTAGAACTAAGGAAGAGATTGGAGTATGGAGCGTTATGTTATATGGATACAAAACATGGACCTTGGGAAGAAAAGAGAAGGATAGGATTGATGCTTTTGAAATGTGAGTGTGGAGGAAGATGGAGAGAATAAAATGGGTGGATAGAATAAGAAATGATGAAGTGCTAGGAAGAGTTAGGGAGGAAAAACATTACTCCGTACAACACAGAAAAGAAAAGGAAGCTGGATAGGACATATTATAAGAGGGAAGGGGATTCTAACTACAGCCATTGAAGGACCGGTGGAAGGAGAAAAGAGAAGAAGAAAGTTAAAGTTAAAAGATGAGGTGAAGAGAGGAGGACCCAAAGAAGAGGCCCGGGACAGGATTAAGTGGAAACAGTTGTGGTGTATGGGACCTGCTAACAGCCAGAACACCAGAAGATGGTGATGCAAAGGTTATTTTTCCCTATGCAGTTAGTCCAGTATGAAGTAGTAGTAGTAGTATTTTTAAAAGTGCTTCGACAGCTTAGGTCATTTCGCACATGGTTTCCACAAGGAATCGAACCCGGGACCGCTTTCACCAAAGGCAAACGCGCTGTCCACATGACTATCCGGGAGCCTCCAGCATGAAGCATGGGAAATTTAACATATTTAGGCTCACATTTCGACCCGATTTTGCCGTGACAGTCCCGTTTCGGGCCCATCCGTCCCGTCGATATCGCCAAAAACATATTCCCGTTAATGTCTTGGTGAAAATCGCAATTTATTAAAATTTCACAGTAGCAAAATATGGAAAAATTAGAATGTTCTGCTTAAGATTGACTGAAAGTGTTTGACTATATAGCTACTACATGAGATATGGTCAGCCTAAGATTACTAAATTAATTATATATGGAATGAGAGGCCTATGGGCAGACAATACAATATTTTGATGTGTAATTGATGAAATTTAGGATAAATTTCCTAAACTTGCGTAATAAAAACTTAATTGTTTTAATGATTGTACGCTTGTTGTGGTATTCATTGTAATTATTGTTTTTGGAAATCAGTTACTAAATATATTCACATTTTATAAACATTAAGTTTTCACTATGTATATTTAAATCAAGTTTTTTAGTTTCAGCAGAATTACCCAAAATGCATTCCATTATTATGCAAAATTTCCTATATTCATGAATCGTAATCATAATTTTAGATGATGCATATTTTAAAAAATAAGTCCAAATAAATTATTTGCCTTTTGTTTTGACTATATAGATTTACTCGTATATATGTATTATTTATACGATTTATTTATTCTTTGCTGTCGTGGGATACCCCCAGGTTAAGACCCGCACAGTCGATTTCTTTTGCTTAATTTAAGGAAGTACACATCCGGGTCGTGTTGACACCACGCGAATAATTAAGAGCCGAGCGAAAATTGTAGTCGATTAAGACCATTCTTTTCGAATAAAAAAATGCGAGGCAGTTACAAATTCGAACCCATCAATTTGCTTTTCAGGGAAAAACAAAAGATGGATGCAATCGTTCTAAATTCAAAGCGTTAGCTCTGTAATGAATAAGCGAGTTAATGCCGTTGGGAACGATTGAATATTTTACGCAAAAAACAAACTCCGGATACAAATAGTCTGTCAGCAATTATCTTTGTAATGGAAGTGAAATCCCTTCTCTCAAATTTGTTTCCGCTAACAGTATTGATTTTCTCTTTCTGTTTCAGTCAAAATTACTTCTATAAACAATTTTACTTTCATACATTGTACTGTATTTTTATCAGTGCTCTGCGGAATGAAAATTAAGAAACGTTTGAAAATTAGTTGACATTGCTAGATGATTTTGATGAGGATAAATGAATGGCTCAAATTATGCAAATACAATTTTACACGATGAATAAACGATATAATATAATTCGCTTATTCTTTGTAATTGTATTTACTTCTCGTTGCATATTTGAAGTATTTTCGTGGTGGTGAAATATTTTGCTATAATCATGAGTTGAATCGAGTACTTCCTATTTTTTTCAATTTCAGTTTTCTTTCTTCCAAAAAAACAGGGAATATCTATGAACTGTAATAATTGATCGACGTGAGATGAAAGTGAAAAATAATATGAATATTACAATATTACAATAAAATAAATACATTTAAATAATGTAATTTTTGTAAATCAGTAAGAGCTAAAATGCATGAGCATTACGTTCAATATCCAAGTGAAATTATTTGTAGAACTATACATCTTTTCCTTATTCCCGAATCATACTATGATTTCCTCAAATACTATTTAAAGTTTTCTTCTGCCCAGACAGCAGATATTCATTCTCTGATATGCGTTGTATATGTTGACTGCTTTTGTATACTTAATAATTCTGTATGTGCGAACCTTTCTCTTTATCCCTCATTCCCATTCCTTTCATAGATTTTTTCCATTACATTTCCCTTTGAAGATGTTTGTCTACACTGGGATTATTATGTCTTTGATCGCACAGTGTCACAGTTTTTTCTTGCTTCGCAGAAACAATTCTGTCATTCCTTATTCTCTATATTTCTGCCTCCATTATGTCAGAGCTTATTTTGCAGCCTTGAGGTACATATTTTTCTATGTTTTTGTGACAGTTTGTTATGTTAGACGGGACTTCTAAGTTACAATTTCTTCTGGATAAGTCGCTTGTACCGTACTGCATTGTATTGTAGGACTTTCTTGCTAAATAAAATTTATTATTTTATATTTCTTGACGATTTTTTTTCAAGCCTTATCGCTAAAAATCTATGTATATTTATGATAAATTAAATAATGGCTGATGAAAGGAGAAATACCGAAAACTTTATGAAAAATAGGCTATATTTCTATACATTCTGCATCTTTCTGCGTCCCTAGAGAACTAGAGCGTATTGGCACCAGCTTTATTTAGTTAGTTTAATCTAAACTTTTATTTAAATTACTCAGCAACAGTACTATCTAAACGAGATAACAATATCCATCCCAGTACCAGTACAATAATAATAATAAATCGTCTTTATTTGGGCGAGATTGAGACATAAAAGTCTCTTCTTCCATCTAACCCATCGTCATTAATTATGAAATTAGAAGTAGAAATAATTAAAAGAATAGTGGATGTGAAAAACCTAAGAGATTCTTAGGAAAAAGAAATCCACTGCAGGAAAACACCCACAAGGAAGGGGGGTGTGAAAAACCTGCGCAAACCTACCGATAGTAATAGCTAAAAGATAAGAGAAGAGAAAAACATTCAACAATAAATACACTACCAATAAGTACTTACATACGATACATAAATGAGAATCAGTTCACATTTAAAAAAAGTTATAGCAATACTCAAAATAACATAAAAAAATATAAAAACAAGGAAAACGTACATGGATTTTCATCCATAAAGTACGTTAGGACGAAAAATAAAAGAATATTATAAAAAACAGTATCAAAATATTGCATAAAGTATTCACTAGTCAAAATTGTATATAACATAGACATTTAGATAACTCTAAGTAAGAAGAAAAGAGAAAAAATACAGATGAGAATTATTAGGTATAAAGACAAAGAAAGCATCGTATGCGTTGAGAGGAAAAGCAGGAGCAAAATCAGTTAAGTATTTATAGGATAGAGGAGATTTCTTTTCATTGCTGATAATGATGAGGACCTAAGAGCAACAGTATAATCCTGGAAACACAGATTTGTCGAGAGTAAATGAAAATACGATAGTGTCCATATGTCACGAAATGGTAACAATGTGTTCCTTTTATATAAGTATAATCGGCTCCATAACATAAATTAACAATATATAAAAAACCGCACATTTTAAATTAGATGGAGTGAATCTAGCTGGGGTAAACGTGCGCATCTGGCGCTGATTCGTAGGGGTGTCGAATGGCAATGTGGATCTCCTTCAATCTCAAAGTGTGAGCTCACACAGCCTCCCAATGGAGCAGAAGAAGATACGATGGAAGATCCCATACACGGCTGAGGTATTGTTATGAAAACGGAAATGAGATGGGGGACCCTTGGCGAGGGCCCTTGGGACCTTGAAGGCCCCAGAGGGCCTCGAAGAGGCGCCTTATCCCAAATTATGTCTTTTAACCCGGCCGTATGTATGTAAAATAAGAATAAACGGTGCACTACCTGCCTCGTGTCCTGAGGAGCAGTACATGGAGAGGGTTTGAATGAATATAAAGACGCGTGTATTAAGGATGGAAATTGGAAATCAGAATTTAAAATCTCTTGTATTCTCAGTTAAACTCTCCTAGTATTCTTAAACTAGCTACTCCTACCGTAAAAAATGCAGAGCTGTGTTTTTTTAAATACAGCAGAAACCCAAAGATAAACTAAAGCTAACTTCAAAAACTTATAAATTATGAGTTAAGAGTACAAAGCCATGTAAAATTTCTAAAGGAGAGATGATGTTTACAGGTTAGATGGAAGAGGAGACTTTTTAGTCTCAATCTCGCCTAATAAAGACCCCTAATAATAATATTAATGTTTTCGTACATTCACTATAAAACTTCAATTGAAATGGGCACTAAACGCAGTAAATTTATTAAACGGCTAAAACTGTAATTTTTGTTTGTAGCACGCGGTCTAAAATTTCATTATATTGTTATTCATTTAAGAAATTTCCAATATTTCTTACTCTCTGAAATGGCTATTCCTATTCCCTTTATCACAGCCCTCTGAATATAAAAAAATAAAATAAATAATCATAAAATATTAACATTAGTTTTAGTATTTTATAAAAACATTGGTCTTGTAAACCAAAATAGGGTAATAGTACCCATTAAACTGACCAGCCCCCTCCCCAAACCAGAGAGAAATATAAATATTCATCCTTAATCTCTAAAATTAAAATTTTAATTAAACTACTCTCTGTGTCAGACAATTTTTTTCTGTAACCTTGATAATCATAAACAGATTATTATTTTCATCAATAAGTCATCCCATAAATATAGGTATTACTCTCTTATTACAAACCCTACTCATATGCATTTTGATAGGATTAATATCATATTCATCATGATTTTCCTATCCTTTTCTTTACATGATCTACGTAAAGCAACTATGAAATAGAAAATTGTTACAACAGCCAAAATGTTACTGTTAGAAACGCAAATATGTAGTCAATACAGTTCTCAAATTCAATAAATATGTGTGTATGTCATCAATCTTTCACAATTCCGGATCGAAAACAGCAATAGGCGATAAAATTAACATTTTGTATTAAATTTCCTTTCTTGAGCTACTCTTGCCGATTTGTTGGGCCTCATATTCCTAATTAAATTACAAATATAAAAAGGTCTGCAAAAAACGAAATATGTATCATCTTTACATTTATTATAGAAGGAAATCTTATATATTGGATGAAAAATATATGTACGAAGGTGTTTCGTTTTCAGATATTTTTTGATTGGTTTTCAAGTGAAGAAATTGAGTTGATAGTTGCTTTGTAGCGCTAAACCATAAATCAACATATAAGAGGAAAGTTCAATCGGGGTTCACAATGTTTTTAAAATGCTGCAATGGCATTAATAAATTTTTATTACAGCTGTATAACTTTAAACCATCGTTTCTGATCTTTGAGAGTATAAATTTAGACTTTACATAATGAAAGTTACATAATTTGAACAAAATTACCTTCCGAAAATGTTCCCTTGTATCTTGTATATTATGTAACTTTTTCAAGGTTCCAGATAGGCCTTCTCGTAACGCTTACGGGGACGGGTCTTCGCCGTACTTCACCGGGGATTTCCCCCTCCTCCTGCCCTACGTCGAGAACACTCGACCGGGAATTTTTTTATTCTATTTAAGAACTCGTCTTAGGAAAGGGCTCCCCGCATGGGAATTTATCCATTGCACAAATGGATGTGTGATTTTTTGCTTTGTAAAATTAACTTACGCTAATGATCTCTTATTCACACAAATTCCGCTTTTTCAACTTGGCTCACGGTTCCCCAAATGACTCAGCTTACGTACATTTCATGAAAAGTTACGCCAAGATCTTTCCTTCCTTGAATTTTCCCTAGCTCATATATTTGCGGGCATCGTTTACTATCCATTTGACATCTATTTTTAATTGGACTCTCAGAAATTAAGAGAATTTAGAAATCAAGCCGCTGGTTAGAAAAGGAAAAATGTAATCGATATGTGTTTAATCAACTTTTTTGAGATAAGATTGAATTTTTAATCAGAACTTAAACGAAGTGCATGCTTTCCTTAATTTTATATTTTAAGCGATCTAGATAACTTCCATTTAGTTTTGATTTTTATTTTGCTAGTTATTTTTAAACAGGCATATGCTCTATTTGAACAAGTTCCTTCAACTATTCCTCGTGATACACTGAAAACTATAAATTGTAATTAAAATTTTACTCAAGTCTTTGTTGTAAAAGCATAAATAACTGTTCAGATAAATATCTCAATTTTCAGTTGCATCAATGTAACTTTGGATTCAACCAGTGTTAACTATAAATTCAATAAATAGTCATTGCTTTTTGCTCAAAGGCAAAACATCAGTAATTTGGACTTTCCTTCTGTCCCCTAATTCCGGTAAAGGAGGCGTGGAGCGCCAACAAAGACGGCTATTGGAGATTTAAAATCTAACATCCGTAACAAAGGCATCTGGCTGAGGAAACGAAGATAGAGTCGAGTTGCGAATGCTGTAATGCAGAACCCTTTTCCCGACTCCAATAACCCAATGCTTATCCATTAGTGTGTTTTTCGAATTCAGGTCTTCAGGCGCGTTTCCTAAAAACTATTTCAAAGTCTTAGTAAAGTTGGTCTGAACATATTTCGCAAATGTATTTTTTACAGTGGAATACGTTTTATGGTTTTCTTCGTGCTTTTGGTATTTATTTATAATTCATTAGAAAAAAAATGCTTCCAAGTATAAGTATTTATTTGAGTATTTAAACTATTTTTTATAATTTGGTAACACTGCGTTTATTACACACTTTGCTTTAAGAAAAATTGACGAGATTTTTAAAATATTATATTAATATAAAAACCTCAAGCACTCTTAAATAGTGTAAATATCTTTAATGGTATTTGTTTTTCGCGGGGAAATACGCCTCTTAGGGTTTTATTGACCAAAGAAGCTAAATTAATTGATAAAATACGTTAAAGGGCATGAAGAATCACAAGAAATAATTAATGACTATTTTTTTATCCGAACTTCGATTAATTGACATTTTCAGAAAATATATCTCTACCGTTTTGCGAGCGTATAGATTAGTGAATAACAGGCCAATTGTTCCTACACCAATGTCCCGGGTTCGATTCTCGGCTATCTTGGTGAAATGATGTGGATCGCTGTTTCCCATCTCTCATTATTACGTATTTCATTGCAATTTATTCATAGTCATTGCTCGGGGCTGTTTAAATATAAAATTCCATCGGATATAAAATTACATAGGATATTTAAAATTTAAATTTAATTAATAAAAATATTAATTTCTAATAGTTAATCTCCAAAATTTTATTCAAAAATTTTGAAATGAAAAGTAATTCTCGTCAAAATGGGAAAAAAGTATTATTTCTAAGTTAAGCTGAAATATGAATTCATTAACTAAATTTTAGATGTTTTTATATCGGACAACATGGATTTGTAAAACTAATTTTAATGGAACGTATTAGCGCAAAAAAAAACTTTAAAAAAAGATAAATTACGAGATGGATGCTATTTCAACATCACTTTTTTAAAATTAAATTTCAGCTTATGCTAGGCACGATACGATTCACATTTTAATTGAATAACAGTTTTAGTTTTCACATTTTTGGATTTTCACATTGGAAATCCCATTTAAGGTTCTATATTCACCATTTGTGCGATTTTTATATAGAACATTTCTTCCGTCCTCCATTATCGTATTACTAATTAGTAGTTTACTATGATAATAAAATGGCACCATTTGCTCTGAATGTGCACATTTGATGCCACCGTTTCCATAGCGTCCAGCCATTTAGCAATTAAATCCGGGT
Source organism: Sympetrum striolatum (assembly GCA_947579665.1). NCBI lineage: Eukaryota > Metazoa > Arthropoda > Insecta > Odonata > Libellulidae > Sympetrum > Sympetrum striolatum. The sequence goes on from OX388345.1 coordinate 21,439,698, forward strand.
CTCTGCTGTTTCCATGGAGATAGAGCACCATGCATCACTGTGTCCATGTGTTCGGCTTTAAGTGACCGCAGGATATTTCACAGATTCGCTTGGGCTGAGGCCAATGCGCCTTTCTTCTCGGATAACGTGGAGTGACGGCACCACCGCGACCTCCGCCGGAGAGTAAAAGCCACATTACGACCCCTTTCAAAGGAACTTCAATTTGCTCCGTTTTAAGGAGCTTGGCCTTCTAAAAAGATGCGACACCTTGTGTTTACTCTTGTGCTAAATAAGAAAAATTGAAGTAAATACAAGATGGGAGATATTCCTTTTGGAGGTCGGGCGACCTCAATTTCGGTCCATTGAAGTTGCTTCTCCCGATAAAAAAATATAAAATGTCTTTCAGGGAGGCTTATTGATGTCTGGGTGTGATATGCAGGGAGCTACTGACAAGGTGTGACCGATCCTGAGATTCTCTTAATAAAACCTTATTAAATGACATCATAAGTTCGGCTTTGGTAAATGGAGTCCTGGGTTCGAATCCCGGTGGGGTTCTTAATTACCTCAGCAGTCGAAAAAATTTTAAAATCATTACCTCTAATACCTCTTAAGGTTTATTCACATGATACTTGTGCTATAGATACTACGCGATGTTTTCCCATTAATATATTTCAGGATTAATGGGAGTAGAAACTGTACAATAATTCACTCCTCACCTTGTTTGGTAAGCCTCATTCCCTCTACAAAGCCTTTCATAGCAAATAATAATAATAAAACGGCTTTATTCGGGCGAGATTGAGACTAAAAGTCTCCTCTTCCATCTAACCCATCGTTATACAATACATAAATAATTAATTTAAAGAGATAGTATGAAAAAGATACGAGAAGAAATTGTGGATGTAAAAAACCTAAGAAATTATTAGAAAAAAAAATTATCCACTGCAGGAAAACACCTACTAAGAAGGGGGGTGTGAAAACCTGCGCAAACCTACCGATAGTATTAACTAAAAAGATGGTAAGAAACATGATTACATTTTATAAATACACTATCAACAGGTACATATATAGTATACATCAATAAACATAGTCATGTTGACATTTAAATAAATGCCAACCATTTACATTAGAACATAAAATAATAAGGGTATTAACATATACAACATATATAACATAACAAATAGTGGAGAGCTTGAGGATTTAACCAGCTGTAAGGCTAACCACTATAAAGAAAGACTGCAATGCGCCTAGGAAGACGTTACTTTTTATTAAAAGTAAACAACCTTACTTCCTATCTTCCCTTGAATACCATGCATACGTAGATAATACAACAAAAGCAATTAACCCTCGAGTACTTGCGTCTGGGTCGAATCGACCCATGTGAGTTTTAAAATTCCATATCTTTTTATAAGTGCTTTTTTACATCTTCTTTCTCATAGTAGCTGAGTTTTAGAATGTTCTGAACCAGCCATGCATTTTCGCCAGGTCAGAAATGGAAGTTTAATTATTTAAACAAATGTTTATTAGCGGTAGTGCCAGGTAGATGAAAGACCTTTACGTAAAATATTGCATTTTTGACCTTGTTTCCGCCTTATTTTTTAGAGATATTATATAAATTTCATATAATTAACAATTATTATTAATCTATTAAATTTTATATTATTTTTAAACAGTTTACTTTTTATACGCAATATTCCAAATTCATCAGCCATATACTCGGCGTAAGGGATATCGAATTTTTACAGAATATTTTTGCTATTTAGTTTGCTTGTCATTTTAATAACCAGGTTAACCATTAATATGACATCATCACTAATGAATTAAAAATTTATTCACTACATTTTGAGACAATTTTCCCCTTTGGAAGATGCCTGGTTGATTCCACCCAACGCGAGTACTGACGTGACAATTTGGGATGCGAGGGTTAAGAATTGAGATATACAGACTTGCGGATATACCTCTAAGGATAACGGCAGGTCGAGAAATAGTCCGCAAGTATATTTGCAGACTTGATTGACTTGAGATTGCAACACGGATTAGAATTTTGTTGAATCTGAACAGCTTAATTTTCATCCAAATGTTTTCAACGAGGAAATGCTGTCTTCATGATTAGAGTTTCGTGTATAAGATTGGTTCTGTATTTCTCGTATTCCATTTGGTACATCTCATCCTAGGGTAGCCGAGATGTGTTAGTGTGGGCCAAGGAGGAAGTGACGCAATCTGCTGCGGGATAGAGTAGAACTACGGGTGCTGCGTTTGCTTTGTTTGTTGATTATGTCTGCGAGATGACTGAGTCTTGAGGGAAAGAAGTGAATTTTACACGTCTCGAGGTGTTTATTATGTGAAGATAGAGGAGAATAGAAGGCCACCATAATATGTGATTTGAGAGAAAGACTTCATCTGAGAGGGTTAATCGCGATTTCTTTATCGTTTACACTCATGCATATGTCGACCTTCAAATACTAAATTTCATTATAAACAGACTATTTGGCCTAAAAACGAGAGAATTACGATATTATTAATCTAAGGAAAGGATTGAGGTGACTTTGCACATAAAAGCGTGCACTCAGGAAAATTCCCAAGGAAAAACGGACTTAAAAAAGTCTGACAGGGCCGGGAATCGAACCCGGGATCTTCCTCTATCCGGGAGGCTGCCTTGACGGCTTGTTAAAATGTTCTGGCCGGGTAGCCTAGATGGTTAAGGCAGCCTCCCGGATAGAGGAAGTTCCCGGGTTCGATTCCCGGCTCTGTCAGACTTTTTCAAGTCCGTTTTTCCTTGGGATACTATTCATCGTAAAGATTCAAAATCCGTGTACAATGTTATTTAGTGTTCTATAGTTGGTAAAAATGTAATTTTCTGATTGTGAATGTGAGGGAAAATTCAAATCTTTAACTACTTCCTGAGATTTGAAGATTGCAAATATATGCCCATAGTTTGTGTATTCCTTAATATAAACACTGCGTTCAAAATTTCCCGTCAATCAATTTTTTTCGCAACTTTTTTGGTTCCAAACTACAAAAAACAGAGCGATATTTGCAAGTATTTAACAATAAAAAGTCGCAACATGACCTTTGCTGTCGAGGCACTTTATAACCCTTAATACTACTACTAATAAAAAGTCTAGACAATTGTGTAGAAACCACACTGAGGAGTAACAATGGCTTCCACCAAACAACAATTAGAGTCTTAGGGAACTTGAACATCGTCTTCGAGCAATTCAATGTTCCCTTCTGCAATTATAACATTACCCTACTTATACTCTTTCTTACTTGGGAATATTCGTTGGGATAATCCCCGAAATAACAATGGCCTATGAAAATAACGATTGCTTATGCTTCATACGTATTTCGTTGTAAATTTAGCTTCGTGTAGATACTTAACAATGTCCACTAATAGTCTCACAAGCTTTGTATGCTTACATAATGTAATGTTCTATAAAAATATCTGGCTGTAACTATTGGTAATTGTAAGGAAATGTTTAACATACCTTTCAGAAATAACAATGGATACAATTCATCGTACCGCTATTTATTTAAAATCAAATCTACACTACCTCTCCAAAAACGACGTGCCGTGGCGGATATTTTGTTCCTTAGAAACATTGTAACTAGTGATGGGAAGAAAACGTTTTTTTTTTTCTTTCGAACGTTTTAAAACGTTGAATAAAAAACGTTTTTTTCATAAAAAAACGTTTCTTAATCATAAAAAAAAGTTTTTTACATTTTATTCCCATATTGGAATTGAAATTAGACATTTACGTCTATATTATTCGTGGACAATATAAACTGATTCATTGTCTCTTCCAAGTAATAGTTATTCAACAAAAAAGTGAAATATATGACGTAATTTTCTTGCAAATTATGCACAATGAGGAATATGACTCGTTGAAAATCACATGTGAATACTCAGTGGTCTCAAACACGTTAATCTTGCTGACTTGTCATATTAAAGAGCCAATAAAAGAACCAAATGGATTGAGTTATATCGTGTGTTAGTTATGATAAGTATAATAATATTAGTATTAAATACAAAATTATTTCAGCCACTCCTAACTGGTTATCCTAAATTTTAAAGCAAAATATTGAATTGGATGTAAACGCTGAGGAATCCTCCAGTTTTCGCAAGGTAAGGGTGGAGTTAAAGAAATATTAATATGACTTACCTCGAAGAGCAGAAACCTCTTCGAAAAATATTTTTATATTTTCAGTATTTCGATAGTGGTATTTATCTAATACTATAGGGGATTAATTTAGGATTAAAAACAGTAAAATTAAAAACAAACAGCAGTCACATTTTTGTTCGACATTCCAATCTAATTATGATGACACATGTTTTGTTTTAACTATTCTGTTTCGTAGTTTAGATGCTTGAAATAAAAGAGTGAAAACGATCTTAGGTAAACTATAAATAAGAAGGATACATGTTTTTAATCATGGACAATGTCACTTTCATGGCATTTATTGCAGCCATACTTGTATAATTTGTAGTTAAATTATTGTTCTTGATATCTCCTGGAATTTTTCCACTGCGTTTGACGTGCACTTCAAGATTTTTGACGTTGCTTGCAAACAATGTTTTACAAATGTAAATTTTATTTTGGCGCTCTCTTGTGTGTCAAAACATTTTCTGATCGGATCCGCCTTTCTAAGCATTTTTATGACCATATCCGAACGATGATACACACGCCCAAATAATCCAAGAAATGATACGTCTTCAACTCAGAGCTTGAAGCGAAGCAATAAATTTGATGAATTGCAACTATGTACACTATTTTCATAACATGAAACTTACTGGTCACTAGTGAACCACATGGGGCCAATTTTCGAAATTCGCTACATTTTATCATAGGTTGCTTTTACAAAGCTTTTAACTCGTTTTAATCTTACCATGAAGACAAACTTCCACAAAGTTACGCCAGAAAATGTTGATTTTAGACAATGCATCAGCCTTGAAAACCTATAAACACTTGTGTTTCTTTTAAAATCATTTTAAAAACTAGAGAAATACATTCTTTGTAAGTTATTAGGGCCAGGTCAACTGCAAAATTTACTAATCAGAATATTAAATTAATCGGATAAACCACGAAGAACGCCATCTCAGAAATTGACGAAATTAACAATTTTTTCACGTTCTTTTCAAGACGAATGAAAAAAAAACGTTTTTTCAAACGTTTTAAACATTTTTAAAACGTTTCATTCTTTTCGAGGTTCCCATCTCTAATTGTAACAGGCAGCGTCTACTCTGGTAAACTTGTTTCGCTTGTGATCCTCAATTTACCACTGAGACGCATACCATGCTGTTTAGAGACTCCTTTGGATGTATGCCGATATGAACCAATGGCCAGAATAATGCGACAAATGAGCTCTTAAGTAAAACCCCTGATATTGATATTTTCTATGACTCGCTTCCGTATTTTAAGCGGAAAATTTACTCAAATATTTTAAATATTTATTTTAAATTTCTTGTGATGTATATATTTTTATGTATGTTATATTTATATTGTATATTATATCGGATGTAATTGGGGTTTTCCTGTTTGCGGCAAATAAAATATAATTATTATTACTATTATTACATTACATTCTGACCCTATTGGGAATCTGTATTTATTCATTCATTTTCATTCCTTTCCGTCAGAGATACTGACGAAGTTCTATCATCATTTTGTAGCAATTACATGGATTTCTTTTGTAAAATTTAACTAGAAGCAATTGTCGCACAAAATACGGTGGTACAAGAAGAAAGAAAATTTAATATTATTTCTTAATTCATCAATCGATTGATATATTTGGATGTGAAAATGATGGTGATAAGTAACTAATAATTGATTTTTTATTTTGTTTGCTGAAGAGATTCAGTGAATGTTTACGTTGCTATCAACTAAGTTTTGGTTGCTGCAGCAGTTTCCCCGACGCTTTTTTTCTATACTAGAGAGTAGATATATATCCTATTTATTTCGAAACAACCTTCTAAAGTAGATGAAGATGTCCTCGGTTAATATTTTGGAAAATCAGCTAATCGTAGAATCCGAACTGTGCGTTAGGCGGAAGTGTTCTTGATTTGAGGATATTTCTGAACGTGTTTATTTACCGAGGAATCCGTAACACGACCCCCTTTTCACTTCGTATCAATCGAACTCCTTTTCCATCCGCCGCCTCAAAGTCGAGCCACGTTTATCTTCACCAATCACTGATGCTCCTCAGAAAAATCATCGCCGACGAAAATGCTTTCCGGTTATGAGTTGTAAACAGTTTAAAATCAATTTCGGAACTACATTTTCCTTTTAGTAAGGCTTGGCTACTTCTTAGGCAACCGAGTTAGTTAAAACTTCCACTCACTAAGTCTCTAATGTCTAATACCTTTCATTTTAAGGACAAAAATGTAAGAATAAGAGCAGGGTTATCTAACTCATCGTTGTTTTGGACAATTTATAATAAAAAAATACCAAACTAAATTAAGTCGAGCCGATCTGTACGTAGTTTTGATGTTCTGATTCTTCTGTTCCTTCATATGCATCTTTTTCAAAATATTTTTAGGAAGTATTTAATGTGAAAAATACTTCAAAAATTAAATAAATTCAAAATTGAACAAGGAGTGAAAAATTGTGACAACCCAGTCCCCCACTTTCCGGGCAGGTGTTCTAACCACTAAACTACCATGCCGCCTCAATTCACTCCTTGTTCAACTTTGGGTTTAAAGGGCACGCTTCCTCGTGCTAAGTTAAATTTCAACTTGAAGAATTCGTTCTTAATTCTAAATTATTTGGCCATGATTTCTAGAAAGACATTCTGTGGGCGCAAATAAGAACTTGGTAACATCCAAACGGTTTAGGTTGGATATTACCCTGTGGAAATCACCATGTTTGTTCTATTTCCACTCTGGAGATACTGCAATTAAATTAAAGACAAGATCTATCATATAAGTAATTCTAAAGAAAGCATGCAGGTTTGATAATGGGAATACATATTATTAATGATATGAGTTGTTCAATGATGGAATAAAAATTATAGAGAATCAATGATACTTACAACTCACTTTTTATCATGAACAGTACTGTTTTTTATACTTTTATTCTGGAAATGAACTATGCCTACAGCCACATTAAAGACATAGAGTTAGTAATTGCAAACTTACTTCATGGAGGACATAATTTCATCAGTTATCCTTGACATGTAAGCATTTTCATTATCTTTGATGCCCGGAAATAATTTTTTCCGGTGTGTACATACTTCTGAAATTGGTTAGAAAAGTTTACGGAAAACTAGATAATCTCGGGGTAGTCTTTTTAAACAAGAATGAATGGGAAAAGGTTCCCTGCTAAAAAAGGCGTTCCTCATCTGTTACATTATGGAAACGTTACTAACCGTTATATCGTTGGCCGCACGAGAAGAGTTAACACCCGTGGTTTTGAGGATCTTCTACAAGAGGATATAAGAAGTGAAACGAGTTTCACATCTTGACATGAATGAAATTGGTGGATATTTTTATTCCTATCTTCACCGCTCTTTCTTCTTCATTCAGAAAGATCTAAAACCCAACTTTTTATTGCTAACTTTTTGAAAGGATTGGGAACGGTTTTCCTTGAAGGAAAGGTTACAGTGATCAGATACAGTGAGATTAGAATATTGACCTCTTCATTATTAGGTACCAAAAGCTTCGAGGACTTACTAGCTAATATGAGAGGTGAAGAAATTCGCATTTGCTTTCCTCACTGAGTTGAATGCTGTGGATAGAAATAATATCCGTACTTGAAATATAAAGACCCTATAAATAACATATACCAGGATATTACTTCTATGAAGAGAATGGAAAAGATTGAAATACGCTTTTCTCTATCGTCCATCAAAAGACAAATTGAACATAAATCATTAATGGAAGAAAGAGCAGCAGGAACATGTGAAAAGGAATATTATTTTATTGAAGTTTTGAGTACGCTCCGTTTTATCTGAATTTTAACATCGAGTTTTCCAATTTCGCGATAAAAGGAAAAAATCAAAGCAGAACCTAATTTACAGTACGTCTGACGTGTTTTCCGCCTCAGAATTTTCCGCAGAAATGTCGAGATCCGACGTATCGCGAGGAAAGAGTTGCGTTTGTCAGTCGGTGATCGTTTAAGAATTTCCGGGCAAAAAAATGCGCAGTTCATAACGTCCGAGCAAATCGGTCGCTCGTGCCACCGATTTGTTCTCTTCAAATTCACGTTTCTTTTTCCGTGAACGCTCTTGGAAAGACCGATCTTGTAGCACATTTGTCTCTCTCGTGTATCGCTGGACACTCAGAATTTTAAACGAAAGAAGTTTTGTTTTTTTTACGCCTTCTGTGTCCTCTACGCAGTTGCTACGTGGTTATCAATTACGGCAAAGCTAATTTACGTCTTTTTAATGTCTATTTGGAATCCCGTATCGGTGACTTCATTTATAAAAAATAAACTACGGATCCCTAATAATCAAATGGGTACTGGCTCACCATTTTCATTTGTCTCCCCAGGGTCGATTGTTGTTTTGATCACAAAAAAGTGTCATATAACCTCTACTTTAAAAGTACTCTTATAAAAAATACTTCATTATTAACCAAGTTATTTTAATATTTTATTAATATTAATTAAAGTCATATTATCGATTGATGTATTTTTTATTCCAACTAAGAACTATAATTGCTTAATTCATTACTCTTAATTTTATTATTATTACTTGATTGTCACCATAGTATGATTTACTTATCATAGACCATTAAGAAAAATGCCCATTCCTATGTGACGTATAGAATTATAAATAAATTAAAAATAAATATCAAACCAAATGCAATACCAAGTAAAGTAATCAGTAGAAAAAAATTACATTAAAAACATAATGGGAGCAGAGAAAGTTATCGATATTGATTTATTAAAAAATTCAGTAACTTCGATATTGCTATTAATTTACTTCGATATAAATATTCAGTTAAATTCATATTTTATGTTGTGATTGAAGAAGGCACCAAAATTCTCAAGTGGCCAGGACAAAGAGGAGTAGGGGTGTACTTTGACCATGGCGTGACCATTTGTGATCTTTGCAGCTGACTTCTAGATGAGTACAGGAGAAATTTATTTTCCTTAAAAAATTATTTTTTTTAGATGTGTCGAGGTGCGCAAGCCTAATGCATTTAGACCCACTTTGTATCACATGAAAAAAGTATTTTTATTACGTTTTGCTGTAAGTTTTATTTCAACCATGCCTATGAATACCTTGGGAAAAAGTAAGAGATTTAAGTGGTGGGTGCTTAATTAAAATTATCCTTAACAAACTGGACTTACATTGAAAAATGAAAAAAAAAGAGGTCCAAGGTACATACAAAAGCTTTCCCTAATGTAGGATTTTTAATTTACTGCTTTGAATCTAATAATCGGTCAATTCTTTCATATACTAAAGTATGAACGACATTTCTATGTACTAATTATCATATTTAGTATAAAGTTTAACATATAGTACATATCAATTCATTGCTCACGTAAATTTAGTCTATTTAAGTATGTACTAATTCACACGTCATGCTGCTTATACATTTTAAAAGGACGATTTATAACACCTTTCTGGTATGTAAGTCGTCTATTTATTTATTTATCTTATTGATACATTTTATTTAAAAGTCTGCGCATACAGTATTTATTGATTCCAGGAATATATTTCCGTTCCTTTTCCGAATATTTTACGAAGTCAAAGGGTGCAAACAGACCCTATTTTTAGGCGAAATTTCGATTTATTTTCCCGAGTCTCCTCCTTTTAAACTGCCACCTTGTCATCAGAATTTCAATCCACGAAAATATTTACTCCTTCCTTCAAATACTCTCCCCCATAACGCCACTCGAATTAGAAATATTTTCTCGATTTTGAATGGGCCATTTTCACGCTTTATGAAATGGAATTCGCTGAAATGCATGAATTACGAAGCCAGAATTTTTCGCTTTAACGTCTCTCATTCCTTTGTAGCAAAGAGCATTTTTTTATTATGACTCCGTTTTCCGTTATATTTGGTTTCTGAAAGCATCAAGCAAGAGCGAGCTTTTTAAGTACCAAGAAGTTGCAAGGGAAGAAAATAGCTATTTTTGAAGTTAAAATTTGCTGTTACAGATTTTTTACGTGAAGAGAATGCGGGAGAAATATGTCTGTTCATTCACTAAAAATGTGATTCCTTTTCTTCGATTTAATTCGTGAAAGTTTCATTGAAGCATGATCATGAATAAGAGGCGATTTTTTTATCCTGGAGGAATAGATATTTCCTGCATGTTGGAAGAACTTTAAAAAATTATAAATCACGTACACGTTTCATTGAAAATATTTTATAATCAATAACAACAAATGAATTAAACCCAAAATACATCTTTTATGAGTCTATGTTCCCCATGCAATGATTGGAATTGACATTGACAATGTTTCTAGTAGTCAAGGTGACACTTTTTATACTGCGAAAATTTACCAAAAATCCGTTTCTTATCAAAGTATTCGCGATTAGGAAATGATAACTAAATTTTCATATGGAAAAAGAATATTTGCCAGGTTTTCTTTCTCCTGATTCATGTTTGAAGTTCGAGGATTTTAAATTAAAATTCTGAATGATTTTCTAAAAGCGCATGATACTGGAATACTAATTTTCATGATTCCTTGCGTACACATATATTTGGGCAAATACGAGACTATCAATCTGCTGAAGTCAAGCTTTTGCCAAGAGAGGACATTCTATTGTTAGGGAAGGTTGTAAAGTGTTGCTATGATACATACATACACACAAATATGGGAATCTTTTGCTTCATGCATTCTAGTTTATGACAACTTACAAGAAGCAATTGCTTTGCCTGGTTTCAGTTTACCGCCTTGTTTATGGGAAGCATTTTGTTCAAGAGATCTTGTGTTTCGATAAAAATCCGAAATTGGATATTACTGTAGAAAACCTTTTCTTCAAGGATAGGTCGCATTAAAGTCAGAAAAGACATCGCATTGCTCCTGTTCATCACCATTATGGCGTTCGTTTCCTTGGTGATTCCAATCCTCAAAGTTACTAATCTTTTTTATTTTCCTAAGAATAATCTTTCCAACGCAGGATTACCAGATATCCCGTTGCATTTAGGATTGCCCCTAATTTATTTAATTTGCCCTTTATCCAGAGAAAAAACATCGCTACGTAAGGATTTTACAGTATTAAGCAGAGTTAGTATTGTTTATATGTTGATTTTCTGATTGTTATTTGCAATCCAGCGGGATAAGGAGTATCAATAATGCTTAAATTCAACGCTAATGAAGTACATTATTTATATAATATACATTTATATAAGTATTAAATCACGTAAATGGATTAGTATTAAATTTATAATTAGTATTTAGGTTGTTACAGCATTGTTAGTAAGGCAACAATCCAGCCCTAGATACTACCATTGGAAACGCATTCTTTTTGATTTCGTGCCTCGTTTTTCTAATCTACATTCAAGCTTAAAATACGCAAGACGAATCGTCAACCTTAGCACGATGAAGTATATAAGAGGACGTAAAGATTCTCTCACCTTTTTAATCTGACCTCAACACAGTTCCTCTGCGGAAGACGCTTCCTCTTGTGTTGATAAGGAATCCAAGCGTTTCGCCGATGGCAGACGTTCACTCCATTTTTCAATTCATCGGAGCCTTTCTTATTTCTCCAGACTGATGTTTTCCAATTCCTGGGGAAGCTCTCGCAGTTTATCTTCGCTGGGTTGATACGCGTTAAAGGATTGAGGAAAGACCTTGGCGAAGAGGTATTCCATTGGTTCATATTCCGATTCAACAAATCTATGTTGTGAGGCTATTAGCAAAAAGCAATTGTTATTCAAAAGAGGGTAAGCAACAATTGAAGGCTACTGTGAAGCGAGTTATTGTTGATTTGAACTAAATTAAGTAATTTTTAGCAGTTCCAATAATTGCCGTAGATAATGTAAGGCCGTTTATAGTTCTCAACAATGACAGTAGGCTTAATAACGCTTTATTTATGAAATCTAGATGATCAGGCGTTACTTTGTGGAAAACCATTTTAGATAATGAATAAAAACAGTGTAATTTTCCACACTTTTATTTAGCTGACGACTGGTTTCGCTACCGGAGTAGCATCATCTGGTACAGAAATTTTTCAAATGTTTCATAAATGTGCTGAGGGGTTGGAGGGGAAAGGGAAGGAGAGGTTATGGAAATGCCCTTTTGGGAAGGGAGATGAGAGGTGAGGTATGGGGGAAGGTGTTTTCGTTGGTAAGAAAACCCTTTTCCGTGGAAAAGGGATTTTATCTCACGCTTTATTTAGTTAAATCGTTGCATAAGATATGCATGAGTACTATTGTAATAAAAAAATCCGAATTTATTAGATAAATTATTATTCTTATATTGTGATTATAATTATGGCGTTGAATTATCGAGTGCAAATTATTTTCTGCAACAAATACGACAGCTCTCATGAACGATAATTGGGAGCTAAACTTTGTAAATGTGAGGAGAAGAGAAAACAACTCTATATGACGGAGGAGCCAGTTAATTAGGCACTTTAACGAGTTAAGAAGCGATGAACAATCCCAGCAATCACCTATAACAAGGACAATTACATTGTTCATTGTTGTTATCTATGAAGATTTGCTGAATGAGGCCGAAATTTGAGAAACACGTCTGCAATTAAGTGTTTCCAAACTCGGAATGATTGAGTGTATTAATGTGGAGTTCTATATTTTATTTTTGGAGTTTTATCTTTGTCAGACTATAATTATTGCGACATTTTCTTAATTTATCATCTTAGCGTATTAGGCCTTTTTATCTTGAATTTGTATGTGTTTCTGATTGTAATTTCATTTCCTTCATTGAGATACATCTCCTATAGTTAATATTCATTTTGAATTCATCTATTATAAGTTTCATTTGTGAAGATGTTTTATTTGATTTTATAGCTTTTAGTGAATATGTATTTTTCCCCTTTATTTTTGCATAATTTTTATCTATTCTCTGCTTGCCTTTCATAACTCTTTTTATTCTCCTTCTTCACAAAATATAGTTTTCTAACTGTATGTTTCGCAGGTTTTTCACACTCCTTCTTGTGAGTGTTTTCCTGCCGTGAAAATTTTTCCTGAGCCCTCAGCTTCGGTTTTTTAAAATCCACGTATTATTTTTCTTTGTGTACTTTTGCTAACTATCTCTTTCCTTCTGTTTCTCATATGACGATGGGTTAGTTGTAAGAAGAGACTTCCCGAGATCTCGCCAGAATAAAGACCTATTATTATTATATCTACATCCAAACTTGTAAATTTAACTGAGCCGCATTGAGCAGGGAACGTATGCTGCATAAATAGATTTCTTTTATCTGTTGCTGTGTCACGTCCACGGGAAAACAGTGTCACAGAAAAATCTAGCATTTATTTCCCTGCTTTCGAAGCATTATCTGATAGGCACCTGTACAAGGGAGGACGCATAATTTCTGCTACAAATTCAGATTGCGCACTATCTCTGAATTTACAGTAAACGTTTAACCCACAATCTACTCCTAACGATCCTCATTCTGTATCAAAGAGCACCGGAGAAACGCTTATCGACCTGTATTTCCGATTCCTGACAAAAAATGGAAAAAATATTATCGATCAGATATGATCATCTGCAAAAATGACAGTATCTCCGAACAATGACATTAACTGTTAAAATAGTTGTGTCAATAGAAAAGGCAGTAATCCATTATGTTCGATGGCACCTGCAACAAACGTATCATGGAAAACCAAAATGAAGTAAATTCATTCAATGTTTTATATCTGGCTATTTTTGAGAAGTCTATAAAGGATGTGACAAGGGGATAAGGATCCAACCTTCCTTTGGGCTGATGACGTTGCAGTCATTATCTATTTATATTGCATGATCACTAATGTAGTAAAGATGAAAAATAACAAATTTGTACTTTTTCCTCAGTATTTGTGTGGAAAAAGTACAAATTTGTTATTTTTCTTCATGACGTATTTCAACGAGACATCGCCTGTGACTGTTAATTTTAAATGTAGTAAATATTTACCCCGACAATAATACAGTTCCTGGACAATTTTAGAAATAAATGACAAAGAATCAGGTGTGACTTTGTGGTACTTGCGGTATTAACGAATATTTCCTTGTGGTTTAGTATATGTTTTTTGTCATGGATTTTTTCGTAGCGTTAGAAATAGTTGAAATGTGAGTGCAAACCGAAACGGCAGCGATTGATTGTAGTTATTGGCACCTGCAACAATTGCACCATTCCCGAACAACAACAATCGGCGGCGCGGTTGTTGAAACGTCGGCGTAAACAGGGGAAGGCAACAATGGATGTTGTCACCTGAGAGTAAGCTGAAACTCAAGCCAGCGCTGTTTATCGCGGGAAGGCTGCGTTGAAAAATTTTGGCTAGGATTTGGGTCGGGAGGGAGTTTAACCTTCCATTCGGGATTTCGCGGAGTGGAGAAGCATATTTCCACATCTCTGTTTCAATAACGAAGAGCGGATATGCCGAGGGACGCGGTGATTCCATCAAATAAAGAAAATTCGTACTTTTGCAGCGATTCCCATCCCAAACGACCGGTTTCAGCTAGACGTTGGAATAAAAAGTGCGCCTTACTTTAAGAGAGAATCCAAAAATGTGAAGAAGGGATTGCGCACGATGGGGGATAAAGCTCTTCCCCAGTACTACGCTGTGGGACGTGCTTTTTCACCGTTCTCCCCCCCCTCTCCCCCCTCTTCCCCTCCCCCTCCTCGCCAACCCTTTTCCGCTGCTACATCACATGCGGAGTAGTTTTTATTCCCTCTTCGATGACGGCTGTGTTGAATGCGAACGTCGGATGAATTGAACGAAGAAATTTATTTATGCGATGCCCTGGCGTAATTAACTGATGATTTCTGGGAGTCGGTACCTCGTCAATTTAATTAGCGCAGCAAATGCTTCAATGTACGTATAAATTATACAGAACGTATTGCGAAGGTTTATATAACGAAGTTAGATCAAAGCTCTAAGGTCTGAAAATTTTAACGTTTTTATCAAAGTATCAAGAAGTAACATAGAAAACTATATAAATCAATTTCTAACATTTAATATCCCAAAAAAGTCAATACTGCGTCATTCTAGAAATTCCAACTGAAACATGAAGATATATCGAAGCTCCTAGAGATATAAATTTGAACTAATTTATCAAATCATAAATAATTAGTATATTAAACTATAAACAATAATTTCTAAAATGAGTATCCTTTAAAAGTTAATACAGCGTACATGCAAATACAAACTACAACTGCAACTTCATGGATGTTCCATAATTTTTCACTTGTATAACCAGTTATAATTTGATCTATATTATCTTTTTCACTAAAATATTGTGTGATATACAATACACACAAAAATAAAATGAAAAAGGGCACACGCAAATTTTAATATTAATGAATGTACGGATATTCCTTTAATGTATTCAATATAGTTAGATTGAAAATCGCTGATGAATTTGTAATTTATGCATGAGCTATTTCAATCCGACGTCGGATATATGTCCACAAATTTTTTCCATTTCTCTCTATATTGTTAGATTCTCGTTGCCGTGTTACCACTGAGTATTTCATTATATCTCTATTTCTTCTGTCATTTGACATTATCCTTGGCTTATTCACATCCCATGGTGCCAAGTGACGATGTCATATGCTTGTTTTTTGTCTTCGCTCAAAAATTCCATTTATATTAATAATGAGTGTCTGAAAATGTTCCTTATTTTAGTCCACGAAAAGCTATTGTTATGTCTAATTGTTACACAATTGTAAATGTGTCCAGTCTTCTCATTTATAGATGCTAACAACAATACTGCGCCAGAAATTAACCATATTTTACGCTCTCAATTATATTTTAAACTATTCTAGAAGGAGCGAGCAAGGAAATCCTTGCTTGTGAATCACTATTTGAATTCCATTCGCATTGCTATTCAACATGAATATGACCGTATTTTTTTAATAGTTGGCGTAATGACTTAATGTCTAGATGGAGGTAATTATCGACACAAAGTAAAATCGAACTGATAATATTTATATATGTGGATGCGAAAAAACAGATGCCCAGATTAAAATTGTCAAATGAAGAAATTGGCATAACTTAGCTGAAGCATTCTAGCTGAAGTGCCTGTAAATTTTCAACGTGGAAGATCTAAGTAGGATTTAATATAGTATAAGTAATTTCATTCGTGCAGAAGATATTTCCACATTTCCCTTATTAGCTTAGTTCTACGGAACTGGCTATCGAAAACGATAAAAATTACATTTTCGTGGACTTCTTATGGATACGTTTTGACCCACCTGGGATCGAAACTGGTACGATAAAGGGAATAAAAAGAAGTTTATTCTCTGCGCGACGTCGACTTTTAATGATGAGCAACATTTCAAAATACTGCGACTTTCGGTTCTCGAGTTTTTAGTGACATACAAATACACATAAACACGCAACCACGCCTACTTTTATGTGTTTAGATTACACAGTGTAATCAACCGTTTTTACTATGAAGTATTACCACTTACAGGTACATAGATGCGTTTACCCTTCCTTGACTGTGCCCATAGAAACATCCAAAAACAGCGGTGCGGGGTACTCGGGTACTGCAATGCTTTTTCCACGAATATTGTGTTTTTGTTTTTCTTTTACTTAACCTTTAATTATGTTTAGAAATACATTATTTATTATTTTTTTGAGATTATCTTTCATTTCTTTGAAGGTAGCATTAGAGTTTTGACTATTATATGGGATAATATATCACAACTAAATTTGAATAACCTTATTTTATTTTAATTATATTTACTGTTAATTCAATAAATAATGAATCAATTTAAAAATCTGTAAGAAAGGGTGACTGAATTGCCACAATCAGACTACATGACATTGTGTATAGCAATCCAAGCAAAAGTGGCTGTGCGGGGTACTTTGGTACCCCATTCAAAAGCTAAAGATATTTTGGAAATAAGTGTGTGAAACAAATTTCTTTCAATTACATGATATAAAAAAACATTGATGAACGAATACATGGAATAAGAAACATATACGGTTAAAAATTAAACTTTTCTATTGAATTTAGCTATTTTGGGGTCCTCCAGTACCCCGCACCGTCAACGAAGGGTTAATGTTTATACGTGTATTAGAAAGAGGCTTCCTCTCGTAATGGCCTTAATCTCTCTCTGTAGCTTTCCGATCGATTCGCCCGCAATTAATGCTGAAATCCGAGTTCCTTGGTCCACTGACGTGACATCCGCGTCTTTATTTGCTTAAAACATCGATTTCTCATTACGAATTCTCGCGTCTGTTTTCCTTTCCCCAAAAATAAAGCTGACGTATGATCTCTCGGATTTGATTTACACCGATTAATTTTCGGGAATGTTTGCACCGATTTTGTTTGGGCAGGGAAATCGTCGGTCAACTCCGCGGAAAGAAATACCGGCGAAACGAAAATAAACAAGTGAAGTGCGCCGAGTTGTTTTACGATTTCCAACGACCTCGCATTTTTTGCCTCGGATACTTATTTGAAAGTATAAAATGTCTGATGCGTTCGATTCGAGGAGTAAAAACATATCTATTTACGAGAATAAAAGTTTAGACCTCACAGCAAAATATAAAATTACGTAGGTTGAAATATCATCGGAAATAGTTGAAAGGAATTTTGTTAATTTATTTAATAATAATACATTTCAATTTTGTTTGTGTATCAGGTTGATTTAAATGCGAAAGAATCGGGAGAAGTTATTAATATGAATATATTTACAGCATTATCTACGGGCTGAGGAACTTCATACGGTACGATGTATAAAATTTGACATGATGAGTTAACGAAATCTTAAAATATTCCACATTTTAAATTCAGAGATAGAAATTCACGCCTATACTTCCAACATTTTTCTTTTCCAGGTTATTCCCAATCATAGTGTCATGGAAACAGTAATAATGTAAACAGATTCACGTTCAACAATGGAAAATATAACCTAGGCGACACCTTAGAAGTTTTTCATCAAAATGACATTTATGGACGAGTTTTATTAATTTTGTACCCAAAATAACATTACCAAGAATATAAAAAAAATAATCGGATTCCTTTTCGCATTGGATTCATCTTTATTACGATAGATGATTTCATCAAATTTAATTTTGCAAAGGCATAAAGTCTGCGAGCGATAGAAGTGTATCTTGAACGTATCTCTGACGGGAACGCTTGTACTAGATCTAGGATGACACCGGTAACCTTAAAGAACATGAAAAATGTATTAGGCCGGGGAAGGGAACTTTGCACCGAGATTGAAAGGTGAGCTTGGTTCTTGAGATTCATGAGAAATGGCTCACTTTCTCTGAGTACCATATTCATGAAGATATTTGTACGCTTAAAACAACGCCTCTAACGCCGCATAGAAACTAGTTAAGGCTGAATACATTTTAAAGAATATCCTAATCGGACGGAGAAATTCAAAACATCCATTCTATAAGGATAAAAATGCTGTATGAGTTTGGAATTTTGAAATTTGCTTAAATTAGAATTCATCTATGTAAAGTAGATAGATAAATGACGATGCGTTTAATTAATATTGGCATTAAATATGGATATCTAATGATTTATTTAGTATGCAATGAAAATAAATCTCCTCTATCCTATAAATACTTAACTGATTTTGCTCCTGCTCTTCCTCTCAACGCATAAGATGCTTTCTTTGTCTTTATACCTAATAATTCTCATCTGTATTTTTTTCTTACTTAGAGTTACCTAAATGTCTATGTTATATACAATTATGACTAGTATATACTGTATTTATTATTTCGATATCGTTTTTATAATATTCTTTTATTTTTCCTCAAAATGTACTTTATGGATGAAAATCCATGTACGTTTACCTTGTTTTTCTATTTCGTTTTTTATGTTATTTTTTCTGTTATTTGGTATATTACGATATCTTTTTTAAATGTGAACTGATTCTCATTTATGTATCGCATGTAAGTACTTATTGGTAGTGTATTAATTTTTGAAAGTTTTTCTCTATTCTTATCTTTTAGCTATTACTATCGGTAGGTTTGCGCAGGTTTTTCACTCCCCCCTTCCTTGAGGGTGTTTTCCAGCAGTGGATTTTTTTTCCTAAGAATCTCTTAGGTTTTTTACATCCACAATTCTTCTAATCTTTTCTACTTCTTATTTTATAATTACTGACGATGGGTTAGATGGAAGAAGAGACTTTTAAGCCTCACATCCACAATTCTTCTAATCTTTTCTACTTCTTATTTTATAATTACTGACGATGGGTTAGATGGAAGAAGAGACTTTTAAGCCTCAATCTCGCCCAAATAAAGACGATATATTATTATTATTATTATCATTATTTAGTCTAGGAGAAGGGATTTTTTCATATTATACCGTTGCAAGTAAGAAGTGATTGGATGACCGCATTTGCTGCTGTATATATACTGTAATCTGTTGTAATTATTATACATATACAGAGCATGGGCAAACTTTAGTAAATGTGAGTTAAGTCGTCCCTCGCCACTTAGCGATTCGAATTTTTTGGCTTCACCATATCGAGGTTTTTCCAAATAAGGTTGTATGTATATTAATAAAAAAATATGATATTTGTAACGCTTAATGTGTCTTATTTTCTCTTATATTGTCTTGTATATTGGGCAATATGAGTGAAATGGTAACTAAGGGGTGTTATTTCATGTCTAGAGGTTTTTATAATGTTAAGAAACATATTTAGGCCGTAAACAGGTTTTCTTTACTCTAACTACAGAAATATTCGGATCCTACTTTGCGGAATTTCACATACATCGCGGAAGAGTCTGGAAGTGATTAACCAGGATAAACGAAGGACGACGATATTGTTTCAGAAAGAATAAGAGACAAAATCTGAAACAGAACAAATGAAAGAGACGGTTTACTTGATTTTTTTTAATGAGTAAACACATAAATTTCCAATGACTCATATGATGGTGCTGACCCCTGGATTTAGTTTAGGGACATCATCTTTAACCGTCTTATCCGCCTCTAATTCCCATCGATCCCTTTTTCGGGACAATGTTTCGCATCCACATCGTGGATTAAACCTCCGGAATATCCTTTTTTCTCCAAAGGGCAATTAAAGCGGCCATATTCAAAAACAGTGGATTTATGCGCTATCGAGAGGCGCTTCCGATCGCAAATACGATTTACATTAAATCACTCTCCGCCGTCACTCCCAGTTATACTTCGCCGGAATACTTGAGTATTTTCCGAGCGAACGCTCTGCCGTTCGAAGATATATCGCCGGTTAAACACTCTGTCGAATGAATCACCTTCGCATGTCGTCACATACTGTAATTCTATCATTCGATAAAGAATGCCAGGAATAGGGTATTCTCGATTGATTTGAAGTG
The DNA here is from genome assembly GCA_947579665.1 of Sympetrum striolatum. Taxonomy (NCBI): domain Eukaryota; kingdom Metazoa; phylum Arthropoda; class Insecta; order Odonata; family Libellulidae; genus Sympetrum; species Sympetrum striolatum. The sequence goes on from OX388345.1 coordinate 21,460,061, forward strand.
GGAACTGTTCAGACAGAAGGCTGGTTGACTCCTCTGCAAATAGACACGAAAAGCCCTTGAGAAGGAGTAAGGCTTAATATGGTCAATTTAACAACCAATTCAATTTACAATCAATGCTAAGTCAATTGATTTTATTTTAAATTCTTTTAGAATATTTTAGAATTTTATTACATAGAAATTATGGTTGAATTATAAAACTATATACAAAAAAATCTGATGTGGCCAGCACATGACTTTCTCCATATATATAAGATGTAAATATTTATCTACGACAGTATTTTCGAACTCTATATTCAATCTAAACTTGGAAGTTGAGTGATTAATTTATATATTATTATCTTTTACGTCACAAACATTATAAATAGTGTTTTTCGGGACATGCTCGATAAAAAACGATGAAATTGGTCATTCGCCCATTGAGCCCAGAGCGCCCACAAAGTACATAATCAGCAACTTCCAGTTTATCAGAATTTCATGAATAATTCCTAAACAATCATTTATACAAAAATATGTTTCATACAAAAGTTATAGTAAATAACATTTTCTAAAACTTTTATAAATAATAGAATATACCTAACTATCATATTTATGGAGATATTTTGCAAAAACGGAAATTTGCTTCGAAGAATAATGCTCGACTTCCGGTTTACTGATTTACTCCAAAAACTAATCAACCCTAACAGCAATCACCGCAGTACTATATATGAAGTTTGGTATTGATATGACTAATAGTTTTTACGTTAGAGCGCCCAATATCACACACACACACACACACACACACACACACACACACACATACACACAGACATCATTCCGAAAATGGTCAAAACGTGTTCTAGGGACCCCAAAACGTGTATTTCCGTTGAAATCCGGAAGTCGATTTTCTTCATGAAAACAATACTTTCTCTATACTACGTATATGGAGAAAGTAAAAATTGTGCTAATTTGTGAGAGAAGGCGTTGAAACATGGCCGAATAAATCCAGCCCAATTGTAAAATGTTTTCGTAAGAATTGGCTGTAGAAAGTGGATAAAATATTGAAAAATATGCTCTTATTATGATTTATAAACATAAATTAAGAGAGTTTAACTTCTGATAAGCACAACGAACCGTACAACAAAAAAATGTAATTTGTTTTTGTGTTTTCGATAACTGTAGTGTAACATAGAAGACTTTATTTTTTTAATCAATATGATCATGTTTAAGTATCAAATCGCAAAAATACACAATAAAAACACATTAAAGAAGTTATTCCGTTGAAATAATATTTTCAATCTGTTTTAACTGCGAAAATATAAGTGGACATTTTTGACACTACGGTCGGTCCAAGTTGGTACTTAAAAGAGCTTGGTCCTGCAAGGGCTATTGGTGTCTCAGAAGAAAATCATTAGAGGTATGTCAAAAGAGCTCAGCACTGCGCATTCTATTTCTCTATTTTGTATGTGGAATATTTTGCCATTAAAGGACTTATTTTTGGAAAGTTTTAAGGATATATTATTATCGCGATGTTTTAAGATGGAAAGAACAGGGGTCCCTGAGCCTAATAGTTAACTCCTTCACTATCCTTTTCTGTATTCAAGCTCAGTTTTTTCCAATTCACCAGAAAACCACTTCAGAAGTTAAATTTATTAAGGAATTTCTTTTCAAAGATGATCATGTTGATTTTTAATATTTTTAAAAACCTATGAAAGCTGTAACCTATTGGATATTATAAATATATTATCGCTATTATTTTTGTATATCATTTTGTAAGTTTCATTTCACACAGGATCTTTATCTTATTTTAGTAATCTTTTGATTTATTGATTTAAATTTCATTAAATTTAATGAAGACTTGTAATCCCAGAACGGGTAACTGTCAACTTAGTCAACCTTTGTTCCTAATAAGGGTTTCTTTCATTGGTAATAAATTGAGGAATGAAATTATTACTATTAATATAATGGAAAATGTGGATTTGTGGGGTTTGCGTATTCAAGGATCCAAAGTCCACCCCTACTTTTCTTTACTTAGCATTCGACAAGAATTTATTGGGAACGAATTCCATTTTTCAGCATCACCAATACCATGGTATATTCAATACCGTCGCATCTGAGAGCAAGACTGAGGCAAAATTATCCGTAAAGTTCATTTTGATTCATCCTGTCTACACCAAAAGGAAAATAAAACATATTTCATTCATTCGTAAATGGTAGCGCATTGAAGAATAGCAAAAAAGGTAGGTTGGTTACAAAATGAACCTCAAAGTGACAGATTTCCCATTTAATGCATACTTCAATCATAATATGGAACCAGCAGCAAATAAGGCAATTATTTTCGATACCTTGATATGACCGTTTCTAAGGAAAATAGGCTAAGGTGATTTTTTACGTGTAACCAGGAAAATCCCAAGGAAGATTAGACTTGAAAAAAGTCCGACGGGGCTGGAAATCGAACCCGGGTCTCCCGATTGCCGATCATGAGCTCTTCAGAGCAACGGGATAGCTCAATGAACAGAGTACCTGCCCCGACTCCCGATCGCGGGGCAGGTACTCTGTTCATTGAGCTATCCCGTTGCTCTGAAGAGCTCATGACCGGCAATCGGGAGACCCGGGTTCGATTCCCGGCCCCGTCAGACTTTTTTCGAGTCTAATCTTCCCTTGGGATGACCGTTCCTCTTTTGTAAGAAGGTAGATATCGGAGTATAGTTTAAGCGTTGAGTCTGATTAGGCGATTACAAGTGATTGTAATTCCAGTATTTCTAAGGCAAACAGATTTAAACCAAAATCAACCAAGACAGTGCAATCTGAAACAACGCTTTGCCTCATTTATCAGCTCAACCGTTCACGCTTTTATGCCACACTTTTTACTTTCTCTATATACGTAGTATAGGTAAAGTATTGTTTTCATGAAAAAAATCGACTTCGAGATTTCAACGGAAATACATGTTTAGGGGGCCTAGAACACGTTTTGACTATTTTTGGAATGACGTCTGTGTCAATGTGTGTATGTACGTGAGTGTGTTTGTGGGCGCTCTAACGTAAAAACTATAAGTCGTGTCAATACCAAACTTCATACATAGCATTTTGGTAGGTGTTGTCAGAGTTGATTAATTTTTGGAGTAGATCGGTTGACTGGAAGTCGAGCATTATTCTTCGAAGCAAATTTCCGTTTTTGCAAAATATCTCCATGAATATGATATTTAGGTATATATTATTATATATAAAAGTTTTATAAAATGTAATTTACTATAACTTTTGTGTGAAACATAATTTTGTATCACTGATTGGTTAGGAGTTATTCCTGAAATACTGATAAACCGGAATGCACCGATTATGCACTTATATATATATATATATATATACTTTGATTGGTGTCGTTAGATTTGACTAGTTTTTGGAGTAAATCGGTTAACTAAAAGTCGAGCTTTATTATTCGAAGCTCGTTTCCGTTTTTGCAAAATTCCTCCATTAATCTGATGTTTTGGTATATACAGTTATCTACAAAAATTACAAAAATGTATTTGTATATATCTTCCAAGTTTAGATTGAATCTAGAGTTCGAAAATACGGTCGTAGATAAATATTTACATCTTATATATGGAGAAAGTCATAAGCTGGCCAAATCAGATTTTTTGATTATATGAATTGGTGAATGAACGGTATAACGCTTGCGCAACCTCAGCAAAAATGCATCGTTACAGTTATAGAATGTATACAGCGGGCTCAACTGGTGGATCCATCCTTGGTATGTCTAAGATGAGTCCATCCCTCTATTCCCCAAGGATTAGGGCGTTTTATCCTGAGATATTAAGAATACTTCTACTAACAGGTACCATTGAAAACCATTTTAATAACGATGCAACGCTATAGCATTCTCATTTATAGAGACTCACTGTCTCGAAATAAGGGTTAACTAGGAATTATTAGGCATTGAGCCACCTCTTTAGAAATTTTGATTTTTGTTTAACAGATGGAAAAGTACAGTCTGCATCAATGGAAATTAAAACACTTCGATCTCTTCTACGGGCAACTTTTAATTCAGCCGTGTTTCTCTATCTAGTTAGCGAAGCATCATCCATCCATCATGCAAAGCCTTGTCGCTGCAGCCAAGAGCTCTTGTCTTCTGCCATTCTCTCCAAGTCCTGGAATGAATCCACCCTTAATCTTGTCTGGATGTCATGCACATACTTTCTCTTTAGACTTCCTCTTCTTCATCTACCAACACTTTTCCCTCTAAGGACACTTTAATTAGCCTGTTATGCCTAATTGCACGACCTAATAATTGAATTCTCCTTTGCTTTATCACATTAATCAGCATTTTTGTTAACTCCTTTTAAAATATTGAGGTCCGTTTTCCTTTATTTCCAAACAATTTTTACCATTCTCTTTCATACCTAAATTTCTGTTGTTTATAGTCGAAGTCATTCTGTATTTTTTGAATTTCTACCTTCGCAGATATCCTTAGAATGAGAAAATAGTTCCATTTAGTACAATTAAATATGTAATAGCCTACTGTATCTGTGTTTAGTGGAGGTGGATGTATATTGTTTATTTTACTTGTTTGACACATTGTACTAATTGGGCCTATTGCTACTGTTAAGATGTGTACTGTCCACGGAAGGTTTTAGGAGGGGTTTCCCTCCCGTCCTTGGGCGAATGCCGGACAGATTGTATTGGTATTCCCCCCTCAACCGTTGCCTGGTATTAATACCAACTTGCAGCATTTAAATAAATAAATATAGAGTAAGTTACTTCGGAAAAACGTTTACGCAAACTTTCTCGTTATTGTCAAATCCATATGTTGACTAAGAAGATGTCATGTTGAATGCGAAATAGCCAAGTATGAATTCAGTCAAGTAAAGCCTCCAAAATTGAATTCATTATATGCTAAACGGTCACAATAGTTTCCAAGTTAGTAATAAATAAATTAATTAATCTGGTGTCTAATATCAGAATCTGTATATCTTCCACCTTCGCTAACATATTCGCTAAGAGCATAATCGAGGCGTAGTAGGAAAGGCGAATAGAATGCAAAGGTTAGCCAGCAGAATTCATAGGGGAGGTTCATCGAGAGTAAAAGAAATAGCGTACTTTTCCCTAATTAGACCTCTACTTGAGTATTCCTGTGCGGTTTGAGATCCTCACGAAGTGGGATTAATTTCCGATCTCGAGATGGTTCAACGTAGAGCAGCCAGGTTCGTCAAGGGAGATTTCAGATTCGACAGCAGTGTTTCGGCTATGAAAGCATCCCTCGGTTGGTACTCTCTTAGTGATAGAAGACGTGAATATCGACGGAAGCTTTTTGATAAATTTATCTCTACCGATTTCGGGGAGGAGATAACAGTTATTGTCATCCCAGTTATATACCTACGCGACCTTCGAGAGAAAACAAAAAAGCGATGCAGGGAAGTAGTTGCCAGGACAGATAGCTACTTTTGGTCATTTTTTCAGCGAAGTATTAGAGAAGCAAATAGCTCTCCAGATTAGATAGGTATTTCGGTGTCTTACACCCCCTGCCACGCACCACTGGCGGATTGCAGGGTTTAAATGTAAATGTAAATGTAAAATGCAAATGTAACACGAAAGTTAAAATTCCATACTTAATTTCTTGATGACTATGGCGTAAATCTGTATAACGAAAGTGAAATAGGTCGAAGATTAACATTATGTTCATAATGTGGTATTGAAAAATAACGTTGCTGAGTACATATCGCACTGAGAGACATAAATACTCCGGACTTGGCCACGTTGCCGATTGATCTTCCATTTTCAACAGCAAGTGTACTCCACCTGTTTATTCAGATTCTATTCCATAAATTTCAAAAAAATGCCTCGGCGTAAGAGAGATTCTATAGTTTGGTATCGCTTTTGTGAACAATTTTCCCTTACGGCTCAAACACCGCCAAAAAAATGCTTCCGCTATTTTGTTACACAAAGTCTACAAAAACTCTGCATTGTTCGCGGAAGCTATGAAAAATCGAGAGATAAAAAAATCGCATTAGAATCCCGCCGCCTCGTTGTAATTTTTTCCAATAGCTTCTTTCGACGCCCTCCACATCGCATCGAATTCGCATATTTTCAGAAAAATCGGATACCGTTTTTTCTGAAAAATCGGTAAAGTTTCGCGAGGGGCGTTCGAAAAGTTCCCGGAATCGCGCTTTAACGCTCCTCTGATACTTTTCGAACAAAGGAAAGCGATATTGTCGTGTGTCATTGTTGCAAGTGCTCGTCGATGGAAAGTCTCAACACAAACTCAATTACACAACAATGAGATTTCAGAAAGTGTGTTTTGTAAACGAGAATGAGCCTCTTTCGGTACATTTCCGACATCCTGTACATCTTTTTAATGGTTTAGAAAGAGGGTTGAAAACACACTTCGTCATTTCAAACTATCTTTTGTTTGCATCTAATTTCGTTCCAAACATGAAAGAAAATCATTTTTGACCTCAGGACATCTTTTTTTTATTGTATTCACTGTGTAATATGTGATCTCTAAAGTCGGCATCATTCAGCATATTTACTCTATATATGTACGTATAATTTAAATCATTTATCATATTTTTACATATCTATCATATATAGACGTTTCTCCGGATATACCTATATATACACTCATTCATAGAGGATCAAAAACTCTAACCATGTTCCACAAGTGCCACTGACTTTAAATTTTTACGACGTGGTGGCCATAACGTTTAACCTCCAGGAAAAAGACGACTTTGAACCCCAGTGTCATGGGTTCGATTCCAGAAGGCCTCAAAGTCACGATTTTGTCCATAAGAATACATGGCGGGGATTTTCGAAAATTGTTTTGAGGCAGTTTCCAGCAAATTTGAGTGTTGAAATTCGAGGTATCGCTGGAAACCGTGGGTATTCGACGAAAACTATTAAGACATCATCGAAGATTATCCTTGGTTCGACGCTAGGTCAGGGTAAATATTCTCCCGTTTAATTTACATTGCGATTTTTAAGATTTTTTTTTAATCACTTACCGATAAGATGGAAACTTGAAACTCGGCATGTGGATAGAGATTGTGAATATCTTTTATGTACGTTGTTAAACATTCCGCTGATTGTCCTTCGTTCGATTACAGAGAGCTATTTACATTCCTCAATACATTTCTTATGGAGATAACGGAAACAAATTTTAGGTACTTCCCGGCATGATATCGACTTCAAACTTTGCAACAAATAAAATAAAGTCTTAACAAGTCTTATGGTCTGTTCACAGCTACAAATAAGTCCTGGGTTCGACACTAGGGGTCTCTAAAATTAATAATTGTTACGATATTTAAGAATTTCTTTGAACCTCTTCCCGATAATATAGAAATTTCAAACTTGGCATGTAAATAAATATCATAGATACATTTCAAATATGTGTTTTAGGATTACTTGATCGTCCTTGGTTCGATCCCAGAAACCCATTTACATTGCCCTATGCATTTCAGAGGGGGATAATGGAGTCTTATTTCAGGACCTTCCCGGTATGATATGGACTTAAAACTTAGCATTAATTAAGATCAGGTCCTAACAGGATATGGTAGCCCATTTGCATCCGCTAATAGGTCCTAGGTCCGACTCCAGGCGTCTCCAAAAATTAGAAATTGCTATGATTTTTAATTTTTTTATACCTGTTCCCAATAACATTGAAACTCAAAACTTGCAATGTGAATAAAGATTATAAATACATTTCATATGCTTGCAGTATGCAAGCATCTTTTACTCGTATTTACATATAAACCAAGCCCACTATTCCCTAAATTTTCGGTTAAAACTGTAACGGCCTTTTTGATTCATGTTGCTAATACGCATACAAATTCATTTATTACTGCGAGTGCATACCATGAATAAATATAGCGTAACTCACATAACATTGGAAGTGGCATACATTCTATTACAGCCAAACATTTTCTGCTACCATATATTGAAAAGATAATAATAATAAAGATAAAATATTTTTGATTTATCTTCTGGTACAGGATGCAGAAAAATCTTCCATCTACTTTAGTCACAGTTATGTTCATGGTTGTAAGACATGCAAGCTACTGAGGTATGAGCGAAGAATTGCATTGATTAAAATCTCTCCTCATGAAGTGACAAGAAAAGTGTTATTGATACAGTGCTTCCCTTAGGTGAATATCTTCTGCTGATAGAATTCTGAATTGGTGAAGGAAGCAAGGACAAAATACCTCACTCCTCATCTTGCCTAGAAAGCCTCATCCCCCACTAGCTTTTGGTAGCTTCTGTTAGAGGGGGTGAGATTCCAGCTGGCCTTGGTGCTGAATACTTTTAAGACAGTACAAAAGTTTAATGGACTTTTATCTCTATCCTAAAAGACAAATGTTTCATTCATCGGGATATGATGGCGTTAGAAATGTTAGGCGTAGAATCGCTGTGGATGGCCCTCATTGGTGTCCTTATTTTGCAGGATCCATCGCCTCGGATGATCGCTCTGCGGAGGTGCTGATGAGGGAGTGAACGTGCTCGAGTATTGATGGATGGAATGGCCTTTTCAGCACATTCACCAGCCACAAGAGGTGCGTATTGTTGAGAGAGACAATGCATTGCTCCATCGATTGCACTCTTCCCTCCTTCCAAGTTCGCTGTCCTTTGGATTTGCCACTTTTTTGCGAAAAGGTGCTGATTTTTTGCGGAAAGGTGCCGATTTTTTTTGCGAAGTGTGATTTCCTTAATTTTTAATTTATTTTTATATGTACAGAATTCCTTCTTATGTATGAATATAAATCATTTCAGCACTCGTTGAGAGGTTTTCCAAATTTGGTGATGTTAGTGATATGGAATCGTGACTATTTGCTAAAAATCACCGTGATCGATAATTTTGAGTGCCGCTAATGCACTGCGAAGATTCTCTCTTTACAATTCACAACTACTTTCGTTCTTGCATTTGCTCCAATTCTGTGAAAGCTCCAATTTTCTGTTTAGCTCCGATTTTCTAACTGGTAGACTCAGTACAATGGATTCTGACGGGTTTTATCCCTTCCAAAGATAACATTGCAACCCTTTTGTTCACTGATCATTTATGATAACGTCGTGTGTAGTTATATTTTAGAATAAATCTCGTGGTAATAATGAATTAATTCGGTATGGGATCATTTATTCAGCTGTAAATACTACCCAGTGAGTTGCAAATCACCGTTAAACGTAGTTACTAAAAATATCTGTCACAACTAGAGAGCTACGTAGTTCCCTTTAAATGTTAGAAACTCTCTGAACGAAGTTATATTCTCCAAAATGTACTCCTCGACGTGTTACCAACGTCTCCAAGAGCGGCCAAACGTGCTCGTATTTCATCTAAACGTCAAATATGAGTAACCTCACCGTATGAGCCGGTGCTGATAAGCAGTACTCGTTGCTATACGAGGACGTGACACGATGCACGAGAAAAGTGAGCTGTCATGTTTACTAAGTTTACGATGTTAAAATTTCCTGCTTTGCTTTTATTATTTTATGACTAGATGACCCTGCGAAACTCGTACCACCTAAAATTGATTTGATTGTAACACTTCATAAGCGATTATCAATCCTAAGCAACTTTCCAACTCCAATTCATTGAGATCGATTGTACTGGTCAACAATCGCCTTCATTGTCAAGGGGGATGAGTTGTTTACAACCTCGAAATTTTGATAAAATATTCTCGCATTTTGTCAAAATTCTCGAAATTTCGATTCGTAAACGATATTTCACGACCAAAATAAGAATTTTTAATCTATTCCCCTTCTTTTGGTGCTTGATTTGACTTTGTACGACTATTATTTCTAATTTAAATTTACAAATTAAATAAAGCCTGCAGCGAGAAAAATGAACTTTACGTGCATTTCTTATGGAAATGCTTTTTCGATTTTACGGCTATTCCTTTTGGGTTTTTCCTAATTTTCATTTTTTCTAAACGACTTCCGTACCGAAATGAACAAAACAAAAAATATTCAAATCGATCGAGCCGTTTTCGAGTTTTAGATGACGTCATCCACATCACTTCATTTTTATATATAAGAATCTCAGTAAGTGAAGAATTTTCTTTGGGGATAGCGTAAATGTTTATGTTAGGTCCTGGGATACATTAATGGGTAGTCCAATATTTCTTATGGGAAAATCTTTTTCGATATACGAGAATTTCCAATGGTGAACTGACTCACTGAAGGAATTAAATTCCTATAGCGAGGCATTACCGCTAAAAGTTACAATGACAAACCATTAACTGTTACAATTGATAGGAATCCGAGCCGAAAATCTGTAACGTCTTAGAGGAGTGATATTTTTCTGTTCCGAAAAAAAGGAAAAATGTTCCATTTATCTAGATACGGTTGCTGTAACGATTTAATCCGGAAATACTCTAGAGTATGGTTAGGATGACGTATTTTTACTTTTTTTTCAATTTGGAGCAATCTCTTGGTGGATTCGTTCTATCTTTTGCCATTTCTTTCAAGAGATGTCAGAATGGGTGGATGTTTTGAAAGGAAAGAGCAATTATTTTAGATAGCATTCCCTAGAGTTGTGATGGATACACTCTTGATTCCAATTCTAAGGAGGTTTCTCCTTTCGCAGACATCTCTTTTACTTACTGAGAAATGCTTTAGCAGTTAGTGTGACGACTTGGGTGCCTAGCAGATTGCGTTTTAACTGTAAATAACCCTCTGTGCATGCAAATCCAACATCTGAGTGCTGTACGGACTTGGAATCGAATATCTCTCGCATCTAACGTTTTAACTGTAGAAGGCTGTTCCTTAGAAGTCATTATAAGTTTACCGATTCGGTTAATGGTAGATATGTGGGGGTTACACCATTCCTTTTTTTTCAAGTAGAAATTTGGAGGGTCACCGTCCTAATCCGGGCCCTTAGCTCGACTTCGCAGCTCAGGAGCGCCCTGCCCTCCCATCATGTGGGACCATAAAAAGACTGACCGCGTGGAATACGATTTAAAAAGTTATAAACAATGCAAATGAGCAACAATTTATTATCTTTGTCGTCTCACTTTTCCAAAGACGAGCGTCTTTTGATCGACGTTCTACGATGAAAATTAAGATTTTTCGTGATTTTGTTAGAAATTACCCGTTGACACACGGCAGCGTTGCCGTTGGGTTGGGTTGGCGGGGGAATTTCTAGCAAAAATCTAGTAATCTATAAATCCTCCCCCCGGCCTAATCCAACCCCCGTTGAGATTCAACAGGAACTCAGCTAGTTGATAATAAGACAGCAAACCAAACCAAGTGGGACAGTGAGCTATTCAAAACATCCGCCTATCTGACTGAGTAACGTTGCCGTGTGTCAACGCGTCATTTCTAGAAAAATCTTAATTTTCATCGTAGAAGGTCGATCAAAATACGCTTGTGCGTCTCTTTGGACGAGTGAGACGACGAAGATAGTAAATTGTTGCTCATTTGAATGTTTCATAACTTTTTAAATCGTATTCCACGCGGTCAGTTTTTTTATGGACCCCCCTGATGGTAAGGCCGGGGGCTCCTGAGCTGTGAAGGCGAGCCAAGGTTCTGGATTAGGACGGTGACCCTCCAAATTTCTACCTGGAAAAAATTAATGGTGGTACCCCCAGATATTTACCATTAACCAAAGAATCTACGCATCTCTGAATTAATTGAAAATTTCTAAATAATATTTTAAATATCTTTATTGTTGGAAAATCCCTTGTGATAATACAAACTCGTAGCTAACCAACCAATGAATGTACGCGAATCAAATAAAATAAATGAATATACATACACCACGGTAATTTCATATTAAACGGGCGGATTAACGAATTTCCTGGAATAAATATTTATTTTTCTGCCAATTATTTCTTATTCTACAACTACATCCCGGAAATAAACATGTCTACGAAATCACAAAAATGTCATCAAATTGTGAATATTTAAATTCTTAGTCATCACCCAACATATTTAAATCCTTAAACAAAATAGGTTCCATGTTTCATATTCCAGAGTCAATTATAGTCGGTAAATCCTTTTCTAACCAAGGGACGGACTATGGTCCATTTGATGACTTGGGTTAAAAATTCAAATATAATTCAATTGCTAGTTGAAACATGCTCTATTTCTAAACGACATTAATGAAATGAAACCTATAACGCATTCGTTATTATTCTATCTTTCCCATGCATTCTCACGAAAGATGATGTTGACAAGGCCTGTGGTTGCCATGGTGAAACTTTTTCAAAGTCGCGAAAAAGTTCCACAAAAATGTGCCGATTTCTCATCAAAGTTTTCGCGATTTAGAGCTAAGCACTGAATTTTTATTTTATGAATGAAATTCTTTATAGAATTCCATCTTGTGATTTTTCAAGCCTGTCTGGAGTTTGTGGAACAATAAATAGGGGCTTAATAAGGAAAATAATTCTACTCTCTAAAAAATGGATCCCACATATGTGCAAAAATTAACTGAACCTGGAGAAAAGTCGAACCGGAGACTGCGAGGCAAACAAGAGGCAGTTCTCAGCTCCGTCGAGAGACGATATAAAATATTTCCGAGTTTCCTAATTGAGGCTCGCGTCGATGATACCGTACGTGCATGCTTCGCGAGCACACAAACAAACTTTCCGCTTTATATATGTATTAAATGTTTTATGCGAGGCTGGAATCTGCCTCCCCATCCCAATGACCCACGACATTTATTCAATGCATGAAAGCGTCACCACATTCCGTTTACTCCGTATACATTTGCTCAGAAGAACTCCTCGGGAACGTCATTCAGGCACGACGAGTATCTCTCCTCGGCTGCTTAAATCCTTGGGATTTTCTTTAATTTCTTAATCCGCAGTCCTTCTTCGTTTTGCCATCGCAGTTGGCGCCCGAAGAGCACTGGCGAAAAGCCCCACCGAGCACTAGAAGTAATTCAAGAGATACGAAAATGTCACTGGAATATTTTTTTTATTGCATATAATTCCGTGTTTGTGTGGATGCTTGCGTATGAAACTCAAGGCCAAGAGGTCGCCCTGTTTTTTTGAATTTGTCCTCGTTTTTTTAAATTAGCACCTTTTTAGATCTTGTGCTTCTTTTTTGTCTCCTAAACTGCTTTATAATTATTGTTTTAACCCGTTCCGTGCGGTGTCGAAGATAGATAGATATGATACTAATTCTCAGGGTAAACCACAAGCGTCATTGACTTGAAATGTTTACGACGTATTGGCCATAACGTGTAACTAACAGAAAAATTCCGATTTTGAACCTCAGTGTCATGGGTTCGATTCCAGAGGGCCCCAAAGTCCCGATTTTTCCCTTTAAATGCATTGCTTTGATTTTCCGGAATTAAAAAAAAATACTTTCGGGATAGGTAGAGAATCAAAACTCAAGGAGCCTATATGTATGTTTAGGATCTATCGATAAAATTAATGACAATTACAGAAAATAACCTGGGTTCGATGCTATGACGATGCAAAAATCTGCCCTTTAAAATACATTGAGGTAGTTTTTCATTATTTTTTTTGATGCACTTATCGAAATGATAGGAAGTGGCGCTTGGCTGGAAGCTGCATGGTAAGAATTCGTTTAAGAAAAAAATTTTCATAAACCGTACTATTCCTGGGTTTGATGCCAGAGCACATTAACATTTCTCTCATAAGGAATATAAGGAAATAGTAGGACTTCGTTTAAGGCAGTTGCTGCCAATATTTCTGCTTGCATTTTTACACATTGTTAAAGATGGTAATCTTCTGTTGTGCTGCATGGAGAGTATTGCCAGGAAAATATTATAATAATAAAAATATATAAATAATATTTCAATTATACATAGAATGCTAGCTCTATATGCTGCAATAAGCTTAAAACATTAATGCTATGATTTATCGTTTTTTTAGTATATAAGGCGTGATCTGCTGCTCTCAGCCACAGGTTAGGACCAAGGTGAGCGGCATATGCCGCTCTCCGCACGGAACGTGTTAATATATTTATTTTTGAAAGTACGGCGGATTTTTATTTCTATACTGGGCATTACCAAGTATTGCTGTCTCCTAATATTCCATTATTTTACTTACTAATGAGGTAGTTTTGAGTATTACTGCTTTCTGTATGTAGACATGTATATTTGGATCTATTTACATTTTGTGGTAATTAGCGAGGAGTCTGTTTTTGCTTGCATTCGTATATTATTATAATTGCTTGTATTAGTTTTTTATACGTTCTTTGTTTTATGTTCTATGAAACTATCTTATATTAATTTTTTAATTCTTTAATTCAATTATTTGACATAAAAAGTTAAAAATATGTAACAAATTACAGTTAAGAACGAAAATTATTAAATTTAATAAATGGTTTTTCGAAAATAATCACAGATACTGGTTTAAACTCCTTTTACAAAATAATGGTGTATGGAACAAAATAATTAAATGAAGAGTGATACAAATTCAAAGAGTGATTATTAGTCTAATTATTTCCAGTCGTGCTATTCTTTTTCGTACTATTATTAGTCAGGAGATGTTCAATTATTTCACATCTACGTATCTTTAAATTCAACGCCAAGTCGTTCTGAAGATCAAAGGAATCTATTTATGACTATTTGCTCATTTATGAATTCTAATTATTGTCTTGCGATGCGGAGATAAGATTATTTATAAGAAGAAATTATTAAATATTATAAATTTTTTTAACTTTACAAACAGCTAATTATATAAAAGTAGGGCATTATGAAGTACCCTTAACAATGCCAATTGCCACCCACAACAAGTTATTTCCGCTTCTCATAGTCGCGCGCCTCAGCATCTTGGGACTTTTAATTGTTAGACATTGGCAACAATGCTGTTCAACAATTCCGCCCGTTTTATTTTAGTTTTGAACTACAGCGGATGCAGAATGGCTCGATTTCGGGAACTTTTTCAACGGCCCTCGAACGTAAACAAAATTTCCAAGGTGAAATTCGGAAAATATCCATTGCAGAGAAGTTAAACATGCAATTGAAGGTTGGATCTGCTGTAACTATCAGAGTGGAAAAAAAGTTCAGATACTATTTTCATCAATTGAGGCTTTGAGTCACATTTCTAAAAATTTCCGAAAGGAAGTAATAAAGTTGAAAATGAAAGATTTGTTGCAGTTATTATTTCTCGAAGACAATGTTTTCGTTAAATGTTTTTTTTTCATTTGTACCGTACAATAACATTTAATGCGGCGCTGTTATGCGAAGCTAAGCTAGACAGGAGTGTAGCCACAGAAATGCAAAATAAACGGAGATCAGATGAAACACATTATATTGGGTGTAAAGTAATTCAATAAGGGATATCTTTAAAGTATTTGGATGTAAATTATTATCATAATTATTTGATGAGTTGCGACTAGGTGGAATCTAGGTGGCAGCATCATCATCAATGCATCATTATCGCATCATTATATATACCTTTCAAATAAATCTCCAAATACTAATCATAAAAAAACAGAATGTGATAAGTGTAAACACACATGAATAAAACACATACATGAATACCCGATTATAAGAAAACGCACACCTAACAATCAATGCTCATAAATACACAATGAATCTTTAGACATCAGAATCAATTACAAATAGTCACATTGTAGTATATCATCTATAGTAGCACATAACTACAATCTTAATGTGAGGTTATACACATATCTATCTTCCGACTGTGGAAATATAAGCTAATCCCCGTCTCAGCAATAAAAAGAAGAGAATCACTTTTACGTGAACGGGACTCGATCCCAGGCCTTCGCCTTTTCGCGCAGATGGCTTGGCTAATTCAGTTTCTCTTTGAGCAGTTCCACTCCGTATTCAGGGAAGTTTTCGTTGCAATAGGGGTAAGGAACCGCTTTTTATCAGAGGGCCACATGTTTTTATCATTTGGCTGCATAAGAAACCAATTGACTGCAGTTCGGAAGCATATTGGATAAATTGAAATAGCTTATCAAAGGAGTTCCAGAAAGGCAAACGATTTAATCGCTAAGTAAACCAAAGTAGAGATAAATCTACCCAATTCTCGTTTCCAAATATCCCAATCTCACAATAAACGAGATAAGGAAATCCCGGTTCGAGTCCAGTTCACATATTACCTTTTTACATTTGCTCATTACTTGAATTTTTCCATTTGAAGGTATCATGAAAAACGTTTATAAAAAATCTGATGTGGCCAACACATGACTTTCTCCATATTTATCCAAATCGGAAGCCTATGCCAGTAATATATAAATAACTCCAAAACAATGAGTGTTACAGGAAAATATTTCATACAAAAGTTGTAGTAAAATACATTATCTATAACTTTTGTAAATGATTGTATATACCTACATTGCATTCTGACAGAGATATTAAAGAAGCAAAATTTTCTTCCGGTTAAACCAGAACTTTCGGTTAAGCGATATTCATAAAAAACTAATCAACTCTTGGTATTGTAAGGAAAATACTAAATATGAATTTTGTTAACGATCGGATAATTACTTTTTAAGGTAGAGCGCCCACAAACGTTTTTACCACAGACAGACACACACACACACACACACACAGACAGACATGTTCGGAAAAATAGCGAAAACAAGCTCTATGGGCCCCAAAATATCTATTTCCGTCGAAATCTGGAGGTCGATTTTTTTTGCGAATACAATACCTTATCTATACTACGTATAGGGAGAAAATAAAAATGTTTCCACTGGATTATAGGATAAAAAATGTACTATTTTCGTAATAGTGAATGTTAAATATTTACAATCATCAAGAAAAAGGCACAAAATAACCCTATTAAAAGCTTTAACTAACATTAAGAGTAGTTCTAAATATGCGAATGTGTAGTGTAAGTAGATTCAGGTACTCAAACTAGCTGCGCTTGAATTTTAAAGGTGGATTGATTACCAGAAAGATTCAATGAGTTGCGTTTGCAACCCTAAACAGAGAGATATATGTATTAAAACATGAGAAAGGGCCTTGACATCGTGGCAGGTGGTCGTCTGGAGAAATAATGGTGGTGACCATACAGATGAGGTGCTGTAATGTGGAGTAATTCTCTAAATTGGTGGAAATAAAAAACCTGTGGTGAGGCTCATAAGTCAGTTTTTTCTCTCCGAGAGGAAATATTTTTTTCGTCACTCGCTTTGTCTTTTCAGCTGGTGTGCTACTCTGCTTGATGGGGAACTCTTAAGGTATAGGAAGACATTATTTACTCTGCGAGGTTAGGTCTATGTTGTCCTCTTTTCCTCCTAACCTTAGACATCGTTGTTATAAATCAATAAGTGATAAGGGAAGCGGATTGTGTGGGGGAAAATCACTGCGAGTAGAGGTTGAAAAAGAAAAAAAGCACAAGAGGAGATTGAAATAGAACCACCAAAGTGCAGAAAATAGTTATTAAGAACCAGCTTAATTTAAAAGTATAGACTTGATGTTCAATTGAAACTCACGATAAATCTAAGATGTAGAAATCACGAAAATGTAAGTTACGTTTAACTTGGGTACAAGTCAGTTAATTTTATTTCACCATTTTAATATGAAAATGTAAGTAAGAGGAACTGAACAGCAGTTTTATGCTGAAATCTAAATTAAAGATTGCAATATCATCATTTGATGTCGCTTAGCAACAAATATTTCAAATATTTAAAGTAATTCTATACAAGAAAACGAAATAATAAGAAATATATCGATTAGAGTAATGATAAATGCATAACATTAAGGGGAAACTGATACATTGGCATTCAGTAACTGATAATTATCTAATTATTACATTATTCAAATTTTTACGGAGAGAGTTATTGCGAATTTAAGGAAAAATCATAACGAAAACGGAACTTAAATTAATCATAAAAATAACAATATATTAAACAAAGTAATTAAAAATATTTTAAAATGTTTTTTTAATTTTGCGCGAGTGAATAGGAATAAACGCAACTTTTGATAATGCGAAAGAGTTAATAAAAGGGAATTCAAAGGTAATTAATCGGCTCTTATGTTAAGCAATAAGTCACTTTCATATGTTATTACGAAATTGAGACCGATGTTTTGAGTGTCAAATATCATTTCAGAAGACTAATTTCCATCATTTAGCTGTATTTGTGTAGTAGTAGTATTGTTAAAAGTGCTTCGACAGCTTAGGTCATTTCGCACATTGGCTCCCACCGGGAATCGAACCCGGGACCGCTTTCACCAAAGGAAAACGCGGTGTCCACATGACTATTTGGGAGCCTAGCTGTATTTGAGGAGTCTTTTAATGTTAGGGCAAAGAACCGGTGGGAGAAAATGGGAAAAGAATAATCGATAGAGATTTGCCGGAATATCATCAACGCCTTCGTCTGCTTTCGTCACATGTCGCTCTTCAATATTCCAACATTCTCCTGGTTCTTATTCATAACATGGCGCCATTACTTTCGTAAAGAATGTATCCATACATTTCACGTTCCGAATCCTGCCAACTATTCTATCTTTAGATGTCCCCTTTATAATATGACTGATGATATTTCTTTGTGACACGATGTGCGTAGCAGATTTATTTTAAGATTTAGGCAAAATATTCGTTTTCTTATGGTGTGCAGTAACCCCACCATTTTGATTAACTTTCGTTGATTTTTTCTCACAACCTAACCATCATACAGTAAATCACAGGTAAAATATAGTTTAGTAAACTAACAGTTTAAACGTCTTCACTCTAGTCCAATAAAAATAGCTAAATTTTTGTTGTTCCTGTTTTGATTATTAAACCGTTGATATGTTGGTATTATTTTAAATTATTATTTGTGATCTTTTGAGCGTTTATTTTTCTTAGAGTTCCTTAAAATGAAAATCTTGCATTGGGATTATTTTATCAGAATAAAACGATTATTTCATCGGTCGAACCGGTTTAATGGTTTATCCCGGAGGAAAACAGATTTATAACAGAAATTATGTGTTTTAATTTAACCGGATCGAAAACCGGGAATAAAATATTAATGATTTGAAGCACAGGCTGAAGATCACGGCTACTATCAGTTAGTAGATCTTGCTACTGCTCCAACTTAAAAATTGGTATCAATGGCTGCAGTTTATTGAGAATGAGAGCAGAAAATCGGAGAAGAATACATAACGATTTCCGGTTTATGTAAATACTCAAAAATTATAATCTTCTGGATTAGTATAATAAATGCTTTTTGAGGTTAGATTTTCGTTATAATATAATATAGACATGTGTCACCAATGTCCAAAAATTTCTCAATTTCGCATTTATTATCTAAATTAAAGGTATCAGTTCATATCTTAAAGTGTATTCAAATAAGTTTTAATATGATTTGCCAGAATATAACATAAAAGAAGCCAAATTTTCGACTCAACATAACCAAAAAGACACCGAAACCGGATTTGGGGATTCTACGGCGCCCAGCCGGACCGCGCAGCGCTTACGAAAAATCCATCGCAATCACAGGGAAGCTGGTGAAATGAAACAGTTTCTTCATATTCCATATCTAAAAACCTTGTAGATATACGTGGTATAAGAGACTTAATAGTCCATCGCTGTTTACCTAGTTGATTTCCTTACATTATCTCGAAATTTGTCCGAAAAAGGTGCCCGCCATTTTGTTGCTTTAAATGAGCAAACAATCATCTTAGAGTATGAAACCATTCATCGAAGTAAAAGACAAAGAGTTATGTTAGATTACTGCATTGTTTTTTACCAACAATGTCTCTCTAGAGCAACTATATACCAACGAACTTGAACGTTTTTCCGAAAAATCCGAAACTTCCCGTTTTTGTGAAAATTTCTCAAGTTTGACGCCCTGTATTTTTTGACGTCTAAACATTTCCATAACATAAAATTATATTATTTTGCAATAACTATGCCAAGTTTCAATATCTGCACTCAAAAAAAACATTTTTCGCTCCTTGTCCAGGTTTTTTCGATTCTAGCCCACTGTGCTCCGGTTCGATTCCTGGTTGGCAAAATAGAACCTTATTTGTTCCTTTTCTTAATTTCCTGAACTACAGTGTTTATTCTTTCACTACTTCTAATTTACTATTTCTTACTTCCTGCTTCCACCAATTTTATCAACCATTCATTTTAGTTTTCCCTTTTTCACCGATTCGTGCATTTGCACAAATTCAAATGATAATCCTTCTGCTGCACCCAGAATCGCTCCTCTGAGCTCCGCTAATGTTCCCTCATTCGCTAGGGACTTATAAATTGCAACTTTCATAATTCCGATCCCCAATGACAATTAGCCGCTCCGTCCCAATTATCACTTCTTCTACGATAAATCCCCATTAACATCACCCAATGGACATGGACAATCCCTCTGAACTAGAGTTCATATCGGTGTATCTCGAAAATACGCCGTCAGAATAGAGGTTGAATTTGTGAATGTAGAATTCATGTTTTTCATGATTCCTGGAATACTTCGACCCTAGTTTTTCTTAAGTGCATTTTATTTTGCAATTAATAATGCAAAGTTGGCTTTTGGTTACTGAAAAGAGGACAATGTATCTTTTATTCAGTTCCGTTTCTGTCTTGTCCATGTGCCTTACGATAAGAAGGCTGGTTAAGGTTACAGCCATATAACTGCATTTATATCTTCATCATCCGATTGTATACAATAGCAACACTGTTTCTTAAACAGTGTTTCCCAGCTCTTCAGGTGGTATTTTTTTCAATCGCAACAATCCTCTTCCTTCATCTTGTTTTTGAGTTTTACTTTGCCGTGTTACAGAACAACGCTTGTCGCCCAATGTAATACAGCCATCTTTTCTTCGAATTATGTCGTTTCTTATATGTTTAAATTTCTTTTCATCTTCCCCGCTTCATCCATTCTAGATAAGTGTTAAGTCCACATATTCTTCTTTCTGTAATCCATTAATTCAAGCCATTCACCTTGCATACATTTAATTTGTTTGGAAAACTCTCTGGGAGCTTACAAATTCTTCGAAGAAGAATTCTTCAAATTAAATTTTTTTCGAAAATAGACCACTCTAATGATTCTAAAGCAATCCAAAATGTATAGGAACTGATTCGGAGCTGAAATCTATTCAGTTAAGCTACAAAGCACCTTGAGGGTACAAGCAAAACCCTTGAGGAAGTTGTCATTCGAAGAATTTGTTTTCGAAGAATTTGCCCGTAATTTCCTTGTTTTTCCTGGATTTCTCCGTAATGTATTCAACTCGTTTTTTTGGTTTCGTCTTTTACTGCCCCAAGTTTGGAGCTAGTTTCTGTTACGTAACTTATTACGATCCTCTTTGTACTTTGGGTAATCTATAGTTAACCTAGAATGTATTGTAATAGTAAAGTCAAGAGAGATTCCTATAACGAGATATTATAAAATAATTTGGAAAAATCTGTGCACCAAATGTCCGGAGTTCCTGTTAATCAAGTGCAGAAGGGGCTTCTTTCGCATCGTCCAAAAATGTTCTTTCTGATGCCAATCGAGAGAGTTGCTCAACCGGAAAATGATATAAACTTCAACATTTTCTCCCTCAAATGGTTGGTAAACACATTTTTGTCGGATGTAATAAATATGCCTAGTAATAAAAGCGCTACATAATGAAAATTAATTTAAACATACGATGAAATGATAAAAACTTTGTAATCTTAAACAGAAATATGTTTGATAACGACTAGATTCGCCGGCGAGCAAGCATTTTCAAGCCTAGCTAAACTAAACTAGTCGTTATTAAATATATTTCTGTGGAAGATTACTAAGTTTTTATCATTTCATTGTTATGGCCTTCCACGAGGTTACGCCTTACCTTATTCAATATATTTATACATACGATTTTGAGAATTTCCTGCCTTGTGCACAGTTTAGTTCCTACCGTCTATACTTCCATCTCGGATAATCTCCCGTCTCAAAATAAAGCTAATAGGTACATTATAAACTTCTTCAGAGGCATTTGCTTCAGCCGCAGCTTCAATGCCTTTAAATTGCTTCCTCTACGCGTTTAACACAAGGGTAACGGGCTTAAACTTTCAAAGTTGCGCGGAAATTGGCGTATGTTCTTGCGTGCAGATCGGCCTTTGGTCGCAAGTGGAAGAGTCTTTCTATCCATGAGTTAAGATTATAATCTGTATCAGGCAACGCTTCAGACCATTGGCCGTTCGGAAGCAACAAGTATTATGGCTGCCCTTATTTCGCATGTAGAACATACTTAAATTGAGCTCACAAGGGTAACTTTCATGAAGAACTCGGCGGAATTAATTTGCTTAGAATTGAAGGTCAGAATTACTCACAGGTGACCAGCAGTAAGCATTTGCTTCATATTATTATTACTAGGAGGAATGAGTTACAAAATACTCCAAACACCATCAAAAATGAGATCAACCGATGTACATTTCGCTGTCTGACAAACAGCATTATCAAGGTTGCACAGGTGACTGGCTTGATCATGATGCACATAATATTACTTTAAACAATGTAACACTTCTACATAACGCAAATTTTAGTCTGAATCCTTGGGAAAATTTATATATTTACAAAAACTTAAATAATATCATGAATAGTTACTTTGATTTCGATAAAACTTTTTATTCTCTGATCGACAACACCTGACATCTTTTCACTTTTCATTTGTTTTTCCTTTGCTGTCCGTTTCCCGCTCGTGATCAATCCAGTCCTACCTGCGTAACCTTGATAATGATGTTTGTCAGACAGCGAAATGTACATCGGTTGTTCACATTTTTGATAGTGTTTGGAGTATTTTGTGACTCTATACTCATTCACAGCCATCAGGGGAATCCTTAAGATATTATCATTACTAGTTGATTAACCGTCTTAATTTAAGTGGAGGTAGTGATAGAATATCACCAATATGCATACATAATAAGCATACATGTGATTAATTACGAATTAGTTTCCCCTGAATAAAAGTCAAATCTACGCAAATGCATTTGATGATACAAGTATACGAAATTATTTCATAATTTTCTATCTTTTTCTATTAATTTTCTCTCTATCTTTGTATTTAACTATAACTATGATTTTTGGCTTTGCTTAAGCGTAAATACGAATAATTATTAGTAGTAAGAGCTACCCTAACTGGTGTAAACGAATGTAATTATTTTAATTTTCTACCTGCTTCAAATTTATGTACAATTCTCTTTGCTATCGAATAAAATGTACGTGGTATTTCGTACAATAGTGCACTCACGTGCCTGCTATAGTAAAGCCAGGCCGAGAACAGCAAAGCTTAAACTTAATGTGGGCATCTGTTTATTACATCTGCTTATTCAAATGAGAATTACCCTGCATATTACTGCTACTTTATATGTTTCATTTAGGAAGAAACGAGTATCGGAGTAGAATTACGATGCGCGGGGTATTTTGCAAAAATAGCATGTCCTGTTCAAATTACAAATATCAAACGCTAATGGAAGAAGTTAATGAGTGGATAAAATGGGTTTTCGGAAGTAAGGTCCGCGTAGAGTTGATTTATGAGCCACGGGTTGGGGTCCCCCCTTCTATGTCATGGCATATATATGTTCTAAGGTGGTTTTCCCATACAAAATTATTCACATTTTTTTTATTACCACGACGTGACCTTTTATATGGTATAGTGTAAGCCCCTTCTTTTAGCTTTCAAATACTCATTTGTCTTGTCTTTCCATAGTGATTTTCCAAGCATTCCTATTTCCTATCTACCCTCAATACACATAATTTTGATACTTTTCCTTCATTCTTTCCACTCGCAGCATTAAACACGGGATTTTTCTTTGTCTCTTTCATTTTATACCAGCTTCGTCATCCTGCTTCCATCCACATGTCCAAACAGCTGTTAAACACCCCTTTCATGTATATATAGCAGACTTTCTTTCAGCCCCAGTTCATTCGTCCTCTCATTACTGACCCTTTCACTAACCCTTTCACCGCAAATATTTCTAAAGAATTTCCTTTTCCAACTGCACCGAATTTATCGCGTGATTCCAGTGACTCGCCTTTCCGTGTGGTATTTATACGTGCAGAATCACTTTATTTTTTATACAACTCTTTTCTCCTTTTTCGAAGAGATTTGCGGAAAAACATTTCCCTGCGGTTATTCCTTCCGCAATGAGCATATAATTTGCCTCATACATAGAATGCTATATTCAATGCTTTCTTATTCTTTAACGTATGTTTCACAACAGCTTACGTAGATTACCTTTCTTTCACAAAGTTTCGAATTTCTCTTCGAAGTCTCCCTGTAGATTCAATTACCTTTTTCATGGTCTTACTCTCCCTTTTGAAACATTAATATTCTTCCGATCCGCCATTTCAATTATTCTGCAACCAGTTTATCTTGTGTCTTTCTAATATGTCCGAGGAATTTTATCTGGAACCGTTTGCCTCGAACTAACAAATATCTAAATATCTTATACATTACTTAAGTATGTGTGAAGCTGAGATGTTGAATTAGTACTGATGGTGGCGTAATTCACGCCGAAACCGGTAAACGTGTGTGTCATTTTCTTACGGATTTTGTACAAAGCTTTTTATTCCTATAGCGGTAGTTTTTAGAGTCCTGTCTGCCTTGAGACTTAATTACTTTTATGACTTTACTTACATAGAGACTGAGTTTATCGTATTAAACTTATTTCATAAATGAATTGCTGAATGTAACTATCAATACGATCACCAATTATGGAGTAAATGAAAACTGGTTTTGAACAAGGAGTGAAAAATTGAGACATGACCGGGACTCGAACCCAGGTCTCCCACTTCCCGGGCAGGTGTCCTAACTACTAAACTACCATTCCTCCCCAATTCCACTGCTGTTAAAATTAGGGGGAGGGGAGGGTGGAAGCGCACGCTTCCTCGTGCAAGGTAAAATTTCATCGTTAAGTTCTTTCTTGAAAATTGGTTTTGTTAATACTGGCAAATAAATACAGATGGTCTAACGAGTCGTTTGAACAGTCTGTTCCATCCTGTGGTATAATGATGGGATTTGAAGAATTTCTTGATTTTTCCTTTCCTTCGCCTCTTTAGCATAGTTTGAAATGATAATGAAACAGAGTGATATCGTTAACTAGCATTTTCGCAGGCATATAATAGTGTAAAGCTCAACAAACTCACCAACGAGATAATGGGTTACAAAGGTAACTTTTTATGAGCGACCTTTGAACGCTCTAAAACGCCGAACCCTTTTTAAACTTTACGCTTCCCCGACGGTGTATCAGCCAATTCTGTTTCCTTTTACCCGTTTTGTTCAATTATTTGTGATCGCTGATTTTGTCTGGCTTCTTAATTTGAGGGTGTGGCGTAGAGGGCATAATTAGCAGATTTCTAATTAATTTAATTCTCTTTTAGCGTTAACGTATGCAAACGTGAACGACCATAACTGTGGCACTCATCCGATAGGGCCCCTTTCTTCTGAGATAAAAATTTTCTCTCTCCCCATCTTTTCTTTCACCGGAGGTCAGGTTGAATACTTCGTTTCGGGATACAATACATAGATATTGGCGGATTAACGGGAAGTATTTGGAGCAACATCGGCTATGCTACCGAGTATTTACCTTAGAGATAAAGAGATTATCAAGGTATGTAGAACGGGTGATTTCAATCGGATAATTTATTTGCTTTGCATTCTTTGCTTTTAAAGAAATTCAAAATCATTAATAGAAGAGAGTCGGGTATACAGATTGGGATAGGGAACATTTTTCTTTACGTTGTCTCTCAACCAAATGTGAATAGTTTATCATTCTGGTTTAAACAGAAAATTTAATTTTTTTTATATTACAAGGGTGATTTATACATTTATATGCGGCTGAATTTCAGTATTAATTTATTTCATAAATATTCCCTGACCAGTATTTATTCTTTCAGTGGATGCTTTTAAAAGGTTGAGTTCATGCCCAAAATGTTGGAAGGAGGAATATTTTACACTCCATTTAAGTTTTCAGGGGGGGATTTATTTTTATGAATTTAATTGAGGGAATTGTGGATGTGCCCTGAAATGGGATACAACTGGTCGCCCTAAATTGACATTCCTTTTTCTCTTTTATAGAACTAAACGACCTATTAAAATTTATCGCCCGGAAACTAACTGAACTAACGAAACAATCGATGATGAATAATGAGCAATGGTAATATCAAACAATGGGAAATTAATCTTTAAAGGAAATACTCAATATTTACGAGGATAACTGAGCTGGATTTCCGAATTCCCGTATATTTTTGTTTATGAATTTTTAACTTAGTTTTGATGGCCGGAAAATACTAAGGGACACAGAGAGTTGAACATCTGAAAAATTGCCGATTACGTTATAATGGTAGGGAATCAAGGGATTTTTTCGGGTTTTTTTACCGGCGAACATTTAAGCTCCTTAGCTTTCAGCCGTTCCTGCCGCCATATCCTGATGAATGGCATATTTTTCTTTCGTCTTTTGGTGCGGGGGCAAAGGCAATTTTATCTCTTATTTACATTTGCTTAAGTCTCGTTCTTGATTGTGATTATATGAAGGATAATGAGGCACGGAGTGATAGAACTTTTCTTGGTCAATCCTTATCGAATAACATGAAAAGAGTTATTCATAAGTTTGGATGGACTCTATCCGCTTATAATAATCGGTAAATATATATCATAAATAATAATAACTTCTCTAATGGAATTAGGAAGATCCCAATTACATCCATTTCAATAGTTATTACTATTTAAAAAGACATACAACCAATCCCTAGCCAAGAAAATCGTTCTAGGTGGTATTCGAACCCGGGACCGTGGAGATAGAGCGATAACATGCGAGCACGCTACCCACTCGGCCACCACGACCGGTCATCAATCGGTGACATTAAAGATACTTCTGGCTAAAAAGAAAACAAAACCTCATTCCTCATTTTGTTTAGTATACCGTATCACCTCTCCAAGTTTTTTT
Organism: Sympetrum striolatum; assembly: GCA_947579665.1. Taxonomy (NCBI): domain Eukaryota; kingdom Metazoa; phylum Arthropoda; class Insecta; order Odonata; family Libellulidae; genus Sympetrum; species Sympetrum striolatum. The sequence goes on from OX388345.1 coordinate 21,486,793, forward strand.
TTAGGCAATTATGGGTGGAATAACGTTTCAGTATTCGGGAATACAGCCTTAAAGATATTTTCAGTGACTTTAAGTATTGTCTAAAATATTGATGGACTAGATCTTTCTATGTAATCTATGGTACTATCTGCAATTTAGCGGCAAAGCACCGCAAAGCAGTGAGGGATAGCTTTGTAATCACAACAAAATGTTGTTTACTAAATGAAATATCAATCGTTTAGTAACTTCCACAGATATGTTTTTGCAAAAGGCGATTTGTTTCATCTTAAATGTAGTCATTATCAAAATGTTATACCAAACTAGTCAGTTATCGGAAAATTAAATCTGTGGAATGAACTAAGCGTTAACCCATCCCTAGTTACCATTTGTTTAATTTTTATTAACCCTTCCTTGACGGTGCGGGGTACTGGAGGACCCCAAAATAGCTAAATTCGATAGAAAAGTTTTATTCTTAACCGTTTATGTTTCTTATTCCACCTATTCGTGCATCAATGTTTCTTTTATATTATGTAATTGAAATAAATTTGTTTCACATACTAAATTCCAAAATATCTTTAGTTTTTGAATGGGGTACCAAAGTACCCCGCACAGCCATTTTTGCTTGGATTGCTATACACAATGTCACGTCATGTGATTGTGGCAATTCAGTCACCCTTTCTTACAGATTTTTCAATTTATTTATTATTTATTGCATTTACAGTAATTATACCATATAATTTAATTAAAATAAAATAAGGTTATTCCAATTTAGTTGTGATATATTGTCCCATATAATAGTCAAAACTGCCTTTGGTGAAAGTGGTCCCGGGTTCGAATCCCGGTGGGAGCCAATGTGCGAAATGACCTAAGCTGTCGAAGCACTTTTAACAATGCTACTAATAGTCAAAACTCTAATGCTACCTCCAAAAAAATAAAAGATAATCTCAACAAAATAATCAGTAATGTATATTTAAACATAATTATAGGTTAAATAAAAGAAAAACCAAAAAACAACGTAATATTCGCGAAAACAGCATTGGGGGTGCGTTGGGGTACCCGAGTACCCCAACGCACACACCGCTGTTTTTGGAAGTTTTCACGGCACAGTCAAGGAAGGGTTAAGTATGGCTACCTTCCACAAGTTGAGCTTCAATATTTTAGATTTACTTAATAGACAACGTTTTTTTGCTCATCCAGATGATTGTGTTGTAGCCAAAATCGGTTGCCTGTATATTATTACTGAGGAAATCTAAAAGCTTTTCTCCCACTTTTAGAGCATTCTCTTTAAGAATTGTTGCTGTCGCCGAATTGCGATGAATTTTTCGTTTAACTGTCAAATAGCATACTTTTCTTCCATAACTGGCCGGGAACAGCAGTGAAAAACCGTGGCAAGTGAGCAACGGTGATCTGTATTCGGACACAAAGGGCACCTCCGGGAGAGAGTTGTGCGGCGGAAGTGGGAATGCAGTAGATTTGACACTCTCGTTTGGATGCCATGGAGACCGACGAGCGATAAATATTTTATGCCTCGGCCACTCTGGGGCTACGCACCGGGGGGTCCATAGGGCAGCTGCGATAATTTCGACGTAATTTTTTAAACGATTTACGGAAGAGCATAATGATGGAGAGCAGTGGCAATTAGCAGCTGGACGGAGAGTTCGATTCTGCCCCCGAGCGAATTATGGATGAAGGCATGTTTCAATAGTTAAGTGGTTGAGAAAGAAGTGGTCTAAAACTCAAATATGAAGAAGTGAGAGAACCACGGGAATATGAAGGACCTGTGGTTCTAAATAGGCGTGCCGCGGTACATTAGTGTGCTGCCTCAAACACGTGCGGAACCGCGTATTATATGCCCTTGAGGTTAATTATTATTATTATTACACATTAGGTATTTGACGATGTTTTTTCTTTTCTTTAGAAAATAATTCAAATACATTCTGCAGCATGGACGTTATTAATTGTAGTTTGAATTTAGACTGTAACTTACAAACATGTTAGTTATTGTGCCATGCAATGTCTACCTATTTCAGTAAATTTAAAAGTGTGCCACAGATTAAAGTTTCAAAGCAGTGCCATAGAATGATCATAATTAATCATTGTATTTACAAGCGACATAAGTAATAAGCGATAAAGTATTCTTGAAAGACGCTCATTGTAGTTCACGAAAATCTAATTTTGTATCTCATTGTTGCGCGAAAGAGTACTTACGGCTATTTTCATTATTGGATACATACAAAATTGTTGCGCAGCTACGTGGCATGGAATTATTGTAGCTAGAAACTACCGCAAATGTATTAAAGATTAATTTCGGACAAATCTACTTTTATATCTCATTGTTGCGCGGCAGAGTACACTTTCGGCTATTTTCGTCATTGGATACTAACAACAATGCTCCACAACTACATCGCAGGAAATTGTTGTAGTAAGAAACTACGGCAAATGTATTAAAGCTGAATTCCGGAAACTTCGAGAACGCCTCTCGTTGATGGCGCAACTGCAATCTTCAACTGAAGGTGTGAATTCGTGTTGTTTTAACTCCAGTAGCTGCTCTTCTTGCTGCTTCTTTCCCTCTTCTCACTTTTCCTTCTCTATTTCCTTTATTGCTCCCTTTCTTCGCCCTCCTTTTGGTCCCTTTTCTCTCAATCGCCTCCAATTTCGTCACGGCATCTTCTCTCTTCTATTAACCCAGTATATATTCCCTTCTTTCGCATTGTCTCCCTTGGTCCTCCTTCGTTTCTTTCATTTGTTTCATCTTGTTGTGCTTTTCGTTCGTTTCCCACCTTCCTGTATTCCTCACATCTCTTTAACCTCTATTTTACACTTTGGCTTCTTAATTTACTTATAGTTTGATAACGTAGAAATAGTCGTTTTACTCGGGAGAATGAACACTTAAATAAAGTTCACGTTGAAAACAGTGTTGTCTCGACTTGAATCTATAAGGAATAGCCGTAAACATAAGCACAGATTCAGAAATTTAATGATGTACCTTTTAAAGTCTTACGTACGCTCACAGAGCGTTCAAAAAGTTTCCAGAAGACTCTCAACGTCGAGTCCAAAAACCGATTGTTGCGTCTCCACCCTCGAGCGCGGGAATCCGTCAAGACTTTCCATTGTTAGACACTTCCAACAATGCTCCTCAACAATGCCGCTCTGCTCGATTTCAGCTAGATACCGTTCCAGAGGCGGCAGAACTTGATCCCGCGAACTTTTCCAGCCTCCCGTAATTATTTTCCGAGGAAATAACTCTGCAGAGGAAAAGGCAGTCGGAACTCACCCTTCGAGATAACAACGCAATGATTTTAACATCGAGTTAGAAATGAAATATCGTCGGACGCGAGGACTCGGATGTAACGAAGTGTTGGGCGCAGCCGTCTCCCTCCGCGATTGGTGGACCGAGATCGGATCGAAACGGGCCCCGCCCTCAACGGGGCTGTTCAGCCTCAGTCGAGAGCGTGCCTTTAAAGTGACCCAATACGTGGGGAATCTTTCTCTCCGACAAACACCTCTTCACTAACCGCTTTGCCCCTTCTCCCGCCGCAGATTCGCTGACTCGATTCCTCTCTCTCAATTGCCGAATTTCCTCGATGGCGATTCTTTCCCCCCTGGAGTGCCCCCCCAGCAAGTTCTTCTCGCCGCTTTCCTAAGTCGCTCTCCTTCGCCATGGCTCCCTTTTCCCAGTCGCACGTTCATCGCGCAACAGCCGCGCTATTTTCCCCGGTGGCGTCTTCAGCTCGCGGGTCTCCCCCCGGTTCCTCCGCACACCTCCCTGCTCCTCCACTCCAATAATTCCTCCGGTTCCATTGACATGCTCCCCGACACCCTGTCACGCCCCCCACACTCTCCCCTCAACACTTTTCCGCGCATCTCAGATAAGGAGAAAAAACAAGATTGAATTTGATCTCCTTTCGTCTGCGGGATTTATTATTTTTTCCGCCAGGAGGCGCCTCATAAAAGCTCTCTTCCCGCCCCCACCGAAAAACTTTCTCTCTTCTTCTTCGGCGTGTGTTAATACATCTCCCGCCAGATGGCGTCGCTCTAGGGGGTGAAGGTCGCCGGTTCGAGAGAGCGACATTTGACCGCAAATGTTCTTTCGGAGGATGCGGAGGATCGCAGGTGAGTCTCGCTAATCTGTTCCACGCCGCCTGTTTGGTGTACCCCCCGCATTGGTGGCCTCTCGCTTAATCCGGAGGGTCGGACGCCGTTCGGTCCCTATAAAAATAAGAGGACTGTTTTGCCCGCTTCCGTGAGCCGAGTCACGAGTGACCGGTCGTGAATAGAGTGGGGCAAAGTATACGCAAAGTGTGCTCTTTGTTTTTTTTTTTCATTTTCTGTGCTTTCGTTCATTATAAAGAAGCGGCTGAGTCAATTGCGTGATTGCGGTATCGTGCTCTCTTTCGTTTTGTTGTGATTTGAAAAAAAGACGTGCCTTTTCAAAAAGCCCAGACTCGTTCGGAAAAAAATCTCCCGATATCCACATAGATTTAGATAAAGAACGAGCTGAGGTACCCTTCAAACCTCTTGAAAAAATTCTCTCTCTATTAAGCTATCAGTTTTGGTATTCACGTTGATTTAGAGAAAGAACGGGTTGAGGTGTCTTCCAAAGCCCTGAAGTCCCGATTTATTTGCCTAACCGCCCCGCTATTAAGCTACCAGTCCCGATATGCACATTGATTTAGATGGAAAACGAGTGAAACAAAACTTTGTATACTCCGCGAGAAATTAGGAATGGGAGTTAATGAATATTCAAAGTTTGATTTTCTCATTCTGCGATGGTATTTCATAGGTCCATTGTACTCGTAATTATTAAATTTAGAATTTTCCCGCTTTCGTGTGGTCAAGAAAAGAATGCTAGGAACGATTTGGTTGTCTTTTTGAGTGTATGCACTTGTGTTTTGTTCTTGTATATAAAAGAAATTTTTAACGTTGTTAATGATTGTTTAAGTAGTTCAATGTTGTGTAAAATATAACGTTTACACCTAACGCTGTATCTTATTTCGGCAGAATTTTTATAAAGCAGGGTGTTTACAAAGTCTTCCTCCGATTTCAAATATTCTTAGTGCGAAAGCGGTTAAAGACATCAAGTAAGGAATATATATATAGCATCCAATAAACTCACCTTTTCTCTTTATAGCTTAACATTTTATGTAAACGCTATTTTCATTTCACCTCGGAAATTCCATCCTTTCCTATTCTAGAAACGAAGCTATGGAAAATATACGAGGAAATATTACATTCACGTATAGTTTTACTTTTGCGACCGCTTATAAATCTTACATTGGGACATTCATCGCCGATTTCCATTGTATAATATATACTAGTTCCAATCTTTTCAGTCCGCCCTTGTTAGAGATTGTTACGTAAGTTTAATTCCATTCGCATTTTCATTATTTGAATACTATAGGATTTGAATGCGACACTTTGAACATACGTAACAATCTAAATAAAAAACCGGAATGTATTTTAAGCTCATTTTATTATGAATTATGTTGGTGTATCATCATTTGATTAAAGTGCTGCGTTTTAAGATTCTGTGATGACTTTGTAAACACCATTTAAGTAAGAAAAACCGCAATTGATATCGATGATATCTTACGTCAAACCTTCCTCGGGGTCGATTGAATGTGGTGTAATTTTGAAAATTCGTGTCACCTTCTGTACGTGCTGTGTTTATGCCTTCGTGCTCGTTAACTGGGGCAAAAAGTCAATAAGCGGGCCCTGTAAGCAGCTTATACCCTGAGGACTATCGTATTGTCCCACTTTTAGCGAGAGACAATAAAAACTTGTCGCCCAAGGTGTACCGTTATGAGTTTCCGGTTGTTACCAAGACTAAGGATATGGATTGTAGCAAACAGACCCTGCCACAGGTCGAAATGGTAAGGGCGTATATTATGAAGATGTACGTTTTGAGGCATTGAACCGTATTTCTCTGTTCTCTGCTTTCTTCCCATGAAAACGCTAAATGTTGGTTTGACTCCGGTTTCTCTCTTTCAGCCAACGTGAAGCAGTTTTTTCGCCCAAGTCATTAAATATAAAAATCCCTCCGCATATTTAAGTCTTTTTTTGCTTTACTTCGTTAAATGAAGTTTCAGAAATGAAATAGCTATATCAAAGATTTATTACGACTTGTAATAATCAAAGAATGGCTATTAAAGTGTTAATACGAAGCCTCAATTATAGTTGGTTTCAACTGCGATATAACGACTGATTATTCGACGGTCGCCTCTAACTGAACATTATTACTATTGTCGTTACCATGGCGATTATTAATTAGAAGATAGGATTTAAATCCGATTATTGTTTTCATAGCATTAATTATTATCTTGTGATTATTATTTTTTCTTATAATTATGATATCGTTGCTAGGATAATTTGGTCATTTGTAATATACTATATTGTTATTTTTACTGTACTTTCGAGATTTTTTCTCCCTCCTTCTCTGTGGGTGTTTTCCCGCAAAGTGGGTTTTTTTCGTTTCAACCTTCAGTTGCAATAATTTTTTTCCCGCACCCTATTCCTTCCTTTTGTTTTAATTTATAAATGTACAAAACAAATTAAATCGACATACTAAGTTATGTGGACGAGAGGTCCACATGGACCTAACCTCGCAAATATAGGTTGAATCTATCTATTTACACAGTTACATAAGTTTCCTTCATTCATCCTTGTGTAAAAAATGTCGCCAGTTAATAATAGATTTCTTCGTTATCGTTTTCCATTCGGATCCAGTCCTATGTTCAGATTTAAATTAACTATTGATTATGAATATAATTGCTCTTTAGTAAGCGTTTAACAGGATGCTTCTGCAAATCAGCACTGACACTCACTTCATATTTACCATTCAAATTCCTGTTTTATTTTAGGTGAATCGATATCTTTCCTCAGGTCATGTTTTAAGTAAATGCTGATTATAAATACAATTGCTTTGTAGTAAGGGTTTAACATGGTGATTATATAAATCAACGCAAACATCCGATTCATTTTTACTTTCTCCCTATACGTAAAGAAAGTTTGTATTCGCAAAAAAATTTGACCTCCAGAATTTAAGAATACAAAAAATATCAATCTTATTACACAGTAAAGTATTTAAGTGAACAGAAAAATTGTAGCAACATTTAAAATAAAATTAATAATAAAACACGATATTGTAAATATTGACATTAGTAAAAGAACAATAAAAAGTTGTAAACATTGCAAAGGAAAAATCAAGATAATTTACAATAATAATAATGATAACAATATTAGAGTTACATAATTTAAATTGAATTAATTAAATTGATTATTATTTTCGATACGTATTTCGGCGACTATGTCACCATCTTCGGGAGAAAAAGAGAAATGAAATTTTAACTCTTAATGTTAATAACACAGCCGTGTTCCCTTTTTTCCTTTTAGTTATTCAAATTGCTCCTATATTTGAGGTGATTTGATATTTTTCGCGTTTAATGCGGTGCTTCTATCAATCACCACTGAAATTCAATCAAGATCTTATTTTAGGTAATTTGATATTTCTTCCCGAAAGTGCTTGGAGTTTTCAAACCGGCAACGAAGTCCCGCAAAATAGGGGCGTAACTATTTCGAGCCTAACTTTTCCTCCCTCTTGTAACTCTTGCTTTTACTTTGGATAACCTGAATCTTCGAATATCGTGGATTTCTTCTCTGAAGGGTAATGTTTCGGTGAAAGAAGCGGCCTCTGCAGGAGGTGATCAAACAACTCCCGGAAGACCCTCATTGTCGTTCGAGAAAAGCCATTGGTGCGTTTTATTTCCGTTCTTCTGAATTTCTCGAGACTCGCAAAAGTACTGTAAAGTCTCTCGGCCTCTTTTATTATGATCGGAAGTTATATCAGAAGCAAGATACCAGATCAAGCATTGTTCGATTCTAAAATTTCATATTCCTAATGCTTAAACTTAACTAATATCTAACCCAAGGAAAAACGGACTTGAAAAAAGTCTGACTGGGCCGGGATCTACCCTTTACCCTTCCCTTTGTAATATCTAACCCTTTATAAATTAAATCAATAATAAGGAAGGAATATTTATTTCGTATTTTCCACAAACTTCATTTCATTTGCAAGTTTAAATTTGAAAGAAATTTTCCTACGAATTCGAAGCACAAAGGAAATTAAATGCAGTTTTTCTAATTTTCCTCTACAAATGTACTTATGGGATCGAATTAACGAGATCTAAGGTGAAAGAAACGAAAATTAAGTAAGGAAAAACTTGAAAAAGTGTATATAGGCCTCCTGATAAGGACGGCCGCATTTACCTTGCCTTTGTAGCATTTGAAAGGCTTACGGTGAAGATTTCTTAAGAGTTTTTTAAATGATATTTGCCAAGATATACATTTTTCAAGAGCAAATATAACTTACCTACCTAATATCATTCATCTTCTAAGATAAAATCGCCGTTTTATTGATTTTAACCATAAAAAACAAACACTCAAACCACTAAATAATTTTGGGGTAACCCATTTATACCCCCCTTGGGAGAGGCAAGGCGTTAAATACTACTATAGGTATAAAAGCTAAAATAAATAATCTAAAAATTCTATTTATTTAGTCACAAAAACGATTTTTCTGTACTATTCTATGTTCAGGATGAAAATGAACTATAAGTCAGTACTAGCAACAAGTGATGAGTGCGCTCAGTAATTGATGACTGCGCATAGCAAGTGATGAGTGAGCTTATCAAGCGATGAGTGCGCTTAGTAAGTGATGAGTGCGCTTAGCAAGTGATGAGTGCGCTCAGTAAGTGATGAATGCGCTTATCAAGTGATGTGTGCGCTTAGCAGGTGATGAGTTTAAGTGTCTGTTACTCCATCATAGTAACATGAATCTATATCGAATATTTTATTGGCCTTCAAAAATTATTTTCAATAGGATTTACTAGTTATAAACGTAGTAGTGTTCTTTTATGCGTGAATTGATTTTATTAGTGTATTTATATTTGATCTTATTTGCAAATTTTACGTTCATAACGAATTGAGTACATATGTATTTTAAAGTTAGCGCCGACTCAGTCTTCAATAGAGGCCAACATGTTTTTCCCAATAACTTTTAACCCTATTTTCTGAACAAAGAAAAAATAGTCTATGGTGAAGCTGATGTTTCCGATACGCGATAACAACCATTTTCGGTACGCGTCCAATATGCATTGCACCAGCGTGATTCGATCTACCTCTGGTGAACATTGATCTGAAATTCATGATTGTCTGGGTAGTTTTGCCGAGGTTTCTCCAATATTAAGACTATAATTTGGCCTCAAAAATTCCAAAATATTATAAACCAGGTTAGAAACGCGTAGAAAAACTATAGTTATTCATTCGCTAAATGTCATCATCCTCACAAAATCTGCGCGGTTAAGCATTACTAAGTTTAAAAAATTCGCAAATCTCTCTTATTGAAACATAGAAGTATATAGGATAGAAAACCAATTCTTCGCTAGATAATCACGGATGGAAGACCACGTATTGGAATGAAAAGGAAGCGTAGGCCACATTTTAGAATAGTACTACAATTTTAGAGAGGTGGAGACACTTAGAACTAAGTTATATTTTTCATTATTTTCTTTATGTAACTGCACTTTGTAAGAAATTTGTAGATTATGATTTGGTATGACGGAGATAAGGCTATTTTACTTAATAATTGACGAATTCTGAATTAAAGATGAGGCTTTCTCTTATCTGAGATCTAATTTTTAAACCCCATTTCAGCTTTGAAATGCTTTATGACATGGTTTTGCCAATTTTCGCCGTTAAATCAACGTGTAGAAGTAATATTTGTACCGATGGCTAGGCACCTATTGAGTTTTAAAAAAGTCGCTGAAGACGCTCCTGGTAGATGGAAGGAGATGAAGTCTGCCGCAGTCCCATTAGAGCCTCAAAAATCGAAGGGGAGAGATTGTGCCGTCGGTTTAATTGGCCAGAGGAACCATCCGGCAGGTGAGAGATCCGGGTTTTTGTCCCTGCTACGCAAGACTTCTCCTCTTCCAGTTCTCCATCTAAAACCAAGCATGCGATCCTACGTTTTTTCGTAGCTCTTTTACGCTGGTTGTATTTCGCCTGAAGCAAATGTCTCGCTGTCAAGCGTGTGTCCTTGTTCATCATTTTTTATCCACCATAGAAATGTCACCAAATGTCCGTGAGTTCGACCCCAGGCGGGTGCCAAATTCTCTCCAACTGAGAGAATAGTTATATAGAATAGATTGTAATACATGTTTAAAATTTGGCTTTTTGAATCAAATTTTTATGATTCATGTTTTCGTTCCCAAAACATGGATAATTTTGCCGTAAAAATAAATTGAAAGGAAACAATATGTACAAGTTATTATTATATATGCGATACAATGTATACGATATTATTCTGGCAACCAAATAAACAAATACTATACTATAACAGTCAACAAGCACTACACTAACATACAAGGCAGCGCTTAGTTCCGAAGATCTGAAAACTTATATAAATATAACTTATTTATATTTTTTGTAACTAAATTTAACTTAAATTCCGCCATTTTTGACGGGGACATTCACTAATCATTTTAAAATCACGCACTAATGTCGCGCGGCAACGCTCTTCTGTTTTAGTTATCCTAGACTCCGTATGGCCTTATTTTGGGTCGACTTCAATAATTGAACGCCCTTCACATTCAAATGACTCTTCTTTCGCTTCTGGCCTATAAACCTTCAGCCTCAACACACGACGCTCCTCTTTGGTTAGGCGCAGACAGAACGTCGTCAATAAATTCAGGGAACCTCCTTCCATATACACTCAGATATAAACACATCACCAATGGACATGATAAATATTTAGTTCATAAATAAGGCGAATCAGGATATGTTTTCCGAGAGAAAATGGTAGAAAGAAGAGATGGAAATGAACTTTGGAAAGCGTGCGAATTGACCCAAGGTTGTGCAAGAAGTGAATAAAAATAGTGACTTGGTTGGGACCCGAACCCATGTCTCTCACTTTCCGAATAGGTGTTCCAACCAACTAAACTTCCGAGCCACGTCCTTCTCACCAATTTAGGCTAGTATTAGAATACGCCTGATAAGTGGGAGACCTTGGTTCGAGTCCCAACCAAGTCACAATTTTTTTACTTCTTGTACAACCCTGGTAAAAAGAAGCATTGGGAAGTATGCAATTTAATGGCCGCATTGAATTTTAGGCGTAATAAAATTATCAAGGTCAATAGGTAAGCATAGATTAGGGCGTATTAGATGATACAGTTTATAGACTACTATTAAAAGCAGCCAAGGGAACAGAGCTTGTGAAAAGTCTAGCGCATGTTTTACTCAGAGAATTGCCAAAATAAATAGGTAAGTGGCACAGATATGATTCTTAAAAAGTTGTTTTAATTACTAGATGAAAGGTTATAAAAATCTGTACTCATGCGGTAGATATTACGTTTCTAAACAGATACAAAGGAAAAGCAGATAGCACGAGATATACGAGGGAAGTAGATATGCTCGGATTAGTTGACTTAAAAATTAATTCTTTCCACAAATACAACGTGATATGGATCTACTAGAGATCTACTCTATATATTTAGAGAAAAATATTTCCCAACGTCATACACCGAAGATAACTACAAGGCTATTTATTTAGATTTGAATGATAGTAACTGTTTATTCATGTGCAACGAAATCTCGGTCTAACATTCTCGTTTCTAACGTTTTCCCGGCTCTTAGGTCGAAATTTTGAGGACTTAACTACAGAAACTGCACCCTTCGCCTTCCGCTTGTTACGTTTTTCCTCACCTAGAGTCAATTTAGCTTATCCCGTTGAAAAAAGTCAGATCTAGATTTCACTGTGCTTCCATATCCTTCTTTCATATGCATTTTTAAACCTGCACAACCTAATCCCTTAGCCTAAGTGTCACCTTGTTTGAACCTTATCGTTGTGTTCCTCTCCTTCAATCATCATCTTTTCCCTGTGCGCCATTCGCATATCTTTCTTGTCGTCCTCCACACATCGGAAAAGGAAATCCCTAAGCCTCTTATTGGAAAAATAGGGACCGAATAAAATTCCGTCCGAAATTCGCGTAACAGGTTTTGAATCTCCTTTCCCTGACATTCATAAGCCTGCCGATGTGAAAGACTTCCTTACTTCGGAAAGTATTCTTTGTGTATGTGCGCATAAGTGAGCAAAAAGCGTACAGTATTCCGCGGAAAAGCTTTCGCGAAAATTCGCGCGTTAGTGTTCTGACTTCCAGGATTTTATATGGGATTGAGATTGTTCGAAATAAAATAAAATTTCATCGACGTTTGAGCACCGCTTTGGTATTTCACTTGATCCTCACCGATTCGAAAGAATTGTATTCTTGTCACGAATAAACGATGAAACAGAAATATGTAATTTTTTCTCGAAATCGTTCCCGTTATTTTTCGATTGGATGGCAGATAGTTTGAAAGCGTCGGTATGTTCAAAGCGTAGCTTTATTCGACCACTTTTTCTAGGTCTAGTTGTAAATCCATGGGTATTGATAGCTGCTGAGACTTTTTTTTTCTCTCCCTGGTAGTGATTCTCTCATTAATCTTTCCGATTCACATGTGAAGCCGATCTTGAAGCGTATGTCGCCCATATTTATGAAAGGGGAAGCGGTCATATCTCACGCAAGACATGGCGGCGTATATATATATATATATAGAACCCCACTTTTACTGAGCATTGCATCGGGAATAAATTCCTGAAACATAAGTCAAAAGAGGGAGATTTATCCATTCATCGTAACTGTTCTTTCTACTATCAATTATATCTCTGCCAAGATAGATTTCTTTATGGGTTGTCACCAGAAATAGTATTCATATCATTTTTTTTTCCTCCCTCGTCCGCTGATAAAGGCCAACGGTAAACCAGGTTTTTATACAATCATAAGTATTGTAGCCATCGTATCTTAGTAAACTGAATTCTTTCATTTAATGAATATCATTGAGCGATAAATGGTGAAATTTCATTACAAAGAATATACACGTTCAAGTTGGTAATTATTCTTCCGTAGTATCAATTCGAAAATATATAATTCTTCTTCTTTAGCAGTAATTAGTCAGTTAGCAATTGTTATTAAAGATTTTTCTGACTACTTTCGTTGTATTGGTATTGTATATTGTAGCCATTGGTGATGCTGAAGAATGGCATTCCTTTTTTTTAATACATTGAAAATGTTATTGGGTTAGTCATTACAGTGCATTTTGATGGACTAGTTCCTCTCATGAATCCCTTGTTCTGTGTGAAAAGCGAAGGGACTCATTCCTCACCTTGTATTGTATACCCCATTCCCTCTTCCTACTTTTGGGTAACTCATGATGGAATCGTTTTGTTCGTGATATTGTTCGCTGATTTAAAGTTAGAAAATTTGGCAGAAAGTCACGGTTGTTAGCATAATATAACCGATTTCAAATGTTATATAGGTAGATAGACAAATGGCATAATTGGGGAAAATCGACAATATTAAGTCCCATCTTTATTCAACCAATACAAATATCAAAATACAATTACTAAGTACAGATATTTAGAATACGAAGATATATATATATAAAATTACAAATATCAAAGATACAATATGATATGATTATTTAAAATGCAAACATTGGAAGGGTAAATCATATTCATTTATATGAAGAAATAATGAAGATGATTGAAAGATTATGCAGAAAGACGTGAGTACAACTTAGAAGCTAGAGTCGGTGCGAATTTGCTCAAGAAGGAATAGTTTAAAAAAAGGCGCTTTTTAGATTATTGTGATACTAAGTTTAAATAAGCAAGGACATCAAATGTTATAGGAAATTCCACCCGAATTCAATTTTTGAAGGGCTATAATTATTTATCTTCATCGCCAAAATTTCTCCCCATGGAATGATAAATATTATGTATTTTATTTAAATCATTTCATAGTTACTTTATTCTCTTTTTCTCCTCGTCTTACAGTGAGGCTACTTTATTTCATCGCATGTGAATCTGCCAGGCCACAAATCATACTTAATGTTTGCATTTTTGTGCCCTTCATCTATGTTGTCCTATGTCAAAGTCGTGCGTGATAAAAACGAATTAATGGCCGAGTAAATCTGAGTAGAATACATCACATTTTATCAGTGCATGACGTTGTTACTGCTTCGAGAAACAAAAACTCAAACGGACGAGGTATTTTTTAAAAAGGGCCGCACCCCTGGACTAACCCCTTTCAAGGGGAGGGACCCCTTAGATACCTTTTAGTTGCTCCGGATCGATATTGGGTTCTCATCTTTTCGGAATCTGGACCATTCTGAGTCCCCACACGTGTCTGCGAGTGAGTATAACTTCTACTGAATCAATTTTATAGATCATCGCGGTCCCTAAATTGAAAAGAATAAAAATCGATTTGTTTCTCAAGGGCTGATTACCGCTGCTTTTAGTAAGAGGCGTAAAGTGGAGGAACCCAGAAAACGGATATTCATAGCCAAACTTTGAGATTTAGCTACTTCTGAGGGTATGTATTTTACGTATTTCTATATCTTGACAGGGACGGCATATGGTTGCTGTCTTTAATAAGGATTCTAACACTTGTTTGTTCTTTTTTTCTTCTAAAATAATCAGAGATAATTGGAAATTCAATCATAGATAAAAAATTTGCTTTGCTGTAAAATCATCATTATGGTACTCCTGAGCAGCAATAGCTCATCAGGAAGTTCCAAGTTTAGTTAAATTGAACCTGCACCTAATGACTAAACATAAAATATTAAACTTACTCAACTCGTTCTGTTAGATACAATGATGTCATACAGCATTCAATCTTATCACACAGCATTGGATACATCGTATATGCTAACCAGTCATAAAATTTTTACAAATTTATTGAGTTACAAAATTTATCCTTGTCTATGTCTATGTAAGAACCCTGCAAACCGCCTTTCGGCGTGTGGCAGGGGGTGCAAGCACCTTGACTCTATTTTCCTAAACGGTTGCTTTCGCGTATAGAAAAAATGAATTTTTGAAACGATTCGTTCTAGCATCTATTTCCCTAATCTTTCTGGCAGTATCAGAACGGCCCATATAACAGGGGGTCGCATTATATCGGTTACATCATCTGAGAACGTAATTTCCCTGAACCTATTTAATAAATTTATCCTTTGAATTTTTCTTCTTTCTTCTAATGATTCCCATCCCGCGTCCTGTAACATCTGAGTAACACTCGCTGTTTTATCGTTTATCCTTAACCTTTACTTTGTAATAGTTCATTTGTGATATTACACTAAAATAAAAAAACAATGAATTTGAGCGTTAAAACGTTACAGTAAATTAACTACTAACTATATAACCTATAAACTTAATTATAAAATCTTTAATTAAAAATTAAACCACTACGTAAAGATCTGGGATGTTAAAACGACATATACCGTGGAAAGAAATGAATATTTCAACGGTGCGTCGAAGGAGACGCATAAAAAAGAGAACTTTAAATGCTTCTTTGACTTCTCCGTTATGGACTTCCGTAACACCAATTTTTCTTCTTTGAAGATAATTTCGTGAAATTGACATTCGCTGGTTTGAATTGATGCCGACTATATTTTATCGTCGCATTAAAGTGTTGTTTTAGCTACATAAATACGCATAAATTGCGATTTCCCTTCCGGGGAAAGCTAAATCATTGCCTCATTTATGTCCAATATTTGTCATTCCTTTGCAGTTCTTAAATCAATGCCAGTTAGCTCGAGATACATATATATTAATTTCGTTTCACCTATCGCATTCTCCAACTACAACCATCAGAGGGATAATATATTTATAGAATGAATAAAAAATAAAAATGTATATTCAAATATATAGTCAAAAAAAATCAGCCAACTTATCTAATTAATGAAAGATACACTTAAACACGTGACTTCGTGGATAGCGATAACAGATATTAGGCACTTAGTATTTTTCCAGAACGATTTTATTGCTACCGTTTTCGCAAGCGTGCTGAAGATGCAAATAAGTTTGCTTAACGGATGCCTATAAAAACCAATGTAGGAAAATACTAAGTGTATAATTTCAAAAACCCCAAGAGTGTAAGCTCCCGGATAGTCATGCGGACAGCGCGTTTTCCTTTGGTGAAAGCGGTCCCGGGTTCGATTCTCGGTGGGAGCCAATGTACGAAATGACCTAAGCTGTCGAAGCACTTTTAACAGTACTACTACCCAAGAGTGTAAACGTTTATTAAACCTTTTGTATTCCCACAAAGTAAACTTCTTATTACCCTCGCGGAGTTTTTGTATGTTAAAAATTACCACAAAGTGCCACCTTAATATACTTAGTTTATTTGAATAATTTCGGTCATCTAATTAATATTATAAAAAAATCTTATGTGGCCAACACATGACTTTCTCCGTATTTATTGAAAACAGAAGCCTATGCCGGTAATATATAAATAACTCCAAAACAATGAGTGTTACAGGAAAATTTTTTCATACAACATTTGTAGTAAAATACATTATCTATGACTTTGTTACATAATTGTATATACCTACATTGCATTCTGACAGAGATTAGTATGAAAAACTTCCATTTTTGGATGAACAAAAACTTCCGGTTAACCATTATTGGAAAATAACTCCTAAACAATCAGCGTTACGAAAAAATGTTTCATTCAAATGTTGTAGTAAAATACATTATCTATAAAGTTTGTAGAAGAAAGAAAGAGTACACGGCTGTTAGTAATTAATTTAAAAAAATTAATTTAAAAAGAAAATTGAATTACGGCAATAGGAGTTTTCTTTTTAAATTAATTTTTTTAAATTAATATAAAGTTTGTATGTAAATGTATATACCTATATTGCATTTTGACAGAGATATGTATGAAAAACTTCCATTTCTGGATAAACAACAACTTCCGGTTAACCATTATTGAAGAATAACTCCTAAACAATCAGTGTTACGAAAACATGTTTCATACAAAAGTTGTAGTAAATTAAATTATCTACAACCTTTGTTCATAATTGTATATACCTACATTGCATTCTTACAGAGATATTTAAGAAACGAAATTTTGTTCCGGATAAACCGTAACTTCCGGTTAAGCGATATTCACTAATCAACTCTTGGAATTGTTAGGAAAATACTAAATATGAATTTTGGAAATGATCGGATAATTACTTTTTAAGATAGAGCGTCCACAAACTTTTTTACCACTGACAGATAGTCAGACAGACAGACACACACACACAGACACACAGACAGACATGTTCGGGAAAATAGCGAAAACGTGCTCTATGGGCCACAAAACATCTATTTCCGTCGAAATCTAGAGCTCAAATTTGTTTGCGAATACAATACTTTCTCTATACTAAGTATAGGGAGAAAGTAAAAATCAGTCCTGCATAGAATTTTATTTCTGCTTACATAGACCTACCGTAAAATCAATCTTGTCGGTAAAAATATCCCGACTGAGAAAATTCTTAATATACATCGGATAGGGCAAATGTGCTGGGTTTCACATTAAAAACTAATGGATACCTTCTAAAAGAAAACTCAGAAGCAAAGTGACTGCGCCAATTGTAAACTTCAATTACGTCGAATGCAATTAGCAGATAAGACGCCTTTTTAAAGGACCTTTTTTTTCAGAGATACGACGGAAGATTGGAATCGCTATAAAAAGGCAAATGGTCCATTGCAGCTCATAGCCTCATCTCGCGTGTCGTTGTATATATTAAAAGTGCAATCATTTTATAGTTTATAAAAAAACGAAAAAATTCGGCCTCTCATTGCTCTTGGAAAAACCAAGGATTAGGGAAATGCTTTCACAGCGACGCGAAGTGGCCCGGAATGGAAGGAAAAAAGCAGGCAGAAAAGGTTTCTTTGTATCCTGATTCTGAAAAGAATCATTTTATTTCAAACACGCTGAGAGTAAAAATAATACTTTTACGGATCTACAAGGTATCACTGCGGGTAAAGTCGGCATCGTTTTTATTTCTGCTTTTGAAAGAAAAAAACAGTCCCTTCGTCGTGGGCTTCCCCATTGTTCCTTACTTCCTAATTAAGTTTCCAGATTCTGAGAGATATCGAAGAGCTACTTCCTAATAAAGTCTCTATATTCTTTAACTGTACTACAGTAATACTTCATAAGGCGTACGGACTTTTAAAAGGTACGTATAATTAAGTTTTGCCACATTTGGAAGAGTTTGAAGCTACAACAATACCGATATGGGCGTAGTGCATTGTTGCAATCATTCATTAAGCATGCTCAGGCTCAACAATAGCTGTTTTTGAAAGACAATGAATTCTTCGAGTAATATTACTTTTAAGTATTCTGCCCAGTGATCTCCGATTTATTGATTCTATCTTAGCATTCATTCGGACAAGTTTGATCACCTGACTCAATTTAAAGCGCGGAAATGAACGTAGATGGCGCGCATGTTAGTCGGCAGAATTTATCAGAATAATAGAAATTTTCAATACCTGTACTCAGGGAACCATTTTGGATTTTTCGGCTAGGTCTTTTAATCCACTGTATGGATATTAGAAATACTCGGAGGAAAGGAGATAAAAATACGATAAGTGTTTCCGCGTAACAGTTGGTCCATTGAAGCCGGCTGGCTGTTGTATATTATCAAGTGGGGGAAAATTAAAGATGAAATGAAATTCCATCTTCTTGCTAATTAAATCTATAATTACCCATGACTGTGAAGTGAGATGTATTGACGCGAGAACAAATTGCTCGAAAAACTTAATGCAGCATTTGTCATGGATACCAGTTAAGTGATTTATGCACTAGATAGTACGGATATTTCATCTTTTATGTTGTTTCATGTTTCACGGACTAGTTGCAGTAAGTATCTTCTGTTAAGTATACCCAAGAATCTTGAATCATGCCCAGGAGAGGATTATTACAATTTTATTTATTAAATAATTAGTTTTTTATTAAATAATAAATTTTAATTACATTATTTTTTATTTATTTTATATATATAATTCATTTTATGAATTTTAATCACGCTATTAATTATATTAATCACATACACCAGATAAGTCCCAATTAAGAGTGATAATTTAAAGAATACAACAATAAAAATAACAACAAAAGTAAGAGAATATAAAAAAATTGGGTCTGCGTCGCACAAGACGGTGGAAGTTATACTTCTTTGGCCATTCGCACACGCCCATCCACACACACACAAACACAGACGGACAGGATGTGTAAATGAAATATAAGACCTTTTCCTCTGTTATCCAATTTATTTCTCTTCAATATATTATTATGAGTGCCTTCATTATTATATTACAAACTTATACATCATCATTATCAATAATCACTTCTACAATTATTCTTTCATCTTGACTATTTTCTGGTTCCTCATTAGAAATCGCACTGTATTCCAAGAAAGACACAATCGGTTTATGATAACTAAAGTAACTAACAAATATTCTAGATTCAAACCTTTCAAGATATCTACTAAATACAGCATCGATGGTCGTCCCATATTTGGTCGTACTTTGTTTCTTATCATTCGACATTACCAAGTCTAGCTTTTCTTTTGGGAAATTTATCAATGGCTCTGTTCTGTCATCGGCAAAATTGATGTTGCAATCATCGCTCATTATCATTGAGATTTCATGAAAATTTTCATTTTTCAAAAAATGCCTAGTATCCCAAACGAAATCTGATATAAGAATTCTCCCTAATTTTAACCAGTTTTTCATCCTCGAAAATGACAAAACTTGATCGATTAATAATTTTCAATTTCAAAATCCAGCCTTTGCATTTTGCAATCTCAGGTAATATTTTTTGCATATTAAAGCATAAACACGTTGGAGGGGGATTCCGCGCGGGGTTACAAGTCTCTCTGCAACGCATATATCAAATGGCTCAGTGGGTGAATGGTTAAGACGCTAGCCTACCAAGATAGAGTCCCTGGTTCGATTTGGATGGAAATTTTTTTTCAGAAATTATTTTTCAAAAAAATCTAACGCGAAAAATCTCACGCGTTACGCGGTTTTTCGACCGACACCCCATCCCGTTACAACGAGCGCAAATAAGTATAAATTCAATAAAATTTTAAAAGAACCTAATGAAAAAGTTTTAGTTCAAAAAAAGGGCAAAGACAACTTCTTTATGGGCTCATCTCTAATGAAATTTTAAAACTCCATTAGGTCGTGCCTTAATCAGCATATGTTTACTAATCGCGAATGCACTTCACATTATAATTTTAATCCAAGCTCCTATGCAGATCCTGGGAAAATTTCTGGTAATAAAGCCACCAAATGTAAACCCTCTTCTATTTTCCTGTAGCACGACTTGTCCTAATATTTAATTAAGAAAATTGCATTGTTTAAGGCAAGTTGGCCTTCTAGCCAAGTGGCTATGTTTGAGGGAACATAAAAATGAATTTGAGCCTGGTATTTACCCAAAGAAGGAAGGGAAACCTCTCCTGTACATTCCTGTACCTCTACAATTAAATTACATTACACATATTATAGGTACATAAGATATACAATCTATCATGCAAACAATATATACATGATCTATCATTTAATTAAAATAATACATTTCATGGTAAAGTATCCACATAGTCACATACATATGAAAAGGTTGAATGAATATAACAAATGGAACTCAAGACAGTAATGTCTATGTCTATGTAAGAACCCAGCAAACAGCCTTTCGGCGTGTGGCAGGGGGTGCAAGCACCTTGACTCTATTTTCCTAAACGGTTGCTTTCGCGTATTCTTCGAGGAAAAAATGAATTTTTGAAACGATTCGTTCTAGCATCTATTTCCCTAACCTTTCTGGCAGTATCAGAACGGCCCATATAACAGGGGGGTCGCATTATATCGGTTACATCATCTGAAAACGTAATTTCTCTGAACTTATTTAATAAATCTATCCTTTTAATTAGTCTTCTATCTTCTAATGATTCCCATCCCACGTCCTGTAACATCTGAGTATCACTCGCTGTTTTATCGTAGCAATTCTTTACAAATCGTATAATACAGAGGAGATAGCCGTGAACTACACTATAATAAAATTACGTACAGATTTACTTATGCTTATGTTTTTAATTTTTACATTTTTGGACATTAGCATGAAAATTTCACCAGGTAAAGTTAAGTAAAAGTATAGCTATTTGCACAGTGCGTTATGATATGCTTACGTTAGATATGTTACTTTCATCGTAAGTTGTAGGTCGTAAGGATCTAAATATTAATTATTATATGAAATTAATGTCTGTTACTAACTGATATAACACTATAGAGAGATTTATCAGCCATTTTATCTACTAGATACTTTTTTAGTGATATTTCTTCTAGGTTTGGCGTATCTTGGCTACTTTTGAGGGTAAACGTAGCGGAAAAGCGATCGGCATCTCACCACGCCATGGGCTAGATGGAAGGATAAGGAAGGCTTTTTCACCCCCTGCCATACACCGATAGGTTATCATCGTAGACGCGGTAGTTTCCTCCGCATATCTCAACGGGTATCTCTCGAAAATATGTTTTCAAAGTTCCGTTCCTCAGATTCATATGGAAATCGCCTATATTTTTTGGCCCCGGAGTTTTTGACTACGTCGCCCAACGCTTCTTTTTTGTTAAATCTCCGCTGATTTATGAGATACGCGGAGATATTTCCACAATGGAACATCTGATATATCTGTTTTCGCATTCCCCTTGCGCAAACCGTTTCCAAGACAACGCTGTAAATATGGGCGCGTTTCAAAGCCGCTTTGCTCATCAGGGTTTCCCCGCAGGTTGCGAACCTATCCTATTCATCCGGTCCCGAACAAATTAGAATCTTATGTGCATTTATTTCGTATAATGAGGGCAGAAGGAGTCCCTGCCACAGGTCCTTGATGAATGGATTGTTTTTTTTTCGTTCCGGTTGGAGCAGAGGTGGCACATTTGCGGCCCTAAGCCGACTTATGGCTCCTTCGGGCCTTCAATGTGTCCCCTTTGTCCCAAAACAAAATTCACGTATTAATACAATCGTATTGTCCAATAACCTATACGTTACCAATGAGAATAACTATATTGAATATCTTAGGTTTATGTATCGACAAATTTCGCTTTCCTTTCTTTAATTTTTTTGTAGGATATTTCAATGTAGACAGTACTCCACTCAAGTGCGGTCTGGAGCTTTCACATCCAGGCTAGTTGTTTTTTTATGCGCTCCTTTTCTGGAAAAACTTTCCCCGCCCCTGTGTTAGATGAATACGTATCCTTATTTGTCTCTTGTCTCAGTTCCTATGCTGGTGAAGATAGCTGATACTAGATTAGGAGTAGTTCTGAATAATAACATTACTCATCAGTACTTTTGGAAAGTAAATAGATGTGTTAATCATAGCATCATTATGCTGCATATTCCTTTTCCTTTTATTGATAAGATTATAACTCAGCGAAAGAACAACAGAATATACCTCACTCCTCATTTTACCTTGTAATCCCCATTCTCTCTTCAAAGCTTTCGGTAGCCGTGGAGGTGGATTGGATGGTGGAGCCGGTTGAACCCGCATTCGAGCTGAGTACCTTATATATTCATTCTGACGATGCAAATAATTGTGTGAGAAATTTTTAAGGAATTTAGATTAGTATGCCTCATTATCTTTCTAATGCTTTTGGTGGTTTGCGGTGTACTGGTTGAGGATCCATCCGACTCCCATCCAGTTGACTTTACATAATACCTTCGAAATCTCAGATGTTACTAGCATGAATGAATAATTATGAGGAATATTCTGATGTTTGCCCATAAGATCTAATTACTAACAAAAAGATCAAATGTGATTGAATTCTGAAAAGTAAAATTCATGAAAGAGATTCTGAATTTATGGGTATGAGCAGTTAGGTAACGTGTTCAAAATATTCTCGCAAGACGCTCATTGTCGTTTCCAATAGAATATAATATATCTCATTTTTGCGTGTGTTTGCTTTATCGGGACATCTTATTGTTAGATACTTGCAACAATGCTGCTAAATAGTCTACCTCGGGTTTATTTGTGTTAGAAAATGTAAGTTGCGAAACTTAACTTCAAGACCTTTTTGTTTCCAAGAATGCATTTCTTATCTCATTGTTGTACGCATTACCTTGCCAAAACATCTCATTATTAGAATTTCAAAAATGCTGCTAAACAATCTCTCTCGGTTTTAATTCACTTAGTGACTTTGAGTTGTGTACCTTGATTCCTAGACCTTTTCGAGTTCCCCTGTTAGATGCTGAAGACTTCCCGTAATATGGTAATTGTTGTTTCCAAGAATTTACATTATACCTCATTGTTGCGCGCATCAACTTGTCGAGACATCTCATTATTACACTTTCAACAATGCTGCTAAACAATCTCTCTCGGTTTTATTTCTCTTAGAGATTATCGCCCAAGTTGTGAAGCTTGATCCCAAGATCTTTTACAACGTCCATAGTAATCGCTGAGTTATTCAGAGTTGTTAACATTCAATCCGGTTTAATTATTTGAATAAAATTGATGGCCCGTCGATAAAGAACTTTCTCCTGGAATTCGGAACAAAGAATGCGGTTCGCTGAGAAGCACGGTTTGGTATCGCGATGAGGCGGAGGGAAGTGCTGAGGGAGAGGATGAGACAGTGGTGATGAATGACAGCAGTCTGTGGTCTGGAGTGGATTGAAATACCGATGTTGGCAAGGACTTGGTGTGATTCTGAATGAGGGGGTTTGGATTTATGCGAGGAAGAATGAATACTTGTCTCCAAGTTTGCGTTTTGTGAAAGTGGGAATCCGCAGAGCGACGTTGGCTGCGTGTTGTGGATGGAGAGAGTCCCGAGTGACTGTTGAACGATGCAGGTGGAGATTTATGACTCCGAGTACTTTGAATGCATGCTGTAAGGTTGAATGCCAAGTTACACCTCTCTTAAGTTAGGGAAGTGAATTGGGAGATATTGCCGGGAATTGCTGGTTAAAAAAAAAGAAAATGTCCTCAATGAATAAATATGGGGGTATGGTGTGGCACTATGCCAGAGAGAGGATGGGCAGAGCTAATATTGCCTCTTCAACAAGTACCATATTTGCATGGAACATATAGACGTTTCATTTCCTTCCGGACTTCCGTAGACAAGAAGGTTCTGTCTACATACCAAAGTGACTTCAATTGGGTTAGCCATTCTAAACATTTAATTTTATCAGCTCGCCATAATCATTCAGAAAATCATTCCATGCCCACACGTGGTTCATTTTATGGTAAGTTAAATAAATAAATAACTATATCGTAGTAGTTTTTTCCTTAGTTTTTTTGTTTAAATCATAATTTTGTTAACTGACTTTATCTTGTTTTATTTAAGAGAAAAACGTCTAAAACTTCATTTCAGTCAGAAGCAAGTCATTATTCGATTGTCTTAGAATTGATGTCAGTATTATTCTCGAATGTCCTACTATGTGGTCAAATAATGCTTCATTTCAAGAACGCTGAAGGCAGTGAACGATGCAGCTGAAAGAGCGGTCAAGTTGATGCAAGACTTTCATGGTTTAATAACGGTTGAGGAAGAACTGAAGCAGTTTTTATTACGTTGCGTACAAAAACACCGGAAGATTTATTCTGACTGCAAAATGCGAACTTCAAAAAGAAAATTTCAAGAATAAAGTTTTTTTACGTGTTAGATAGTAAATATACACTATTTGGGAATATTCTATTTTATTTACTAAATAAACATTGAGTTCTGGAATCCTTCCATACTAAATCAGTATAAATTTTCATTTCTCATCTTTGGCATCGAGTCGGCATGGGTTACCACAACTCAATCTCAGTAATATTTATTATATGAGTTATAAAGGCCAAACAGAAAAAAATGGATATGCGTAACTGAAGTCGCAAAAATATGGAACAAAATAATTTCCTATTAATGCGAGAGTTATTTAGTAATATAGGAGCTGCCTAACTCTGATATTCAGTTGCTATTTTTTATAAACAAAAGCCCACTGAGTTAAACGGCCGGATATGTGTCCACTATTGCTAAGTAAAGAACGAGCCCTGAAAGATTCGCGAGAATCCGTTCCTTAATTACTCATTAACCCGGTTTCCCCCATGTCGATACAAATTTTAATTTCTCGAAATTGTTTGGTACTGTGTCGGCACGGGTTACCACAATCCAATCGCAATAATATTTATTTGGTAAGTTTATAAGGCCAAATAGAAACAAAATAGAGGGTATGCGTAATTGAATTCGCAAAAGAATTTTTTTCCATTACGTCTTGGGACACCCTAATGCCCATGCATTAATTCATGTATCCTCATTATGGCGCCCGGTGAATTGATCCTGGGGGGATTCGTACGCGGAGAATTTATACAGTATTCATGAAGTATTTATAACATTAACTAATAATCAGGGTGTGTAGATTAACGTAAGACTGACATGTTAGATGGAAGAGGAGACTTTTTAGTAGGCTCCCGGATAGTCATGTGGATAGCGCGTTTGCCTTTGGTGAAAGCGGTCCCGGGTTTGAATCCCGGTGAGAGCCAATGTGCTAAATGACCTAAGCTGTCAAAGCACTTTTAAAAATACTACTACTACTACCGACT
The DNA here is from genome assembly GCA_947579665.1 of Sympetrum striolatum. Classification (NCBI taxonomy): domain Eukaryota; kingdom Metazoa; phylum Arthropoda; class Insecta; order Odonata; family Libellulidae; genus Sympetrum; species Sympetrum striolatum. Next base: position 21,512,254 of record OX388345.1, read on the forward strand.
TTTTAGTCTCAATCTAGCCTAATAAAGACCCCTAATAATAATAATCTATTATATATAGACGCTTCTCCGGATATACCTATATCTATTATATATAGATGCTTCTCCGGATTCATTCATGTATCCATATATATATACGAGTAAAATGTAGCATGCATACTGCAAGCAGATCGGTAATACTAATTTCATATCGGCATCATATCGCGACGGTCCTCATAAGAAAAAAAAAGGATATAATTTTTCCTTAAAATTCGCTGAAATTTCATCGTCTGGCATCGAACCCGGTTCTTACTGGTAAATCTACTATGAAACACAATAGAAGATCACCATCTTTAACTATGTGTGAAAATTCAAGCAGAAATATTGGCTACAACTGCCTCAAAAGACGCTCAAATGTTCACAAATGTAAATGGCTCTCGGGACTCGAACCAAGGACAATCTTGGAAATTTAAAAATGATTCTGATAGTTATTAATAATCTCTATCTACATGCCAAATTTCAAGTTTCTATATTATTGGTAAAGGTTTCAAAATAATTCCTAAAAATCGGATGAACTTCTGATTGCAGAGACACCTGGTGTCGAACCCAGGACATATTGTAAGCTGTGAATGCACAGTTTGATTTTTATAAATTTGCTCTTGTGTCATGCAAAGTTTGAAGTCGATAGCATGTCGGGATGTACCTAAATTTTGTTTCCGTTATCTCCGTAAGAAATGCATTGAGAAGTGCAAATGTCCCTCTGGGATCGAACCAAGGACCATCAGCGAACATGTAAAATTTTATTATGAAATATATTTGTGATATCTATCCACGTGCTGAGTTTCAAGTATCCATGTGATCGGGAAAGGATCCTAAAAAAATCTTCAAAATCGCCGCAATGCATTTTAAACGGCCGATTTTTGCCCCGACCTAGCATCGAACCAAGGATAATATTCGTAGTTGTCTTTATGGTTTTCTTTAGATATCTTTGGCATCTAGCGATCCCTCGAATTTCAATTCTCTACCTTTCCGGGAAGTGCTTCAAAAAAATTTTCGAAAATCTTCACCATGTATCCTTATGGAGAAAATCGGGACCTTGGGGCCTTCTGGAATCGAACCCATGACACCGAGGTTCATTGTCGGCTTTTTCCTGGAGGTTTCACGTTATGGCCAATACGTCATAAAAATTTCAAGGCAATGACCCTTGTAGTTTAGCCTGTGAATTTGTATCCTATCTATATAGCTATATAGCTATACGAGTAAAATGTAGCTTGCATACTGCAAGCAGATTGACAATACTAATTTCATTTCAACACCAATTTCATATCGGCATCATATCGGGACGGTCCTCAAAAGAAAAAAAAATGGATTGCAAATATTCTTAAAATTTGCTGCAATTTATTCGTCCGGCATCGAACCAGGGTCTTTTTGGTGATACACACTATGCAGCACAACAGAATTTCCCCATCTCTAACTGTGTGTGAAAATAAAAGCAAAAATATTGGGCGCAACTGCTTCAAACGACGCTCTACTTTTCACATATTATGTGAGAAATTGTAATGTGCTCTGGCAACGAACCCAGGAACAGCATGAACTTATCTAATTTTTTTTCTTAAACCAAGTCTTAATATACATCTTCCATCTAAGCAAGAGCTCCCTATCATTTCGATAAGTGCATGAAAAATATCATGAAATACAATCCCAATGTGTTTTATTTGGCAGAAATATTAACCTCCCGGGATCGAACCCGGGTCTTTTTGGTAATATTTCTTATGCTGAACAACAGAAAATCACCACCTTTAACTATGTGTGAAAATTCAAGCAGAAATGTTTTGTGCAACTACCTCGAACGACATCCTACTTTTTCCATATATTCCTTATGTAAGAAATTTTAATGTGCTCTGGCATCGAACCCAGGAACAGTATGGTCTTATTCAAATTTTTTTCTTAAATCGAGTCTTAATATACGTCTTCTAGCAAAGAAAGAACTTCTTATTATTTTGATAAGAGAATCGAAATAAATAATAAGAACTACCTCCATGTATTTGGAATAGGGGATAAATATTTACCTCCTGGCTTCGAACCCGGGACTTTCTGATAATATTTTCTACTCAGCACAACAGAAGATCGCCACCTTTAACCATGAGTGAAAATTTAAGCATAAATATTGGGTGCAACTACCTCAAATTACGACCTACTGTTCCCTTATATTCCTTATGAGAGAAAAGTTATTGCGCTCTGGCATCGAACCCAGGAACAGTATGGTCTTTAAAAAAATTTTTTCTTAAACTAATTCTTACCATACATCTTCTAGCCAAGTACAAACTTCCTGTCATTTCGAAAAGTGTATCAAAAAAAATAATGAAAAACTACACCCATGTATTTTAAAGGGCGGATATTTGCATCGTCCTAGCATCGAACCCAGGATGTTTTCCGCGAAAGTCATTGATGTTTTTGATAGACTAAGACCATAAATATAGGCTCCTTGAGTGTTGTTTCTCTACCTTTCCGGGAAGTATTTTTTAAAATTTCCCGAAAATCACAGCAATGCATTTAAACGGGAAAAATCGGGACTTTGGGGCCCTCTGGAATCGAACCTATGACACTGAGGATCGAAGTCGCTTTTTTCCTGGGGGTTTCACGTTATGGCCAATACGTCATAAAAATTTCAAGTCAATGACGCTTTTGGTTTAGCCTGTGAATTTGTATCCTATCTGGGTATATATATGAATGAATCCGGAGAAGCATCTATATATAATAGATAGCGAGGATACAAATTCACAGGCTAAACCACAATCGTCATTGACCTGAAATTTTTACGACATATTGGCCATAACGTGCAACTTCCAGAAAAATTGCGATTTTGAGCCTCAGTGTCATTGGTTCGATTCCAGAGGGCCCCAAAGTCCCGATTTTTCCCGTTTAAATGCATTGCCGTGATTTTCGGGAATTTTTAAAAAATACTTCCAAGAATCAGACTCATGGAGCCTATAGAGTAGAGTAGAGAATCAAAACTCATGGAGCCTATATATATGGTCATGATCTATCGAAAACATAAATGAGTTTCACGGAAAATATCCTGGGTTCGATGCTAGGTGGAGGCAAAAATCGGCCGTTTAAAATGCATTGTGGCGATTTTTAAGATTTTTTTTGGACCCTTTCCCGATGGCAAGGAAACTTGAAATTCGGCATAAGGGTGGAGATCATACATATATTTCATAATCAAATTTTACATATTCGCTGATGGTCCTTGGTTCGATCCCAGAGGGCCATTTACATTCCTCCATGCATTTCTTATGGAGATAACAGTAAAAGGTTTTAGGAACTTCCCGGCATGATATCGACTTCAAAATTTGTATGAAATAAGATGAAGTCTTAATAAGTTATATTGTGTATTCACAGATACCAATATTTCCTGGGTTCGACACCAGGCGTCTCTACAATCAGTAAATTATCCGATTTTTAATAATTAATTTAAACCCCTTCACAATAATATTAAAACATGAAATTAGGCATACAGATAGAGAACATAGATACATTTCAAAAACGTGTTTTATATTTCCTAGATCGTCCTTGGTTCGAATCCAGAGAGCCATTTACATTATTGAAAAGTAGGACGTCGTTTGAGGCAGTTGGAGCCAATATATCTGCTTGAATTTTCACACATAGTAAGAGATGGTGATCTTCCATTGCGCTGCATAGTAAGTTCACCAGTAAGACCCGGGTTCGATGCCAGACGTTTAAATTGCAGTGAATTTTAAGAATATTTTCAATCTTTTTTTTCTCTTTTGACGGCCTTCCCGATATGATGCCGACATGAAATTAGTGTCTCGATCTGCTTGCAGTTTGCAAGCTACATTTTACTCGTACCTATATACACATTCATTCATTCATAGGGGATCAAAATTCTAACCATGTTCCACAAGTGCCACTGACTTGAAATTTTTACGACATATTGACCATAACGTGTAACCTCCAGGAAAAAGCCGACTTTGAACCTCAGTGTCTTGGGTTCGATTCCAGAAGGCCCCAAAGTCGCGATTTTGTCCATAAGAATACATGGCAGGGATTTTCAATAATTTTTTTGAGGCACTTCCCGGAAAAGGAAAGATTTGAAATTCATGGGATCACTAGATGCCGTGCATATCTAAACGAAACCTTAAAGACATCTACGAATATTATCCTTGGTTCGATGCTAGCTCGGGGCAAATATCGGCCGTTTAAAATGCATTGTGGCGATTTTTAAGATTTTTTTTGGACCCTTTTCCGATGGCATAGAAACTTGAAATTCGGTATGAGGTTAGATACCATAGAGATATATAAAAATCAAATTTTACATATTCGCTGATGGTCCTTGGTTCGATCCCAGAGGGACATTTAAATTCCTGAATGCATTTCTTACGGAGATAACGGAAACAAATTTTAGGTACTTCCCGGCACGATATCGACTTCAAACTTTCCATATAGAAAGATCAGGTCCATACAAATCGAACAGTGCATTCACAGCTATCAAATTGTCCTGGGTTCGACACCAGGTGTATCTGTAATCAGAAGTTGATCCGATTTTTAGGAATTATTTTGAACCTTTGCCAATAATATAGAAACTTCAAATTCGGCATATAGATAAAGATCATAAATAACTTTCAGAAACATTTTTTAGATTTCCAAGATCGTCCTTGGTTCGAATCCAGAGAGCCATTAAAATTCGTGAAAATTAGAACGTCTTTTTAGGCAGTTGTAGCCCATATTTCTGCTTGAATTTTCACACATAGTTAGAGATGGTGATGTTCTATTGTGCTGCATAGTAAGTGCACAGTAAAGACCCGGGTTCGATGCCAGACGATGGAATTTCAGTGAATTTGAGAAAAATTTCAATCCATTTTTTTCTTTTGATGGCCATCCCGATATGATGCCGACATGAAAATAGTGTTGTCGATCTGCTTGCAGTATGCAAGCAACATTTTACTCGTAATAATAATAATAACAGTAGTACAACATCAGCGCAGGGGATCAATTCCCCGCGTACCAATCTGTCAGGAGATCAATTCCCCACGTATGAATCCCCCGCAAACGAATCCCCCCAGGATCAATTCACCGGCCACGCCTCATTATATACTCATAGTTAAAAGTCTAATTAGTTGATTTTTTACACTTTTACAAGTTGACGTCTTTACTGGTGTATAAACCGATTTTTCAGTACTTTTTTCGTGCTGAAAATCCCTCCTCGGCTTATACTCAAGTGAGAGACTAACATACCCGTTTTCCGGTGAAAATAGTCTACCGTAGCCAGAAATCGGCTCGTAAAATCCTCATTTGCTTAATTTATAATTCTCTTAGGATTTATCCCACTGATGCATCAATCAATGCAAATTTATTGATATCTAGTTTCATTTTAAGATTTACCAGCTGCATTTCCCCTCCTACTGTCCACGCAAAAAGTCTAGATACTCGAGTTTGAAGTGTTGTGTCTCAGTAACTCATTCATCGATTCCAATGAAATAAACTGAAAATGAAAAACATTTATTTCTACGTTTTTTAAATACCATCAGCGATTTTTCTCCGTATCAACAATTTTTTTATTTGGCTTTGTATTAAAAAAAGCACGGTTTTTGGTATACTCTACTCTAATCTATATCTATACTACCCTGTACTTGAGTCAATTAGTTTTCCCTGTGTTTTTGAGACAAAATCAGGTGTCTCGGCTTATATGCGGGTCGCCATATACTCGTATACATACAGTAGTTAAAAAACCAGGATATTTCTTAACAAAATTCCATCTAGCATGTGTTGCTCTTCCTCAAGCTCGCATATAAATTTGATTAACTTTATTTTAGAATATTATGCCATTTTGTTTAACGTTAACCTTATATTATATTAAAAATAAATATATTTCCCTTGTTAGGCTCTGAAGAAAGAGGATAGTCTCAGATTCCTGCAAGTACGTGCCTATAAAGTGCATGACCATTATACGTTGTCTATTTTGAGAAAGATACATGAAATGCTTACCGAAAATTGATAGCGACAATTCCTGGCCTCATGTGGAGCAAATGAATGATTAATCAATGCTTTAAGAGGCTTTTTACGGCGCGAGTAACGAACGCAGGCGAGGAAACTTAGCGAGTGTCTTAAAATTTGGAGCAGGCGCAGGATGCATAATGTCTTCTCGCTTGCTCAACGTGCAAATTGATGGATGGATGCGGAATTAGGGGAACTTGATGTGCGGATTCAGTTGCGTGGCATTGATTGGCGATCTGCCAAATGAGGTGCAAATTATGTTAGGCCGAGTGGCTGCAGTTGCGGAATCGGTATATCTGAGAAGGAATGTAGCCGCTGTAGATCGTTCGATGGATCCCATTGAAAATGAGTGTGCTCTGCGCATCTTGCAGAATTTATGCATTATTTTCTTAAAGATTGCTGATACTTACTTATAATTTATTCAACTTTTGATTCGAATGAGTATGAGCGAGATGCGCTCAAACAGTTCTGAAAACAAGCAATATCGCCTCCGTGATAGCATCGCACTACAATAAAACCAATCGATATTGTTAAGAAGCATTGTTGCAAGTATGCGACAATCAAAAGTCCTTTGACGTGCTTGATGAAGTGGCGTGAAGATAGAGCTCTGCGAAACAGCAATAAGTGTCTTCCTGGAGCTTTCTAAACAATCTACGTATGGTCGTTCACAAAATAATAACGCCAAAGGAGTTATTTAAAAGTTTATTGTTAACAACAATAACCTTTTAAATAAATATATAATAATATTATATAAAATATTTGAACAAAGGGAGTGATTATTAAAAATTAGAAAGAATATCGAAATGATTGTTGAAGGTAAGGTTTCTTTTTGATCAAATTATTTGAATATTACTGATTCATTTTAATGATTAGCAATGTAGCTCGGTGAAAATTAATCAGGTTAAGTTAACAAAGATATTTTTAATTGAAAATTATGTTTTCAAAGAGGAACAATGTATTTTTCTTTCATTTAAAGTGGTGTTGATGTTGTGAATAAGGCTAGGACATTCAAAAAGTAACATTTACCGCTCTGAGATTGTTTCAGATAAACGTAAATCGAAAAGTTATTGCTTTGAAGCAATCTTCCAGCAACATAAAATCATACTCAACTACTTAGCAACAATAAAATACAAAAACAGACATTAATGCTGTGGGGTTTTATCGAGAACTTTTTTTTAACGTTTTTCATATCACTTGAAATTACTTCAACAGAAATTAATATAATTAAATAGTCATTATTTTTCTCCTCTCGCAGAACATTTAGTTAAGACGCACACTTTCGTGAGCAAAGTCTAAGTTACCTTCCATTATTTGAGTACAATTATGTTTGAAATTTAGATTAAAACCAAATTTTCTGATCATGAAAAATCAAGTCCTGAAAATGAGATATGATTGGTGCATGACCTCAATCAGATTGATAGTGTCGTGCGAGTTTAAACTGTGAAATCAAGATATACTACCGAACAGAATTCCGGAGAGGAAGAATCTCGAGTAGATTTTCCTGCCCATAAAGATATTCTTCGCCTCTCAATGCAACGACTATCATCTCACCATTTTGTGTTTACCTTTAAATCAAAATCTCCCTTAAATGTCATTCAATAAATATATTTATTTTTTTATACAATATTTGCCTTCGTGCTCTTTCAGGATTATTGCCTGAAGACAGGAGATACATAAAACTATTTCTATAAAAGAGAGAGAAAAATATCTATTTGATGTTAAGCAGCCTAGTCTCCGATGAGCTTACAAGTCTGACTTATAATTTAAACTTGACAATATTACAGAAAAGTGTTTATTATAAGATATGTGTACACTTCAATTAATTTACATAAGGATTACAGCAGTAATGGCATTACAGTATCATTAGATAAAAACGAATACACAAGTGCAACATGATAAACAGTGGTAGCACAAAAAATAAAATGAATAAAATAGGCATAACAATCAAAGGATCATTAAGATATCACTGCAAGGAGCTTACAACTCAGAATGCATATATTTTAATAATCCCCTTTATACCGATATCCTGAGATTACATCTTTTGCCTTCCCAATATTCATCGTTTTCTGTTTTATATTGATTTAATAACTTAGGTACTAAATATCTTAGTCCCATATAAATGTAGCATTGATAAAAATAGGGCATTTCGCACATATTAGAGGAATTTATTAAATTCCTAACTAATATAGAACAGAGAGATATTGTCGTATAGCACAGCTACATGTGCATTATAGTTAAACTTCTCTACAGTCTCCTGCTAAGCATGCAAGTAAAACTAGTTGTTGAAGAGATTAAGCACATTTCAGGAAATATTTTAATGACATTCGTATGTGTCCCATGAATGTGTCTAACATAGCATTGATGAATATAAAATATGGTCGTCATGTAAGCAATCCATCCTTTTTCCTTTCGTAAATGAGGAATTTTAAAGAGACCTTGAGGAATTACGCTCCGTGATTTCTCTTCTTTTTCGTTGCCATCGTTACTATTTAATTGTCTGCTTCTGATTCAAACCTCTTCTCCGCTCCAAATTCAGTTTTAAACCATTTTCATCCCTCTTCACTTCCGCTCATCAAACAGCTCCTCCTTAATACGAGCCCAATCCAATTTCCCTTCTTTCATCGATTTATGCATACACCCTTTTCGCACACTCATTTAGAACTTCCCTCAATTACACATTCATCTATTCTTTCTGTGAGAAATCGCCGAATTTAGCATAGAGTTAAACATTTCCTTCATTTCCATTCTCAATTCAATTTTAAAGCCATTTTCGGTTTCATGCCCATGGAATTCGTGAATTAACCGTCAGCCTTGCATGCGTAGCATACCACTGATTCTCGCAGCAAATTATGTGTAAAAATGTACTTTTTGTGATTTTGGATTTTAACTGAATTTGCGATGAGGATATATTTGAACCAAGGTATCCAGAACCAGTCTTTTGGCGATTCGCAGCCCTTTTTTTTGGCGACATTTAAGTTTTAATTGCAAAGAAGCAGCGTAACCCACGGCAACGTGATTGTTTCCTGATTTCTATAAAAGATGCCTTATCGCGATAAGGATCTTCACATTTCCAACCATCAATCCTATTATTATTGATTGTCTCGGAAACGTATTATCTATCTAATTATATCTATCTTATTCTAAATTTTTTTAGGGAATAGTTAACTGTAATATTACAACAATCCAAAAAATAGTGCGTTTTTCTTTCCCAAAATATACATACATTTTTGATTTGATTTAGCCAAACTCATAGCTCTGAAAGTAATGAACAATCTGATAATATTACTTCAATCTTATGAATCAGAAATTGACATGTTTGAAATTTATTCCTATGTTGAACTGTTTGTCGAACCTGAAAGTTTATTAGAATGTCGTAATCCGTTACTGTTTGCCTTAGTAACTCCCAATAAATATTTTAACCACTCATTCCTTTTCTTTACCCAACGATTCGACACCTTTTTCCTTGCAGTTTCGAATGCTTCAATCCCTTCTTTGTCAAAAGGAAACGTGTTTATATTCCGTGTAAAAATACGACCCGCAGAAATACCCATCACCATTCTTCTCCTCCGTATGATATGATGTGCGTCATTACAAATCATCCATCCCTTTGTCCACCGCCATTTCCGGTCCTATTTCGGAACGTCGGAATACTCCGAAAGATGAGAAACTGCTTGAAGGATAGATGGCGCTCATAGTGCGTCGTTTCTAGAATGGCACCGATTTATGTGACACAAATTCAATTCTGTAAATGAGACATCCACGATTTTGCTTTGCAGATTAATTCGTTCGTTCCACGGGGTAATTGACGATTTGTCTAAAAAATAAAAGGAAATCCTCAATTTGAAGTAAATGGCCGCGGATTTTCCACACCAATTGGTACAGTCATCAGTTCGAATTTAAATCACGCGAATATAACGACGGTAATAATGGCAACGTCGCAATTTTCGAGTGAGGGAATGATTGTAAAATTTCGTCATCCTATACTTCACGGTACTTGAAGTTACTTCGCTGCCTAATCCCGACGTACCGAGACGGCGTACTGCACATTAAGGGCCCTTCGCACTTCCGTAAGCATAGGCAATAAACAGAGGCAACGGCGTTGCAATTTAATCGGAGTGCTCGACTGCGCATGCGCGAGACATACCGTCGCCTCAGCGCATTATTCTTATAATCAGGACGTTCTAATTGGGCACGTATAAAAGTAACGGTTATTGCAATCGCGATGTACGTCTTTCCGGAATTCCCCAATAGCTAATATATATATCAGCCAATTAAATTTTAGTAACGCCATCAAGTAATGATGAGCTTCCCAATGCCTTGGGATTTCCTCGTAAAATTAACGTACCTTTAATTAAGAATTGGAATATTCAACCGAAGAAACTTGGAATCAACGAATAAAACAGAACGTTAATTTTAGCAACGGAAATGATCATTGGAACCATTTTGTCTTTATGCGAGGCGGTTGGATTAAATTGTTATTGAATTATGGTGTACTTTTCGCGGAAACTCTTTAATGAGGCAATAACTGGTGTAAATCGTTCGCTGGAAGCCATCAAAGCGGATTTTCTCTCCTCTATCGTCTTAAGGTTAAGCTAATTAAACAGACACTAGTACTTATACTCTAAATACTATTACATAACCTTTAAATTCCTTCGTCTTTACTCGTGACTTGGCTCTGAGAAACATTCTCTCTTTTCTTCTTTGTCAACTTCTTCCCCTCTCTCCTCCTCCTCTTCTTTGGTTTCGTACGTCGGACCCATTCTTCCTTCTCTCTTTTTCTCTCCAATTTACGGAAACTTTTTCCCCCATTCTTATCACGTGGCCGTACCAAAAAAATCTCCCCTTTCCCGTGTCCGATACTTCCCACCCCAATTTCATCCCTTTCCTCCTGGTTTGCTTAATTATAACTCTTAGGAATCTCATTTCCGTATTATTGTATTCTTTTGGGTTTTTTCGCTGTCAAACTGTTCCACAAGATACCTAATTTGCAGGAAATAAGTTTCTGTGGAGAGTTGCTTTCATGGATTTTTCTCGGTATATCTCTCTGCTCCAGACTCAGCTAATCTATTCTATGTTCTTGTACGAATTCCTTTCTGCCTCTCGTTGGGTACAGCATTTTTCATTTTCTTCCTTTGGTATTGAGCTGAGGAACATCTTTCATTCTGTTTTGTCTGTGTTGTTTATAGATGTGATCAAATGAAAGTTACTCTGATTTTACAGAGACATTCTTCTTAAGAATTGAATCGTTTAAAACAGAAAGTTTGATCCCCCCATAAAACGATGACACGTTGAAGATGTAGGAAGAGTTGCTCTTGTAATGGGAAATGATTTAACACATCTACATCGGTTCTGTAGCACATCGTACAATATCTGACGAAGTAATAATTTTATCCAACTGAAGTTCTTGATTCGAAATACCACTTCGCTCTTACAGATGAATGTGTCATAGAAAACTTCAATCAATTCTACCCAACAATTTTCCTTTTCAAAATTACCACCAATACAAAGTTACAAAAGAATTCAAGGTTTATCTCCATATTATTCATTACTTGCGACCTGTTAACCAACAAAAGAAAGGCTTTTCTATGGAAACATAAAAATATAGGCTGGAAAAACTGTGGCCTGACCCAACTGCGTACGGAAAACTAAATAAAAATAGTTGAATGAGGGGTTGACATTACGGATGTTCCTTTTGCCAAAATTATGTATGCGCTTGAAGTCAATGAAGCAGACATGTGTTAGTAAGGAAAGATACATGAGGTAGATCTGATCATTGAGGAACTTCGGCAGTGAAGAAGTGAGCAGAAAATAAAGACAAGAGAAAAAAGTAAACTTCTCCATAGACCAATAAAGATAGCAACAAAAAAGAAGCTATTAAAAAAATGACGTAAAAAATCCGGCAACACTGGGGTGAATTAAGAGAGGTGATTAGCAAGTGGTATCCAAAGCAAGATGTCGTCCATAGAGGCATCGATGTTTTTAATGACAGCATCATTAATCACTTCAGGAAAATGTAGACGGACTCAATCAACGCTGGACAGCTTCCTCAAGCCTTCATCACCAAGGAGACAAAATAAATCATCGTAGAAAGCACCTTTATGGATTTTTTTGAACCATGTAAAAGAATCTCGTAAGCAAAAATACTATTTATTTGTATACAGAGGCATTTTTTCAAAATTTCGTAATCTAAGATGGGGTTAATTGATTTGGCAAAAGTTATAGTGAAAAACTGGGTTTCTAGTTACTAGCTTTTCTATTAATGAACTTTGGTTTGTGCATCTGAAACAAGTGAAGGTAATTAATTAGTGGTAATAAAAAATAATACCTATAATCAATTTGTATTTTTTTATTCTCAAATTTTACTTTTTTATCATCAAAGTACAACAGACTATCCGAGTATAAATTTAATGTGATACAGCGCCTCTCGGTAGATTTTAAATTCGTCTCAAGAAAGGGTATCTAATTGTAAGAAGCTTTCTACAGAGATTCATCGTAATCAGTACGGTCAACGGGTTAACATCTGAAGGAGTACTTAAGTGACCTAAAATTGTCTACCCGTTGACTAAACTGGTCGCTATAAACTCGTGTGAAAACTGCCTAGATTTTTTTATAATGTATCTTTGCGTATTTTTTATATTTACTGAAATGCATAACCATTTAAAGACATGGTACATTCCAGTAATAACCGACGAATGCGCAGTAGTGGCTTGCAAAAAGTCAACTTGTTGAGAACTGTCTACGAAAGCCAATATATACGTACTTAACCACAAATATGGTTAGAAATTGCGGTACAGTAAATAACTACAGCGGTTTTCAGGAAAACCTTTTCAAGTGGATCGCTACAGAAGATTGTTCCTACCTGGAACGATTCTGAACCAAGTTATCGCTCCATTTTATTTCGATATGGACCGATCCCAAAGAAAGCGAAACCTGGTTTCATGAACTTTTGACACGACCCTCGTTATGTCCAATCAGTGTGGTCATTGAGGTCTTTTTCCGGAAACGCCCCAGATAATTTGGCGCCCTGGGAAAGGGAGTTTTCAAGCGACATCGTCGGTAATTATTTCTCAGGTTGAAGCCATCCCAACGAGTGATAAACAAGTATTGTTTGATATGAAAATAATAAAATTTTCAGGTGAAAAATATATCAATACAGGATTCATCATTAAATCATAGGTAATTAAAGAATTCATGGATTTGAATTTTAAGGATTTTCCTATCCTCCTTTCACCTATTAATACCCTGTTGTCTTTAAATAAATATTACTTAGTATTGCATGCGCTAACTTAGCTTGATATCATCTCGATCTTAATCAGCTGCCTAAATGTGCTACAAAATAAATATATAGTCTCCCTTATCAAAAACTTCTCCCCCAAAATTTCACTTTCAAGCGATGTTTGATTCGATTTCATCGACCAGCTCCTTCATACGTCACATCCGGAAATGAAAATAAGCACAAGAATGACGATCTTGAACTTCGTAGCGCCTAAGCGTGTTAAGTATGACTTTTTAGCGCTACGTCGATAGTTATCATTCTTGGATGTGTTTGCTACTTAGTAATTGCTAAGGGTTACTAAGAATACTATAAATTCGGTCGCTAATTTTTGTTGCTGCTTATTAATTTAGAACGAAGAAAGGAGCCACGTATTGAGGCAAGTTCATTCAGGAATCACATACGTTTACAGATATACTTAGTCAAACCATTTTGACCAACTATTGTCATTATTTTTGCCTAGTTTGATCAACTATTTGGGCCTATGTCTTCAGGAATATTTGTTAAGAATTTTACGGCGAGAACTGTACCATGAAATCACTGCCAAAGAAGTGTAGTTGAATGTTTGATAACTAGCTCTAACTAAACCTAACATAGTAAACGTAAATTTCTACTTGGTATAAATCTGTGGAAAAACCATTTTCGTCTTTAGAATGGCGTAGGATTGATTCAAGAAGTAAATGATTAGATTTAACATTCCGTGAGATTGCACGCGATTAAGATTCTCAATTCTCAAAGTGCGAGGCTCTAGGCTTTAATTACTTAAAATTTAAATAGATTTCCATCTCATTTATTCTTTTGAAGACTGATGAAAGGGTAATCGATGCTTCCACTCAAATGAAACCAGTAGTGCGTAAGATATTTATTGTGGAAGTTACGAAGGTGCCTTATTTATTCTATACTAGAGGAACCGGTGAACTTCGTACCACCTAAAATTGACTAAAACGACACGGAATTGTTTTCACAGTCACTGAAATATGTCAAACATACATTCAGAAGTTCACAAAATTCTAATCCTCACACTAAGTCCTCGAGTAGAGAGAGAGTAAAACCGTTTTAAAACTCTAACTAAAAATTCAGTAAACAATTACGTTGCTGTAAATAAAAGTTGATTGCTACTGACGTTTAAACAAAATTGTAAAAAATTTAAATTTAAATGTTCGTACTTTTTTCCGTGCGATTCTTCACAGGATATTGTTCGTAACAGCAAATGTTAAAATCTCATGCAATTCTATCTTCTTCATAAAGTGTATCACTTGTTCGCAGGATTAATTTTAACTTGAATTATATTCTTAGTGAATTTTGATGGATAAATACATGAACTTGGAATCAACAATCGCCTTCATTGTCAAGGGGGATGGGTTGTTTACAACATCGAAATTTTGATCAAATATTCACGCATTTCATCAAAATTCTCAGAATTACGATTCGTAAACGATATTTCACGACCAAAATAAGAATTTTTATTCTATTCCCCTTTTTTGGTGCTTGATTCGACTGTGTACGACTATAATTTCTAATTCAAATTTTCAAATGAAATAAAGCCTGCTGCGAGAAAAATGAACTTTACGTGCATTTCTTATGGAAAGGATTTTTCGTTTTTTCAGCTATTCCTTTTGGGTTTTTCTTAATTTTATCTTTTTCTAAACCACCTCCGTACCGAGGCGAGCAAAACAAGAAAAACATTATTCAAATCGGTCGAGCCGTTTTCGAGTTTTAGACGACGTCACGAACATCATTTCATTTTTTTTATAAGATTTACATTTTACGATCAAAACTACCAATAATTTGTCATTTACTCCAAGATTCATCGAAGTAATGATTCGGAGACTGATACTGCAACAGGTGCAGATAAAAGATTTGGAATTGATCAAGTGTTGTAGCAACCAAAAGTTTGCTGTTAGCAACTGATAAATAAATTAATTTAGACATTTCTTCATAGATCTCGTAGTTAAATTGAAAGTAATATTTAATGATATAAGTATGATTATGTGTTGAATTTTCTTGCTTATAACTCTTCACTCGAGCTCGCACGGCTATCAATCCTGTTGCATTTCTTTAAGGAATGGATGGATGAATGGATTTTTGAACTTTTCCTGAAATATCTCTTTGTCTAAAATTATTCATATAAATTCATTAGTTTGTCATTTTTAATTTGCTGTCAAATATTTCACGAGTTATATTTTAATTATTTTTATATTCCTAACCGATTTTAATTTTCTTAATGTTTTATTTCATTTTTATTTGTGTTAATAATTATTTTCTCGACGTCTATTATTGAAATTTTTTCCTGTTGCTGGCTTTACTTTTGTGATTTTCGTTATAGCACTGCTTTTTACTTTCTCCATATACATAGTATAGAGAAAGTATTGTTTTCATGAAAAAATTCGATTTCGAGATTTCAACGGAAATACATGTTTTGGGGTCCCTAGAACACGTTTTGACCATTTTCGGAATGATGTCTGTGTGTGATAGAGGGCGCTCTAACGTGAAAACTATTGGTCGTATCAATACCAAACTTCATATATAGTACTGTGGTGTTTGCTGTCAGAGTTGATTAGTTTTTGGAGTAAATCGGTTTACCGGAAGTCGAGCTTCAATCGTCAAAGCTCATTTCCGGTTTTCACAATATTTCCGTAAATATGATATATAAGTATATTGTATTACATATAAAAGTTTTAGAAAATGTTATTTTCTATAACTTATGTATTTAACATATTTTTTATCACCGGTTGATTAGGAGTTATTCGTGAAATACTGATAAACCGGAAGTAGCTGATTATGTACTTTGTGGGCGCTCTATCGTAAAAACTGTTCGTCGGATCAACACCAAATTTCATATATAGTATTTTGGTCGATGTCGTTAAAGTTAATTAGTTTTTGGAGTAAATCGGTTGACCGAAAGTCGAGCTTCATTCTTCAAAGCTCATTTCCGGTTTTCAAAATATCTCAATTAATATGATATTTAGGTGTATACTATTATTTATAAACGTTTTAGAAAATTTAGTATACTATAACTTTTGTTTGAAACATATTTTTGTATCACTGATTGTTTAGGAGTTATTCATGAAATACTGATAAACCGGAAGTTGATGATTATGTACTTAGTGGGCGCTCTGGGTTCTATGGGCGAAAGGCCGATTTCATCGTTTTTCATCGATCATGTCCCGAAAAAAATTATTTATGATGTTTGAGACGTCAAAGACAATAATATATATATAAATCACTCATATTCCAAGTTTAGATGGAATATAGAGTTCGAAATTACTGTCGTAGATAAATATTTACATCTTATATATATGGAGAAAGTCATGTGCTGGCCACATCAGATTTTTTCATTTTCATTTAATTTGTAATTTTCATTATGCACAGCAATCATTGACATCTTTTAGCTTTTACATACTATCGGTAGATTTGTACTAGTTTTTCAAACCCCTCTTCTTCATTGCTGTTTTCCTGCAGCGGATATTTTTTCCTAAGATTCTACCTCAGGTTTTATTTTACATCCATTCCTTCTAAAGTTTTCTTTTCTAACTCTATTCACCAACAAATTACTTATGTTTATAATATCATAAAGGAAAAGTTAGATGGAAGGAGAGACTTTTCAGTCCCAATGTCGCCTTAATGAAGATCTTAAGAACCTTACATACATTAACCACGGCGATTATTATGGTAGGTTAAATATTCCGTTCTAAATCCAGAATTTTATGGAATTATGTCGTTGTTTGTCCGGCAAATCCGCCGACTTTAATCTGGATTAATCTGAATTAATCTGGATTCGCGCGATGAAAGAAGCGAAAAAGCGGCGGCATTTCCTGGGGCATCCCCCGGTCATTAAGCAGTTGTCAAGAGCAGAAGGGCTGTTCAGAGAGATCTCAAAATCCGTCGGATTCTCGGAGAGGATTCTAAGAAGAATGCGTGAATGATTCTGCGAAAGCAAACAAGCCGACGGAATTGCTAATGGACGATGCCGCATTCCAGTCTCGTGTAGACCAAAGTCAATCATCGGAAATCTCATATCAGCCGTCGCTTCTCCGAGAATTTCAAGTAGCACATTGGAGGGAAGCAGACGTAACCAAATGTGAAGATGAGGAAATGCCGCTTTTATTCAATAGTCCTTCGAAAGTTACTTATCTAGGCTTATTGTAATCTCATAAATAAATAGCATTGTTTAGTAGTAGGATCATTTAATAGTAGTCTTTTGGAAATAATCGAACAAATCTGGCCTAACTGTAATATCATAAATAATGATCACTATAATATACGATATCGATATCGATCGAGAGCTAGTGTTTGATTTTTATCTCTGCGGAGACACTAACAGTTATATTTTCTTAACCTAAGAATTTCTTAACTTAATTTTATTAAAAAGGTAGTAATTTTTTACTTATAAATTTGAATCAAATTCACATTAATTTGGAAATGATAAAAAATTATCAAAAATGCTTAGTACTCGGAGCTAATATGCTCCGTGGGAAATTACAATGTGGTCGAGTGAAACTTGCACTTCGTGTTTTGCTTATAGTCAGTGAGACTAAGCTTTCTCTTTTGATTTAATAACGTAAGAGAGCAGGTTTTAACTTCTATCACCCCACCATCAGCTACCGAAAATCCCTGAAGAAGGAATGAGGTAAGGGAGATGAAAATTGAGGTACTTTGCTTTTTGTTCTGAGCCAAAAATTTAAAACAGTAGTCCATGTATGAGCGGCAGAGTGGCTAAGATCAAAACCTTTGATACCAGTTAAGATGAACGTCATTGTTAAGCATCACTCATACGTCATATTAGGCATATCGCTGTCATTAAGTATCTTTAATCGCTAACGGTTGTGATTTTGATTGTTTATCTGCGAAGACATGAGCTCAAGAGACGATTAGAACATCTACCGCTGTACCATTTACCATCAAAATTACTGAGGAGGAAATGACGCGAGATGAGGACTGAGGTAATTTGCCCTCTTTTGAAGAAGTCAGAAATAATTTGAAACGGAAGATACTCTATGTAAGAGCATCAAAATGACAATCCTTTTAGATACACTGTTCAAAATGAATGCTGTTTTTAAGCATTGCTCACACCCCATCATCTCTCAAGTACTGCTAATATTTCATCATTATCAAAGTCATAAGGAAGACTGAGGCTAAAAAATAAAATTTGGCATACATTTTTCTATACTAAATACTAGCCTCTAAAAGGAACGCAAGTGAATATTTCAGTTACTTGCAAAATTCTGATAAAATTAGGCTTGGGAATAATGCTCGTGCGAACTCTATGCAAATACTGTGGGGAATGAAATGGAGCCAAGTTCTTCTTATTCCTGCAGTTATTGCGTTCTCGGTTCGGCAAAATTTGCCGAAAAGAGAAAAACGAAATCAGACCAAAATTTCCTAAATTTCAATTTCAATTTCCTCCGTGGCATTCCCCACCAGGACCCAGAAATTTTGGGGGAAAATTAAGGAATGAATACAGAAATTAGGTTATTCGCCTGCATACATTATTTCTTTCGCGAAAGTAGAAATGATCTTAGCAACTCTCCAAGATTAGCATAAGGAATATTTGCCGATGCAAATCAGGAATCCTCGTAAGTGCAGAACAGTGACCTTGTGAATATCACTTCTCATAGAATTATGGAGTAGCGTGAATGAATACCATTATTCACTCATACCTCAGTGGAATCCACACTATCGCTCCCATGAGAGATGCCAAGTAAAAACGTGAATGAGAGATACCTTTTCTTCAAATCTGAACCAAGAGACTAATGAAAATTTTTCCATTAATCAAGATACGGCAGCTGGAATATATGAATGGATAGAGGTTTCCTAAACGTCGATCTTAATTCCACCAACATTCATCATACCCCGTCAAAGGATTTAAATGTCAACGCGTCCTTGGCGTTGAGTTTCATTGTGACTTTTATACTCAAGGGCTCTCCTAGATGAAGTTAATTAATTATCATTTATAGACGAAACTGTCGAGACGATATTGTGGGACTTATTGTTACAGGCGTTGAAAACAAAATTGTAATTAATTTATTAGTATCGGCCTTCACCCGATGGCATTAACGAAAGAAATGAACAGCGTAACAGAAAACGCAATTTATTTCCACAAATACTTGAAGAACACGCCAGTCACGACCATGGTTTCGATGTCTTATATCATCTTCAGGTTACTACAAGAAAATGCCCAGGAATATACAGGAAGCCAGGGCGAAAAGAATGGTAGGAAAACAGGGTAGGTTTTCCTACTTTTTTCTATTGTATTTTCTGTTACGCTGTAAATTTCTTAAGTGCTGACATGCTGGATGTATTTCGAATAAGTGCGTATAGCTCAAATAATTCTTGGAAACCGCTCATTGTCAGTTAAGTTAATCAATTTTTACTTCTTATTATTGAGCGCATGATTTTATAATAAATGTTTATTATTACAATATGAAAACAATGCGGTTCAATAATATCGCTTATAATTAAACTTTCCGTTACTACGCAATGGAAACATTGTGATAATAATGTCCCTCCATATGATTGTTGTTTAAAACTTAATTGAAGAATAGTTAATGC
Source organism: Sympetrum striolatum (assembly GCA_947579665.1). Taxonomy (NCBI): domain Eukaryota; kingdom Metazoa; phylum Arthropoda; class Insecta; order Odonata; family Libellulidae; genus Sympetrum; species Sympetrum striolatum. The sequence continues at coordinate 21,532,070 of OX388345.1, forward strand.
CAAGAACGTTCTGAACTACAATGTTTAGCTCAAGGGCTTACAACGTGAAGTCATCAAATTTTACCTCGTATTCTTGCGCGCATGAGCTTATCATAAATGTTCATCATTATAAAATGAAAACAATGCGGTGAAATTATATCACTCCGTATTATCGCAGTTTGGAACTTATTAAATACCGAATAGTTTATTTCAGGAACGTTTTGAGCTGCAATATTTAGCTGAGGATATTATAAAGTGTGATGTATCTCCAATACTAGTTTATCTTCGTTTTTCCTTCTTCCTATTTTTTCTCCTCATTGCACATGTTTTCTTCCTTTTCTGCACCCGCTCTTTAGTTCTTTCTATTCTCTCGCTTCTCACATTCTCCTTTCCTCGTTGTGAGTGTATCACCACCTCCCATTATTCGCATCGCTTTATCTCCCATTTTTTGTCCGTCCCATTTCTTTCCATTCGGTTGTTCATCATCTCCTTCATTCACAGACCAACGCATTCCTCCCGTCTCTCCTCATCTTCAGACGGTGCACCGACGGAAGCCTTTCGGTTGAAGAGTTCCCTAAGACTCATTAATTCATCAAGCCGCAGCCTCAAACAACCAGAGTGCAGCCGCGTATAAAACGATCTGCGTGGAAAATTTCGTGGAAACGCTCCGAAATCTCGCTGATGTTCTTCAAGTTACTTGGGCCGGTTTAGGAATTCCGCCACCCCATCTAAGAACCTCTCGCATACGCTCGTGGGGAGTGCCTCTTGCCTAGGCGAAAAAACCCTCCTCCAGCAGAGACCCACTCTTAACGACAAAGCTCTTGAGTACGTCCTTCCTAGTCAGACGCAGCCAAATACAAAAAGGATATTTTAAACATTTTTTCTTGATGAATGAAATACTTTTCATTGGTCTTTTTCTACGGGATAGGGAAAACTGTGTATTTCATTAACTTTTGTCTTGTTAATGTCTGTGACGATAAAAATGAGAGAAAGTGGCATTAGTTTTGCTGAGTGATTTCCTATTAAGGTCGTTACCAATGAAATGATAAGAAAAGTGTTCTTTGTAGAGTCATTGTGCTTCAATTATTTCAACAAGTTCTGCTCACAGCGTTCTGCCTCACTGAGGAAATCTATGGCAAACTACCTCACTCCTCATCCTACCTAGTAAGCCTCATTCCCTTTGAGGCTCTTCTTAACTAATGTTAGATGGGGCGAGGCTCTAGAGAAAGAAAATTTGGAAGACGCCTGTTAATGAATTACAGGTTTAAAATCTCCAATAGCCGTCTTTGTCGGCGTTCCTCACCTCCTTCACCGGTATTCGGAGAAAACGGGAAGGATCGCCGCTCTTTTTAGAGACACCCAAAGTACATTTCAATAGCAATGCTATCGTACTCAGGGGTTATAAAGAACAGAAGCTAAGTGTTTCTAGAAATAGCGGCGAGCCTTCCAGTTTTCTCCTAATACCGGTGAAGGAGGTGAGGAACGCCGACAAAGACGGCTATTGGAGATATTTAAACTCTTATAAGGGAGAGAGAACAACCGACGTTCCAGCTGAATATTGTATTAGTAGATATCATTTCTTTGATGGCTTTATTAGTATTGGAGGAAGGCTATCTTTCATAAGTTGTCTCTATCCATCATTTGACTCGATCTTTAGCCTTTGTTTTCGCCAATATTTTTCCAAATTTATTAACAATACGTCAATATAACTAGCCGACTTGTCCTGGAATGTGAGAGACGCAAGGAAGCATTCTTAATATATTGACGGATGTTTTCATGAAAAGCTGCTTTTACCTCAAAAAACGGCTGGATATTTTTTGGCACATTCTGCGCTGTAATAAGTAGCGAATTTGTTTATGATTGACGTGGAGCACTTCCTGCCTAGTCAGGAGAAACTGCGAGAGCCTTTTCAGCGGGAGATGTTTCTGACTGCTACTCGGGCGTCCAGGATGATTTATCACAACTAATTTCGCTACTCCATGGTTGTTAGAGAGCTATTTTTACTCTATTTTCCGGCCAACTTCCTTTCGCCTTGACAAGTGAACAATATCGAATTCTATGAAGCCATCCGAAGGCCTTAGAAAGACGGATCGATGGCATGTTTTGATAAGAGTCCGTTGGAAGAACGCCCGTGGATTTCGCGGTCGATGGGCACTTGTTCGGCCGAATGCTGATTTGGGGGATCCTTTCATCGAGCGTATAATTAACAATTTTCCATAAGGAGGGCGCTTTGTCTGCTTTTTCGATCCTCAGAAGGGACGGATTAATTTATGCAAATGCCTCCAGCGGAGCGCTACTTCGGAAAATCTAATTGGCAGATTATGGAATGCGATTATGGCGAAGAAGTTTTGATTTTCCCTCGCTCCCCTTGAGTTGGCCATTTTTATGAGAAGAATTAAAAGCTTACGCGAAGAAAGAGTTGGGGTCGAAAGCTCATCACCCATTCATACATGCAATTTTATTCCGAGAGCCCGAAACGTTTTTTACCATTGATTGTGTCGCAGCTGATTATTTCGCGAACCTATCCGAGGTAATTCGCGAATGGAAAAGTGAAACTCACTGTGACCTATTTAAAAAGCATTTGAATGCGATTCACGGCAAAGCGCTCATGTAATTGGGTTGTTTATAATAACACTGTTCGTGGAAACGAGTTTCAACTCACATTTGTTTACCATATCTCTTCTCTTGTTAGGGTGTTACAGTTGAATCATTTAGGCTCATAAATATATGGCAAAGCTTCGTTGTTGTTTGAAATACGTATTATACAGTGACACAAAAATATAAAAAGCTCTTAGACGTATACTAATGTTCTCTGTTCTCCTCATTTAGTTTTATGGAAAGGATTGCATGCACCATGACTTAACTCCCCTAATCTTTTGATTTTACGTATCGTTCGCTAAAAAAGGAATTATTAACACGTTCCGTGCGGAGAACGGCATATGTCGCTCACGTTGGTCCTACCCTGTGGCTGAGAGCGGCATATCACACCATAAATATTTAAAAAAATCTTATATGGCCAGCACATGACTTTCTCCATCTATAAGATGTAAATATTTATCTACGGCAGTATTTTCGAACTCTATATTCAATCTAAACTTGGAAGATAAGTGATTATTTTATATCATATTATCTTTTAGGTCATTTACATTATGAATAATGTTTTTCGGGACATGTTAGATGAAAAACGATGAAATGGCCTTTCGCCCCAGCGCTCAGAGCACCCACAAGGTACACAATCAGCAACTTCCGGTTTATCAGTATTTCACAAATAACTCCTACACAATCAGGGATACAAAAATATCTTTAAAAGTTATAGTAAATATCATTTCCTAAAAAGTTTATAAATAATAGTATATACCTAAATATCATATTTATGGAGATATTTTGAAAACCGGAAACAAGCTTTGAAAAGTAAAGCTGAACTTCCGGTGAACAGATTTACTTCAAAAGCTAATCAACTAACGACACCAACCAAAGTACTATATATGAAATTTGGTGTTGATCCGACTAATAGTTTTCATGTTAGAGCGCCCACAAAGTATATAATCAGCTACTTCCGGTTTATCAGTATTTCACGAATAACTCCTAATCAACCGGTGATACAAAAATATGTTAAATACAAAAGTTACAGTAAATTACATTTTCTAAAACTTTTATAAGTAATACAATATAGCTATATCATATTTATGGAGATATTTTGAAAACCGGAAATGAGCTTTGATGAATGAAGCTCGACTTCCGGTTAACCGATTTACTCCAAAAACTAACTAACTCTGACAGAACACGCCACAGTGCTATATATGAGGTTTGGTATTGATACGACTAATAGTGTATACGTTAGAGCGCCCACAAGAACAGACACACATACATACACATACACACACACACACACACACACACACACACACACACACACACACATACACACAGACATCATTCCGAAAATGGTCAAAACGTGTTCTAGGGAACCCAAAACATGTATTTCCGTTGAAATCTCGAAGTCGATTTTTTTCATGAAAACAATACTTTCTCTATAGTACGTATATGGAGAAAGTAAATAAGTAAGTAAATAAGAGAAACAGATAAATGTTAGCAGAATTTTTTTTTAAACTTATTGCAGCATATAGAGCTAACATTCTATGTATAATTGAAATATAATTTATATATTTTTATTATTACATTATATTATTATTTTATTATATATATATAATTATATTATACTAAAAGTATTCAGCCATAAGATAGCAACCAATGAAATCGACACCGCACGGAACGTGTTAAAGAAACTAGCTCATCTAAGTCCCTTATCTTCTTTGCAATATAAGAACGACTAATATGACAAGGAGGATCGTACACATCATCTAAGAACTTACCCTATATAACAGGAATCCGCTACATCCTACGTACTTACTCTGGATTTTTTAAAGAAAGCAAGACTTCGTCAAAATCATACTCACCAAAGATTCTACTTTTACATCATTAAGCTACTGAATAACGCTCATTGATTTGTCTTAGCTATTCTTCACAAAACACTTCACCTCACGCCTATTGCTGTAACTTTTCTAATTCGAGGATAAAACAATGTGTGACGTAATTCTTTTATAAATTATTTCTTGAAGAATCTTAACTATCAACACTTACACAAAATCCACTAGAAAAGTACATTCGTTTACAGGTTTTGGCGAAAATCATGGAATTAAGCGAACTAATAATAATAATAATAATAATAATAATAATAATAATAATAAATAATAAATGGACTTTATTCGGGCGAGATTGAGACTAGAAAGTCTCTTCTTACACCCATCGTCATATGCGAAACAGAAAGAAAGAGATAGTTTTCAAAAGTACACGAAGAAAACTAGTATGTGGATTTTTAAAAAACCTAAGCTGAGGGCTCAGGAAAAAAATGCACTGCAGGAAAACACTCACAGGAAGGGGAGAGTGAAAAACCTGCCAAATCTACAATAGAAAATTATATTTTTGATGAAGGAGAAAGAAAAGGGTTATGATAGACAGGCAGTGTAAATATAAAAATTGTACAAAAGGAAAGGAGAAAAAACATAACTGAATTACAAACAATCAGATAAAATAAATCAACTTCACTAAACTGACATTAATTATAGATGAATTAAAATAAACGTTGAACAATGGGAGATAAATCTCAAAGAAATGAAGAAAATGAAATTACATTAAGAAAAACATACAAATGAAACATTAAAAGGTCTAGTACACTGAAAATTATCAAAAACATAGTTTATAGAAAAGTGTTAAAAGACAAAAAGAGAAAATAAACAAAAAATATAATAAATTAAATAAAAAAATAAAAAGATGTGCCGAAATCAAAAGCATTAAAACATCTGCGGCTTGCAATAAGAGTTGTGATGTGACGTGATTTGCACCAAAACCAGTGAACGCGTGCGATTTTCTAGTGGATTTTGTACAATTGTTGACAGCAAAGATTCTTCTATAATAAAGTTGGACTAAGTATCGATTTTAATTATAATTCACTATTTTTATTGATTATTGAAGCCCTCGATCTGAGATATGAAAAGGATTTAAGAAGTTCTAGAAAGCATTGTGTGTGTGGATAAATTCGAAAAGGGTAACTTATTATCATGTATTTTCCAGAGGTGAAATAAATTCGGAAGTACTTTTTCTAAGTACCAGTGAGCGAAACTTTGAGATTGATATAAAAATATTTGTTCTCCCTGAAATTTCGAACGTATTATGCGAAATTAAACCAAGAAAATTTTTCTTGAGGTAAAAAGATTTTGAATAATTCCAATTCTTTTCAAAGAGGTGAGGTTTTCTTTAACTTCTTCACGGTCCTATTCACGTGACTCACGAATGGGCCCTTCACGAATGAGACCCTCTCCGAAACTTCCCATCTCGAATGAATAATGCATTATCAGGCCTCTAATTTAATTCAATTAGGCTTGCAGATTATCTAGAGATGAGCTCGCGATTTTCCCGAGATGAAATAGCGAAAAGTAGCCAAAAGTCAATCTGGTGGAACCGAATTGAAATTGCATCGTTAGCGACGGGGGGACTTTCTTATGGGAGCAAAAATTGATTACGCCGATGATTAGAATGGGTAATTCACCCGAGAGATCTTCAATGAGCGGGACTTGTGTCTCCCGCGGCAATGACGACTGAAATTAATGAGGGAGTATTGGATGTGTTGTGTGTGTTCGAGACAAGATAGAAGGGGACAGATGCCGTTGTGATGGATGATGTGGTCTCCATGGAGGATGGAAACTCTTGCGGTAGTCAAGGAGCTGTTATGATTTTCAATCCGAGGAGAAAGATTTTGAGGCCAGATTTCATATCGGTCAAAGAAGTAGATAGTAAACGTCCTACTTTTTTGAGCAGTTAATCTAGGTTAAATTGTTGGTACTAAATGTTCAGCGTATAGGGCTATCTTTTACATTTAAATCAGCGTAGATTTCAGATTGAGATATATACCCCGCTAGCCACCAGTAGCTTGTGGTAGGGGATGTGGTACCTTCATGATACCTACGTAATCCACCCAATTACCTTCTCTAATAGGTTGAGGAAAGAACGACCAGAAGTAATTATCTGTTTTCGCGATTTTTTCTTCGTAACGTTTTTCGATGCGCCTCGGAGATCGCGTTCGTTCTTGGCTGACAATAAAACTTCCTTTACTTCGTCCAAGAGTTCTTAAACAATAAAAATGCGCAATAAATAAGCACGATGACCCCGCGATTATCATTTGGCGTATGGCAGGGGGTGAAATAACTCATATTCCAATAAACTTCTCCCATGCTCCTCGGGAAGAATTACCAGAAGTAGGTATCCGTGCTAGCGATTATTACCTTACAAAATAATTCGTTTAAGATCATTTGAGTCACAATATTATATTTAGGCTAAATACGAAGGCGTTATAGAAGGTATTAGTCGGCTATGACGTCCACAATGACGGCTTAAGATAATCATAGTCGATAGGATTATCTACTGTATCCCAACTTATCTTTTATGATCAATAGGTAGTATATACTCGTATATAGTTCGACCCAAATATGAGGCACCTAATTTTATCACAGAAAATTGATTTACTAATTCACTAATTAACCAGAGTATAAACCTAGGGTGGGAAATGCAGCAGCTACTGGTCAATTTCAGAATAAAAATAGATACCAATAAAATTACAGTAATTGAGACATTAGTTGGTTAAAAGTCTAAATTATTGTTAATTGAGCAAGTGAGGTATTTACAAGCCAATTTCCGGCTATGGGAGATTTTTTCTACCGGAGAGCAAATACGTGGGACCTTCACTCACGTTTAAGCAGAGGGGGGCCGTTTCAGCATAAAAAATGTGCGGAAAAACTCAGATTATATAAACTGACTATATCTAGACTAATAATAAAGAGGTTAAAAAAAGTATTAGCTTTGAGGCCACGATAACAACTTACGGATCTTCTACAGTGGTACCTTGGTTAACGACGGCCTTAGTTAACGACGGACTTGGTTAACGACGAGTTGCTGTAACACAAATATATATTGGGTAACGACGTAGGATTTGGCTTACGACGCCTCGTCGATTGGTCTTTCCGGAGTTTCACGTGTTTCATTACGTCTATTTATAATCACTATATTATAAACTAATATTTGGTGTACGTTACGATGTTACATCATAAAAACATACTGAATAGCAGCTAGCGGAGAATATTAAAAATAGTTCAATGCTAAATTGTAGCTAATTCACATAGGCACATGTTGTCTCACCGGAGTTAAATCGGTAAATATTATAAGCTTTGCTTCCAATAACTGGGGTGCGTCCTCGACGCCCGGAAATACGGTAATCCATTACCATTATTATACCTGTGGAAAATCGCGCCTTGGATAACGACGGTTTTGGATAACGACGATTATCCTGGAACGGATTAGCGTCGTTAACCAAGGTACCACTGTATATGAATCGCTACTGTATCGCAGCTTATCTCTCAGTAAGGTTAAGTAAGAGGGAATTTTCTAGGTCAATGCGAATAGTGGGGCAGACGAAAGCGGGACGGTCCTTCCCCAATCGGGGCGTCTGGTCACCCCAAGTGGGATGTATTTGAGATGTGCAGTTTGCATCCTCGGGAAAGAGGGAATCCGCAGGGCGATGTCTGCTGCATGTAACTCTCGTGTGGAGCAGTTTAGAAGGAGTTCCTGGAGAGTTCGAGAGTCGTGTTGAGTGGTGCAGGTGAGAGAATACCAGCCCTTGGGGGGATGTGAATAGATGAGGATGAGAAAGTCACTTAAGCCGGCTTATGCGTGCTTCCGACATCTCAAATTGAATCACTAAAATCTCGGGGTTCCATTTTTAAAAGTAATACGTAGCAATTGCAGTGCTTAGTACGTGAAAATGAAGCTAATTGCTTTAACTATGACCTACATTTACATTTATGTTGTTACCAAACAATTTGCCCTTCGGCGCGTGGCAGAGGTTGTAAAAGTCAGTCGTTTTAGCTGTTGTTTTGATTGATATAAATCATTCACAGCTTTCGTGGGTGGTTTTTCCTGCGTATAACGAATTGATTATAAAAAAATCAATCAATTGAGCCTTCATTTGGTGGAACTTCATCTTAAACGCATGAGATAAAATTAACTAATACTTTACTCCAATTTTTTCCAACTAAGCAATAGTTTATTTTATATTATGCGTGCTTATTGTAATTCAAATATTCATCACATAATCGATTAAAACTTTGTTATATTCAACAATTCTTTGATTATGTCGGATTTCCGCAAAATTTCGGTCTCCTCCGTGAATTTCATTCATAGCATATTCCTTTCCTTTATAAGAATACGTGTCGTCTTTTCAGTATCCAATACAACGTGATCAGTATCTTTCAAGTTAACATATATTTGTGTACTCACATTAATATTTTCTTTCACAAGTTCAATCCGATGAAATATGAAACATAATGTGATGTTTACACGAAAATAGATGTTTGAAAATCACCAGGTCAAGAAAAGGCCAATTGATCCAGCCCTGATCACCTCACAATTCCAACTCCAATACGTATCTGAATTTCCTTTTAATTACACCATCAAAATTTTGGAACTCCCTGCCCCACAGGATTAAAAACTCCACATCAATACAATCTTTCAAAAACAATCTATTCAACCATCTTATTTTACTTTATGATTAATTTTTGTTGTTTTCTATGTTTATTTTTTTGCAAATTTTGTACATACTATGTAATCTTTTTTTACTATGTATGGTTTATATTCCGACTTTGTATTGATGTATAATGTTGGGAGCAAATATGCATTTTTTTAGCTCTTGTGGGAATCCCCCCAGAGCTACAATAAACCAAGGGCCGGCTTTATGGGCAGGCGAATAAGGCGGTCGCCTCGGGCCGCCAAATTATTACATTACAAGATTATTATTATTAATCGACTCTCAAATAACTCACATAAACATTATATAGAAATAATCATAATAATATAAGAATATTAAATATTGAATTAGTCTATTTATGGCCGGTAACCGTTTAATTTATTTAATTAACAAATGAAATTTTGGCAACGTCTCATAACCCTAGATAACGAATTTTTCTCACCACTCCTGTGACAGTGGCCAGTGGAGAACGAAGCTACTCAAAACTGAAACTGATTAAGACGTATTTACCCCTCCACGATGGCGCAAGACAGATTTGTTAATCTATCTGTGATTTCCATCGAAAACAGCATACCCGTTCCCTTAACTTTTCCAAACTTACTAACGATTTTGCTACCAAAAAGGGTAGAAAAGTTATATTTTAACACTTTATATTTGATCTGATGTGATAATCATTAATCAATATTTCTTTTGATCAGTATAATTTATATTAAACTATATTAATCAAAGAAATGAATAAATTGTTACTAAATCACAGTTGATTTAAATATATATTGAATACTGTGACAATTTTATTATTTTATATATATTTTATATTTTAATAATAATTATTTATTAATATTTCATTGTAAAACATTTCATAGTTTAATTATTTAGTTTATTATTCAATGTAAAAAAGCCTGTTGTTATATTTTGTCAGGTTTACACCATTATTGAATTTGCAAAATTGCAAACGGGATGGCCGCCAAATGCGTTTTGCCTGGGGCCGCCAATTGTCTAAACCCGGCCGTGAATAAACCTATATCTATCTATTGATCATCATCCCCAGTGGTTTTACGTATCTCTGTGATAAGAGTATAAATGATGAACTTCGCACGTATCTGAAACTTTAAGGATGAACGGAAGTGAGATACGTCGACGTGAGTGCACGCGATCTGCGAGGTCTTCCCTGGCGGATGTTCTATGAACTGAACTACCACGCCGAGTCAATTTCGTTCCGTTTAGGGCTGCTCTGTAAACACGACGGGAAGTGTTTCCACCGAAAACAGTACGTTATTGACTCGGCATGGGGGCTCAGTGGCTCGTAAAGCTGTGTGTAGGTGTGGAAAGTGGAAGTCCTGGGTTCTTGTACCGTTCACGCTGTTATTTTTCTCTTATTTTATCCTTTGAATTGCATTATTTTTCTACAAGTTCACCGCGTTCGATACCAGACGAGTTTGATGAAGGTAATTAAAAATACAAAAGCTGTTTTCAATTGAAAGATTTGTTTCCCTTGAGTTTGTTTTTGAAGAAAAGAAATTAAATTGATAAGTGATTCTTATATTTAGAATTAAATACAGTTTATGAAAAAACTGAATAATTTGCAGTATTAAATATTGTGTTCATTGATTTCCACGCTCCAGATAAACTACTATTATCATTTTACCGATAAACTGCTTTTTTATCGGCAAGACTGTAAGCGTGAGCAGTTTCTTGTACCAATACATAATAAAAGTTGTAAATATAATATATATACAATGCATACATGATAAATAGATATTTCCCACACAATTAATATATCCTCCTATAAATATATAGTGTTTACCAAACAGCACACAAAATATTACACATAACTGCTTTTACTGGATTTTTCAGAGTCCATGATAACCTCATGACTGCCAGTTTCATTCTCGAACTTACATTTGTAATTGAATCTCTGAAACACTCTGGTCGGTGGTTTTAAAATATTATTTCCGAAAAATTTTCCCTGCATTTTCTCATAATTTGCCACAAAATAGTTTATTTTAATTGGCGGCAGTTTTATCGCTCCATATGAGATACATTCATTCACTCAGTAACGTTACATCACTTAAAGTTTGCACGCATGAAAAACGAGCATCTCTGATGAGTTACTAACGGTCACTGAAATTCAAGCTAGACCTTACAATGCTCACTAATTTACCAGCCAAGTACGATGTGACAATACGAGCGTAGATTTTACCGGGAAATACTGCCGGCACTCTACGAGCAGCTTTTATTGTTTATAATCAGCCGTTTAAAAGGGAGCTTCATGGCTGCAAAAAATGACGAATACACAGAGAGTATTAAAATTTTATATAACAGTACCTAGTTAGTGTTGCTCGTGAAACCGTGGTTCTAATGATAGCCTTAATGAGAATTCAAGGGGTGCCATCTGCGAAGGGATATTGCGATGCAAATGTATTCATAACGTGCCTCAAGGACACCTTTTTGCACCACCTTTCTTTCAATTTTAATGAGAGGCCCACGATTTTTTCTCCCCTCGCAACGTTGTCTCCCTTTCAACGCCAACGTGGTCCAGAGCGATGGAAATATTCCTTCAGAACTGCAATCCAACAGATTGATTGCTTTCGTCTTCGCGAAGAACTCCCGATCGCAACTGGTCCCAACCGGTTGTGACGCTCTCGGGATAAAACGTCCAAGCGCTCCTGAAAGGTTTCCTTACGCGCTACTTTCTAAATTCTATAGGTCTGATTAAAAGTAAACTTTCAGCGTTAAAAATTAATAAACTGAATGAGTTATTTGAATAGAGTAGGAGGAAACTGGCAGGAAACATAAGAAACAAGTGATGAAGGAAGACTATCTACTATTTGTATTCTTAATATGTATGTAGGTTAGGATCGTATTTTAATCTTTGTATTTTTAATATTTGTGTAGGTTAAATGGAAGATGATCTACCACTTCTTTATCTTTACATCTATCTCGCTATTAAGAAGTCTATTTGTGAGAAAGTTGCATAAGTAAGACTGCGAGTCAATAGAGTGTACAGAGTAATTTTTTGAGTAAAAGATGCGTCATAGTGAAACACAAATTTTCGGTAAAAATGGAAGTTAATATTCATAAATCAGATGACAGAGCTTTAAATGCACTCTGGTGGAGACAACCTAGATACTAAAATCTTAGGAAGGTTTTTAGATATAGATGGAATTGAAATGCTAAGATGTATAACTAAGAATATGTAAAGAGATGAAATCTAATTTAATGGAACTGGAGAAAAGTGTGGCTTGATGCCATCAAGATGTTGTTATCAATTGAAAGAAAGAATGAAATAACTGTATCAAAGTTTTCTTTGATAACACGAAAAAATACTGAGGGATATTGAAATCCATATGAAGTCAATATAGCTCTGTAGAAGGATTACATCGAAGTCGAATAACAAATTTATTAAGTATTTTGGAAAGAAATATTTTGAATTCAGGTATTATGAATGTGTTTCAGCTGATTTCATGTCGCTGTTACTCATATTTTTCGGCATTTCTTTTCTAGCAAAGTTGAATTAAACAATGCTTCTTCCTCAAGAACAATTCCTCTATACCTCTACATTTCTTGGTGCCCACTTGAGAACCGCTGAAGTCAAACGGCTGCTCACAATGTGGTTTTCACCACATTGTCTGCCACACCCATTTCAGTGACCTTATTTTAGGCCTATCTCTGCTGTCACCACCCGCACCCAGGAGTTGCGATGTCTGTCTCTCGTGATACCAAGCATGCTCCTTTTCTATCTCGGAAGTTGCTGTATTATGGCAGTCTCTCACAGCTTAGATACACGTTTATGAGACATAATTGGTATAATGCATAAAGCTCTTCTAATACAAGGACATGTTAGACTTCAAATATGCCCACTTTTTTATATCTACGGCTAATTCTTTTCTTCTTTCTGATCCCTAAACTACTATTAAATATTCTAAATATATGAAATGATAATGCTGTGTTGGATCTTGGTCCACTTACTGAAAGTGATGCACATAATAAGTGACTCGTATTTTGCTGTGCATCTGTAACAGACGCTGTGATAGTCATTATTATACAGAATTTATATTATTTAATGTTAATTTAAATGATACATTTGATTTATTATTTATTTGTGGTTAAAGCATCCTCCGGATAGAGGAAGATCCTGTATTCAATTCCCGACCCCATTAGACTTTCTGCAAGCCCGTTCCTCCACGGAATTCTTCCTGGGTGCCCTTTTGAACATATCGTATCCCCATCACTCATATTTATAAGTGCGATTGACGATGTTATTGGCGAAACTGATTAAGTTATTTTTACTAATATGGCTTTTCATAGAAGTGTGTATTTTAAACACTTTGCCACCTGAACATATAGTTCTACCTGCAAGGCTTACTGACAATAATAATATCAATCATATTTATATATTACACATATACATGCGCACACTTGTATTATATATATACATCTATACATACATTCATATGCTTACATATAATATCTGACTCCAAGAGAGTTTAATCACTTCAGTTTTTATCCGGAACGAAATCTCCCCTCTTAATTTCTGTAAAATTTCAACCTAGATTCATCATCTTCTTATCTCAGCAGGAGGTCTGTGGACCATCTTGCCCTCTTTCCCCCATATCTCATCGCAAACTCTTTCCGACCCTCCGCTAATGTCTTTTTTAATCTTCTCCACGCTCTTACAATTCTGCTTCTTCTTCTTCGATCTCCAAAACTAACTTACCTCTTCCATAAATCACCTTCAAGTGCGTGAGTGTGTTGAGAGTAAAAAATGTTCTCATTTCGAATGTTTACTTTCGTTTACTTAGCATTTTAATCGGTTTAACTACAAAGTAATTATCTTTTGAACTATTCATTGCTTGCAACATGTCACTCGTTGATGTGCCGACGGTTCCTCTCTCATTGTATATCTGTGGCATTCATACGGCAATCTTCTCGGATTGAAAACTCTCTTCATTTCCATTAGAAATTGGATAGCTGTAAGGCAAAACATTTTTCAGAATTTTGAAGATGAATCAGCAAGTAATAGCAATAGTATTTATTTAGAGTTTTTCTAATATTTACATTTAAAAATATTTCAAATAACAAATTTTCAGTATTGAAAATAAAAAAAAACTCTACAGCTTATAAAAGAGAACATTTCTCATAAATGTAAATAGTTATTCAGCAAAAAGGCGGAATATATCAAATTAACACCTTTACAAATTTATTTGCTCTGTTGCCTCAAGTTTTTATCAAAGTTTGTGAAAATGTTTCGTTTTCCAATCTTCTTGCCTTATTCCGGAAGACTGTTAAATAGTTTATTCCATTTATATTGAGAAATTCCGGTTAATGGTAGCTAGGTGGGGTTTTTACCGTTACTTTTTTCAGGTAGAAATTTCGAGGGTCGCCATCCTAATCCGGACCCTTACCTCCGATTTAAGCTCGGCAGCGCCCGGCCGTTACAGCATGGGAGACCATAAACCGCGTGGAATACGATTTAAAAAGTTATAAACAATTCAAATGAGTAACAATTTATTATCTTCGTCGTCTCACTCGTTCTAAGAGATATACAAGCGTCTTTTGATCGACGTTCTACGATGAAAATTATGATTTTTCGTGATTTTGCAAGAAATTACCCGCCTTCTATACTTTCCTGAGTAATTTTTTTATACTTATGAATTCCAAAATTCAACATTTTTCTTACGGCATAAGGGTGATGGTCACTATTATGTGATACCTCTTCACAAAAAACTTAGCAAACAGAACTTAGTAAAATTATTTAAAATCATTCTTAGCAAGGTGCTTCAAATTCATAGAATGGGAATATTTAGGGAAAGGAGATGCAAAGTAAGTCTTCGTTTGCTCAATAATTTTCGAAGTAAGTGGTTCTATTACTAACCATCGGGAAGATGAACACCTGCGAACTCGAGAAAGTTCAGTACAGGACGAAACCGTTTTTAAACTCCTTCTACGATAAGAAAGCGTTACAAAAATGCTCTCAGACGCGTGTTGGGAATCCTTGAAAGACCAGAGGTTAGAGGCTAGGCTGCGATTTGCTTGTTAAATTCAGGGAAAGTATATTTGTGGAAGATACAACTTTTATAATGCAACCTCTTGCTACTTCGGTCGATCCGATAATAAACGTAAATTGAGAGAAATATATGCTAATCGAAATTAATTCTTTCCTCGAATGATATGCGATAATAATAATAATGTTTTATAATAATTACTTTATTTTTCGCTAACAACGTTTCGTTTCAGGTACAAACATTTTTACAAAATTGTAATTTGAAAAGTAAACAAAAACTTTTAAATCCTGCCTTTCATAGGCTTACAAAAAATTAAATCTTCTTAAGAAAAAAAACAACCAATAATAATCACATCATCCATATTTGTTCAGAGTGAGAAATAAAGATACAACCAACTCGGTTCTGCTTAGCATCAAATGCTTGTCAGCAGGTTCCTAATTTACAGCTTAGTGGTACTATTTTAACACTAACGTCAATCTTACAAAGACTCTTGAAGCAACCATTCTTTAACTTTTTTCTTAACCTCACTAATTGTGTTCAGTGCATTGAGATCCTGGGGTAACGAATTAAAAGTTTTTGGGACCAGAACTTTGAAACTATTACTACCGTATGTGGTAGAAAACGTAGGTACAGCATACGGTTCAGTTTTCCTCAAATTCTGAGGAAAATTACAAGTACGTTCATTTTTAAACACATTAGAGAAATAATTATCCACAATTATAGCATAAGTGAAAAGTTTATCAAGTCGTAATACACCAATAGAATTAAACATCATTTCAACATTTCCCTGATCATTACATTTTTTGTTAAATAACATTTTTATAAAATTATTTTGTTTTTTCATAACTAACCTATGTAGGGTACTATTTCCATTTCCCCAAATGGTTGTACCATGCCTCAACAGGTTTTCTACTAATCCATGATGCATTAATTTGAGTCTCTTCTTACATCTAACCCATCGTCAAATTAGGGACAGAAAGAAAGAGAAGAAAACTAATATGTGGATTTTAAGAAACCTAAGCTGAGGGCTCAGGAAAAAAATTCCACTGCAGGAAAACACTCAGAAGAAATGGTGTGTGAAAAACCTGCGAAATCTACAGATAGAAAACTACATTTTGTGAAGAAGGAGAATAAAAAGAGTTATGAAAGGCAAGCAGAGAATAGATAAAAATTATACAAAAAGTAAGAGGAAAATATATAACTATACTACAAAAAATCAGGTAAAATAAATCAACTTCACTAAACTGACATTAATTATAGATGAATTGAAATAAACATTGAAGAATGGGAGATAAATCTCAAAGAAATTAAGAAAATGAAATTACATTAAGAAATACATACAAATGAAAGATTAAAAGATAATAAGAGAGAAGTAGTTTGAACTCCACTATTCGTTGTGTTCACACCTCATAAACTATGGTATGATAAAATCTCCTTATTACAAAGGACTAGGTAGTGAAAAATGAAGGAGATATATGTTGTCTAGGATTCATAAAAGCGGACGATACCGAATTAGATAAGTTGAAATTAGAATACATGAATAATAGAACTGTCCAACCGTAATAGTCCGTGCACTTCCAACCACATATCCTTAAACGGGTTTCGGGGTAGCATTGTCATTGTTCTATAAGTACGCATTAGAGTTCTTAAGATATCCGGAAAGCTAGGCTGAATTTGGTACGTCCTTTGCCTCAAGCGTACAAAGATAGGCTCCAGGAAAATCATATAATACTCGAGATTACATTTCGGGCGTGGTTTTAAGTTCCCAGAAACAAGCTTCAACGCGTCGGGGTTGATTTCATTTAAAATAAACCCGAGAGAGATGTTCGTGCAGAATGGTTGCAAGTGTCTAGTAATGAAGAGTCTTAACAAGCTCACCATGACGACGGGGAGATGAAAAACTAATTTTCTGCGGACGAAAACGGACCTTTTCCTGGGAAACTTTTATTCTGAACGCTCCACGTATATTAAAGTTAGCAATTAAGGTAAATGGAGAAAAAGTGGGACGGTTGGGCGCATTCTCCTCCCAGGACAGTCGTCTTTCTTGGTTGCTAAGGAAGCACAACAATGTCGCTCTGTTTTATTTAAGTTTGATCCCAGAGCGTGGCTTTTAGAACGCGCCCTTCGTCTCGCGATCAGGTCCAGATGTCATTCATCTCGAATGCTTCTGCTCCGAATGGTCTTAGCGGATCCTCCCATGCCCTGTATTTCTTCTCTTTACAACAACCCCCCCATTCCTTTCACATGCGAGGCTTTTGTGCGTTTTGTTTAGGGCTTAAGGGATAGTTCCTTTTCATAGTCTCTACGATGATTCTGAATGTATTATGGGACCAGTAAGAAGAAACAAGAGCGATGTTAACAGAGGTATAAACAGAGAGAATCGCAGTGCTGGATATTCTTCCGGAGTATATTACTGCTATAACCACCGCTCTATGACTCCTAATCATAAGGATTTACAATTTTCTACATACCAATCAACGAAATTGACCCAAGCTAGCAATGTCTAGGAATATATTACGTCTTCAAATTATAATATTTTTTATTGGTTTATTTATTAATAAGTATCAACAAACAGCATGAGGCCAATTACAGTTGACGAAGTAACAAGCAGCAAGGAAAAATCAAAAATCAATGAGAACAAAATAAAACAAGAAATCAACAACAAAAAATTAATTTAAAATATGAATAAAATTACAAAACGTCAATCTCTTGCAACCATATTTTGGATGGATTAAAGAGGAGAGAAGAAAGGGTCGAAGTGAATGTTGGAAGAAAGGGAGTTGAAAATTGAGGGAATACGGAAAAAGAGTGATCGTTTTACAATTGATAGACGAGCAGTGCTCAGAGAGAGGGTATCAGATAGGCGAGTTGTTCTCGAAGGAACTCGGAAAGAGAAAAGAAAAAGTAGGAAAAGAGAATTGATTTTGCAGTTAATTATATTATACAGGAAGGAGATGTCGGAGGAAGTATGCGAGGCTTTGATAGTAGGAAGATTGAGGTCTCATCTACATTAATACCCTACAAGCCTCCTTATTTCCGCCGAGTGATTTAGAAGATGAGCTTTAGGCATGTTTTTGCAAGATGGCGCTCGAAAACAGGCTATTTTTAATCAATCCATTTGGTACTTTTTCACAACCTAAACGGGGTAATCACGGGTTCGAGTACACGACCAACGACCACTTCAGTCGCTCTCCCAAGTGAATACCAGCGGTTGAACTACTGCCAGTCGGGCACGACTCTTCCCGGAGTGAGTCGTGGACTCTCCGTCAGGTCTGATTTTGCACGACCAAACCGGTCGAGTAGCTCGTACCAGCCGGATGCATGGGCAAAATGTGGATTTGTAAAAATAATTGCGTACAAATTCCGTAGGTCGCTAAAAATTATCGCGAAAAGGAATACCAGTGAAATATAAATATTTAAACGTGAATAGATGATGAAACGTGTACCCGCGAACTCGAGAAAGTGCAGCGTAAAGCGGTTCGTTTTGTTAAGAAATGCTACGATAAAAAAGCAAGCGTTACAAAAATTCTCTCAGACGTAGGTTGGGAATCCTTGAAACACAGGAGAAAGGAAGTAAGGCTGCGATTGCTTAATAAATTCAGGGAAACTACATTTTCGGAAGATACAATCGGTATCATGCAACTCCCCTGCTACCTCGGTCGATCCGATAATGACCGTAAGTTAAGAGAAATAGAGGCTAGGACGAATCGTTTTAAAAATTCATTCTTTCCGCGAACGATACGCGACAATAACCGAATAAGGAAGTAGTTTAGATTCAACCGGTGTTTACACCCCCTGCCACACGCCAAAAGGCGGCTTGTAGGTTATTAATGTAGTTGAAGATGAATAAACGGTCAAAAATTCGCAATGAAACGATATTCCATCCCGTAACTTCCACATTACAATATTCTTTACTCGACTGGAATGCTTTTGAGACAAAGTCGTGTGAGCGACAGGGGTCGTACGCGACCGCAGCTTGCTCACTATACAGTCATAATCGAAAGTTGAGCTGTCGCTAGCGCACTCGACAGAGTGGGATCCCAACCCTAAAGCCTGGGATAGTTGATTTGGCTGGTGAGTTTTCCAATATCGGCACTTATTCTCAGTCTTATTAGGATTTTTGCCATTTTCGCTTGTTTTCTTCGTTGGTGCAGTTGAATATT
This sequence comes from Sympetrum striolatum, assembly GCA_947579665.1. Taxonomy (NCBI): domain Eukaryota; kingdom Metazoa; phylum Arthropoda; class Insecta; order Odonata; family Libellulidae; genus Sympetrum; species Sympetrum striolatum. Next base: position 21,551,350 of record OX388345.1, read on the forward strand.
CTATGTAAGCTAATTATAATAATATTAGTACCAAGAATGAGAGTCTCGCCTTTATTGGGAAAATGTTGGTCTCGGGATAACTATCTTAGACATTCTTAACCCTCCGTCAGTCGCACCGTTATATTCTGTACAACACAGACGGTTTTTCGGGTCCCGTTTTCACCTGGGTGATCCCTCGAACCTCATGTCCGGGTCTATTCCTTCATTGCACTTACCATTAACTTGTAAATTCGTCAAATGCTTCTTTAAGTCTTAAACCGACTGCGAAAGCGATTAAATCTGTGAGGTTACGACTGTTCTAACACATACAACGCGCGACCGTTTGGGTAAGTATTTTGAACTCTATTTTTTGTTTATTATAACGTTTATATGGAGTTTCCACTTATTTCGTCTTAAGCTTTACTAAACGCATTTCAATTTCGGAACTTATTGACATCTAGCTTTTTAGGTACTCTCTGAACGCATGTAAATAATAATAATATTTTTTAGTAAAAGTTGTTTACTTCTTAAATTATTCCTCTCAAATTATATTATTGCCTAAAGTTTAGCACTCAGAAATAATAATTATTTCAATTCATTTTTACAATTTTGGCCGAAAAAAGATCTGTTGTGTGGAATACAACGCGCGACTGCTCGTGTTATGAAAATAGGCAAGACTGATGAAAGGTTAATTACTTTATAGCCTAGAGGAATGTGAGTGAAGGAATGGAAATTAATGTATTTTATGCTTTTAGAATTGAGATGTTATTTTCAGCCTGCGTATTTCATAGAATACGCGGAAACGCGGCCGTGGGTTGTGGTTTGAAAAACGTACGCTTAAAAAAATTATATTGTCCTTCGTATAAATAGACAAACAATTCCTTTTTGTACGAGCAGAAGCAGCTTGAAATTGCAAGTTTTTGAGGTAACCAAAATAGTTGAATAAGACCGTGTCAGGGTATTTTAAACTGTTTAACTTAAGGGAAATTTCCTCCAAGCTCTCACCTTAAGGAATTCACACCCAAAGACTATACGTCAAAGGGATATCGAAGGCGCTTAAAGAAACTTTCTATATATTTTCAAGGCAGCATAGGGATTAGATTGAGTTGGGTTTGGCAGCCATTGCTTGTAATGGATTTCTGTAAAGATGTAAAATCTGCAGTCGATAAAAATAAATTTAACGCATGTTTTGAGAAAGATCCGTTGGATTCTATAGGTTCATTGAGTAATATATCACTCGGGTTTAAGATCTCTTGGGTTACCCGACTCTTGGGTGAAAAATTTCAGCCCAACAAATCTATGGGGCGTTTCTCAGTGAAATTTCCTCTGGTTGAACCGTATCCTGCCTTTTCAAATGTCCTGGAACAGAATAAATCTGTCCTTTTGCTCGATTTGTTTGGTTGTTGATAACCGCAGTTTGTTCGGTTTGTCTGTTTGTTAGCAGTTTGTTGGATAAAGAAAGTCTCATGGGGAAGGCGAAGCAGAGGTTTGAAGGGGAAAGATCTCCAATAAATGGAATCGAATTTCTGCGGACAGGTGACAGAAAGCAGAAGCTGCAACACAAGGGGGCGCCAATAATTGAATATCGGAGAGACGACAATGGGACATGGTTAGTGACTACAATCGAACAATGGCTGAAGCGTATTGTTGGGTTTTACAATCCTACCGACAATGACGATTGTCAAATTTAATAAGATACAAGAAGAATTGTATTCTGTTTATTGGTTTAGAAAAGGTTTGTGACGAATATATATTGGTATTTATAATGTGATGTTGGTGATAATAAGAATCCTCATTGATATTGCGACCATAAGCTTTATCATATTTTTAACCAAATGATAAACGTTTATTTCATAAAGTAACTCGATAAAAGTCACCAAAATCATTGAAGTAGGAGTCCGGGCAAGGTTTAAAAAAAGCAGCCGTAAATCCATTTATCATCTGTATTGCTTTCCATTAGGGCATTTCCATGTCTTACTATTGGTATCCATAACCATTTCTACTTTATCAAAGCGAGTCTGCGAAACGATCCTGCAGTTGAAGGCGTCATCTAGAGGATGATGAAGTATCGCGATAATGTAGATTTGCTTCCATACCAGGGTTTGGTTTTCCACTCACAAGTACTTAAGGGAAAATTACTATGGACGCCGGAACTCTTTTTAAACATCCCTCAACAAGTTTTAGTCTCACTATCATTTGTCATTCTAAAAGTAGACACACTGAAATATGAATTTTCGATCATTTGTTTTTACTAGTATATATATATTTGTTTTATGTTTCTATTTTTATCGGAAATTATTGACTTATTCATGCAATTTCCATTACACAATTCCTTTAATTATGCATTACGCTTTCAGTGTGAGCTTAGAGGTTTTTCTGTCGTGGAATTTTAACTTGCTCTATATTTGGTTTTCCGTGTTTGATTCACATGCAGCACATGGTGCATGCTTTCTTTCCTCGTGAACTGTTTTCTGATTTTATTTATCTCTTATATTCCCAAACTCTACTAACTTATTCCTACTCAATCCCTATTCGAAAGTTTCCTAATTCTTTACCTCGCAGATAGAATAGATCAGTTTTTAATATCCCGATACTTACATAAATTTAAACAATTTCATTTAGAAATTTAGCTAGTAGTGCTTAATAAAAAGGAAGGAAAACTAGGAAAGGATACTCGAGCATTTAATTCGTAGTGATTGTTTTTAACAAGGTGCTTCTAACAGATGAGGTCATATACATCTTTATAGCTTCAATGACTATTTGTAAACGCGTTATCAACTTGGCTTCTCATTGAACGGTGAAATTCGTTTTCCTCCGCACAATTTCGATATAAAACTATTGATAAAAAGGCGACGCCCTGCTCAAGTGCGACATAATGGTTACCGATGCATTCGAATGGAAAATGGGGTCTCCCGGCAACTAAAAAAAACTTCCTCTCCCTCTATTGATAAAAGAGGAGAATTCCTCGCTATCAATCTCAAGCATGAATACGTTATTTTTTCCTTGTGCCTCGAGTCATACGACACGTAATTGCCAAATGATGTTGTACTCGGAGTGCACGAGATATCGGTAATGTGGCTCTCGAGGCTCTCAAGGGCTTACTTTGGCGGTGGTGTAGCAGCGGTGGTATTACATCGCTGATTAGCGAATGATAAGGCTCGCAAGATACCGGATTCGTTCGATAGGCGGCGCTGATATCGGAACATGAATTTGGCAGTTGAGAAATTCAATTTGTGAGCAAGGAAGCGAGGAGGGACCCGGAGGGAGGAGGGAAGAATGGGAATTTTTGGGGAATAGGAGATGCAGACGTCAGGGGAGTAATATGGGCAAACCATCGGAATTTTGATCGGAGAAGTTGAAGGGGATGTCGGGAATTATTGGAAATTGATTGGATCGAGGAGGTCTCAATCATCATCATGTAAATAAGAAGGAAATGTATTAATGACGCCTTCCTTATTACATCCACTGCGGTGGGGGCGTTAGGGGGAGGGGGTTCGCAAACTTCCTGGAAGACTCTCATTGTCGTTCGACAAAACCTTTTTCTACATCTCATTGTTGCGCGAGTGGACTTCTTAAAACTTTTGGTTGTTAGACTCTCGCAACAATGTTGCATGAACAAATAATTATAAATAATAAAATGTTATGTTTAATTGTTGCTCGAGTGTGCTTGTTAAATCTTTTAATTGTTAGGTACTCTACAATATAGCCCGGTTTTATGTGATATATAAGGTCTTTATCAAAGCAAGATTAAGTCTGAAAAGTCTCTTCTTCCATCTAAACTTTTGTCAGTGATATTAAAACGTAAGTAATATGTAGGTGAATAGAGAAAGAGAGAAAAAACTTAAGATAGAGCGGAAGTAAAAATAACTTAAGGTAATATTCTAAATATCTTAGGAAAAAAGATCTACTGCAGAAAAACGCCCACGAAGAAAATGGATGTAAACAACTTGAGCAAACCTACTGGTAGTAAAAGCTATGTATAACATGGAAATTATAGCATTGCATGAAAAATACAAATACATCAAGAGTGTAAGGAAAAATAATTTAAACACGGCTATTAATGCATTAGAGGTAAAGAAATCTCCGATGGCCGTCTTTCTTGGCTATTGGATATTTTAAACATCGAATAAAACAAAACAACAAATAGATATTCAAAAATTTTATACGGTCCACATTCATGAACCTGATACGGGAAATTGATTCATTTAAAATAAACGGAAATCTTTATTTCCTGCATTGCGGCGAAATTTATGCACATTTCCTGGCAATTTCATTGTATTGCAAATCAAACAAACACGTAATGAATTCGAATTCCAACCCAAATCAATCCATTGTCATTGACTCAAACGAGCATGGTTTAATGAATTTAGAAAATTAAATTTCCATGTATTATTAACTGTTTCAAATTTCTTGCTTGCAAAGCGTGCATTCGGCTAAAATACCACGGCTCTAATATCTACTGCAGTATCACTGTGGACCACAAACAACCTGTGGATCGCATACGGGATGGATACATATAAATAGACAAAGGTAAAGTATGTGCGGACTATTACGTTGAAATATTAACACAATGCGTCAATTACGTTACTCGGAAATCCATTCTATCAAATCCAACGGAAGCTAAACTCTGGATCGAGCAATTCGTTAAGCAGTAATCAAGTCTTTCTCGAAATAGGCGTTATTCATTTACTTCTCAGAACCCAGACCTAATTAAGCGCACATACGCCCTATTCAGCCGCGTATCTCTCGCCGAATGGCAATTGGGTATGAAAAGGGAATGAATAATCACTCTGAGGATCTTCAGGGAATGCGTCACAGTGGATTCACGAATAATTGAGCACGGATAGCTACATCCTTAACATGTGCGGACGGGCACTTGAGTAACTCGGCTTCTTCGGGAGATCCATCGGTGGAACATTCGGTGAGGAATGTTAATTTGCGCTTTAGGAAGACGCCATTTCGAGTATGCATGCAGTACATGCGGGGCACTGCAGTCTAGTGCTGCAGTCTTGAATTAGAAAAGGTCCAGTGGAAGGTGCATTTCGTGAACAATGCTCCAAGGTGCAGCGTAGAGCGGCTTGGCGTGTTGAAGGAGATTTCAGGTTCGATAACAGTCAGTCAGATATGATAGTGTAGGGTAGAGTTCACTAAAAGTTAGAAAACTTTACTACTGACGAAGCTATTCGAGAAAAACATCAATGCGGATCTCGCTGATGGGTTTGGTGACTTTTTTACCTCACTTAACAGCGCATGAGAGCTTCGTGAAAGACTAAAGGTGCGTTCACAAGCAAGCGCAGGGACACGTCAAGCGTCGCGCAGCGATGCGTAGCGGCGCTTTGGGAATACAACTTGTTCACATAGCCGCGTACACGTCTTCGTTTGGCGTTCACTAGATTTTCGGACGATTTCGGTGTTTGTAGCGTTTTCCTAATGGATGGTAGAGTGTTACGGTGGCGTAATAACGTCATATTAGCATTATTATCCTTAATTATCTCGACGAGGATTTCGTCATTGACTGTCGCCATGATTTCTTCACTGCGCACTACCGCCATGTTCACGTGTTACGCGCGAAAAAGTTGGGCTTTCGCCAACTTCGGCGGCGCGCGACGACTCGTGGCGAAGTGTACTGGTGGCCTTGGTTTCCTGGCTCCTGATTGGCTGTCGCGACTCTGTGCCCGAGAAACGTCTACATGTGAACGCGCCTTAAGAAGCAGTCGCAAGGACAAATAGTTGCCGCACTTACTCGTGTATTAGCCGAGTTTTTAGCACGTTTTTTATGCTGGCAAAGCCCCCCCTCGGATTATACTAAAGTGAGGGTAACACTTACCTGTTCTCCCGGATAAAGTTTGCGATAACCGGAAATCGGTTTGTAAATTCTCGGTTGCTCGCAGCGGAACACCGGTGTTCCGCTGGACCTTAATAAGTGTTCCGCGGCAATTTGTGGTCTTAATGGAGAATTGGAGAATAAAAGTCATTAAATGCTTTACTTATTCATATTTTTATGATTATGTTATAAAATCATAGTTAAATATTTAAAAATAATTACTAAATAAATAATTAGTTGTAATTAAATAATTTTTAAAATTTTACAAATAGAATTACTTAACCTAAAAATAAGCTAACTGTTTCGTTAAACTTCCCAGGTTTGCAAACTGTTCCATTACAGAAAAAAATGGGAAACCCTGGTCTACACTATAAAAAAGGTACCTCGCCATATATTTGGGTCGGCTTATATACGAGTTTATACTGTATGTATTGTCGTTCTTCTCATAGAACATTAGAGAAGATGATTAGATTTAGGTATACCGGTGTTTTGAAACACCTCCTGCCCTACGCCACTTGCGGGCTTAAGATTCATTATGTATATGTAATTATAAATGTGAAAAATCGATAAGCGTTCTCAAGATAGTCCCTGACATTGGATGGGAAGGATAGGAAGATACAACTGAAATAACTAAATGGAACAAAAGAATATTAAATTAAATCGAAGTTGCACTGTAAATTCTAGAACGATGCATATCAGAAAACGTATTCGACTTAATACTTCCACCCAGTTCTCTATTTCGATCAGATACGACAAAAAATTGGGGAAATGGATTCCAGAGTTTGAATTCAAAGCAGAATGAAAACACTTCGTACTTTTCCACAGAAAATTTATTTTGCGACCGGTTCCATAAGCGAGCTTACATCTTCAGGCACAGAGAAAATATTTGTCACAGCATATATAGGATAGTGGAAGGGGTGAAGGGTTAAAAATGGGGGGAGGTGTGGGTGCATCGTGGGAATAACTTGCTTGGTAGGGATAGCAATGTTGAGGGGTTCAGGAATAAATGGTCGTTGACCATCCTTCGGGAAACTCCTTATCTCTACTTCCTCCAGGAGGTCTAGGCGGCGGGAATTCTCGGGACTCAAAGATTCGTTTTTCCACGTATCACAGCGGCCAGTGACAGAATAGAGAAATACACTTGTGTTGCATTCTCACTCTGCCACACCCCTAACGGCAGCTTCTAGGGTACATGTGTGTATGCATGTATTTGCGTAGGTAGATTCTCGTGAGCCGCAAGATGTGAGAGCACAAAGATAGATGTCGCAAAAGGTGGAAATATCCCTCCACATCCACTCTGAAGAGAGGGGATCGATTTGGCATCGAGAGCATGTTTCCGCAATTCTTTGCGAAGTGCAAATAAAGAAGACGACGTGGAGATATTTCGGTCTGTAGCGAGCCTACGTCACAGAAAGATTTAATATTTTCCGAATGTTTTTGGACAAACAAACTGTGCTACTTTCATGTGATATGTTAATAAGCAAGTTCTGAAAGAGGGGAGCTTAAACGCATTCTTGGTTTGCCCATAAGGGATCTTCCAAGTAAACGACGTACGGTATTTATTTCTCCTTTAAACTTTCTCTCCTTTTGCCTCATTCCAAATGCACTTTGAATTCATCCTTTCTTTTACTCCTTCTGTTTTACTTTTCTTGTTTTGTATACCCCGCAGCTATTCCCACGCTTTCTACTGACATAAATAGAAGAAACAGCATTCAATTAAACTTCGCATAGCTCTTATTATCATCTGCTAATTATGAACATCATTGAAGCAACCTCTGCTGTTTGTTTGTTATGAAAATCGGTTCTTTTGTGAATCCTCTATGCTTTTACGTTATCACTCATAATTGCTGTACATTTTGCTGTTTTTAATATCGTATTATTGGGTAAAATTGAGTCTTTCAAACAGATAATTTGAGTCTAACCGTTATCTAAAAACAATCATATAGAAGTCTACTTATAGTATTTATAAATATTAAGAAGAATTTTGATTTTGCTTGAAATTACTGCTCTCTTTATGAATATTGTGGAATCTTTACTTAGCATTTCAGAGATCTCTAATTTCTTTAATCTTTTTTTTCTGACATTTTTACTTAGATTCGTAGATAAGAATAAATACTTACTTACATCCGTGTTTCTATCCATATTTACCAAATGGTTATACTTACTTTCCTACGATTTCGTGGTTTGGATACAGCATAGTTTCAATATTATTATTATTATTAGCAGTAAACTGCAGCTAGACTGTGATCCTGGTAACAGTTTTTCACCTAAATATATTCTAGGTATAAATATGATTAATGTAGAATATATGAAATTCATGATTTTTTAATGGTTCCTATAGAAATATTTTATTTTTAGATACACATGTACAGTCCTGGCCAAAATTAACGCAGCACCGGCCGTTAGGATCGCTAGGGAGGTGCTGCGTTAATTTTGGCCAGGAGTGTACATGTAATCCCTTACATCTCCAGAGATCTCTACATTACTGACACTTTTAAACATTTCTTTTTGAAATATTAAGGGCTTTGAGGGTGATACGAGTAACTTATTCCATTCATAAATACCTCTATTGAAAAAAAGCACTTAACCATACTCATTCTTTGTCATCGAGGCTTAAATTTAAGTTCGCAACTATTTTCCTCGAGGAATTCCGGTTTCTGGATTGAATTTTTAAAACCTTCCCACCCGTCATTATCTGCATTGGAATTGTAAATGCAACCAAGGTCCACCCATGTATTTCTCTAATGTATATCATCTAAGAATATGAATGTGTAATATGGGAAGAGAATGAACGAATGGAATTCCAGCAAGGAATATAATATAAATATAAATGAAAGAATTCCACATAATCACGCCTGAGATAACAGTCTCTTACTCGTTATTTCATTTTGCAAGGGGTTTGGTCAAAATACGTGCGCGTACGAGAGAAATTTTAATTTTCGTTTTTCCCTTAATTCCAGCACTTTACCACCCCAAAACCTTTTCTTCTTCGTCTATGGAATATCTTCTTCCTTTGAATCCTTTTTCATATCCTCTCCTAACAAACTCTCAGCCTCACACCGCCTGTGGCGATTTCATCTCAGACACTTACATACACCTCCCGTTACAAAATGCCCCTGAAGCAATATATTTATAGAATCCACTGTTTTGGTCTCAGTGAAGGCTCTCCTTGATAAGAATAAAATACATATTTTATACACTCGACACTACTTCCACCATCAATTCTAGTCTCTTGATGATGACGTCAACCGTAAGAATTCATAAATAAACCCATGAGGCACTGAGTAAAATACATTTTTTATTCTTTCCTAAAATTTCATTTATATTGTTGCTTTTAATGTTGCCCTTCTGTTTTGTTCCATCTTTTTTGAGCGTTAAATTTGATCAATCTATTGAATTAAGTATTGAAACTCATAATATAAGTAATTGTTAGAATATATCTTATACATTGAGACTCTTAATAAACAATTTAAATTTAACTATAATGATTTGGAAATATACAATGCACATATTCAATTATCTTACAAATTTACATCATGCCGCCTAGGTCTTGTAAATTTCTTTAACATGAGATGTTTTAGATCAGATAACTAAAGATATCGCCTTTGAGAAGTAAAACGAGCCTTGATGAATATGGAATGTGTAGTCTCCGAAAGTCTGCAGAACATCATCTGGAATTCAAACACAACAGCCTCGTTGACTCAGTTATTGTTGACCGTCTGAAGATTCTCCTAGTTCTAAGCATTCTTCTTTGCATTCTGTTGCGGACTTAAGCAATTAGTGAAAATGTTTCCAAATTGAACACTTGAATCATACATGTTAAGATTTTTAATTCTCTTTTTCTTTTACAGCATTTAATACCTTCCCTTCAAAACAGTCCTCTATCGACACAATTTTTGCTATACAATTTATATCACTATTTTTACCTCGCACACCAAGCGGCAGAAGTACAATTTACTACACTTTATTCAGTCCTCCTTATCTCTAAGAATATTTGTGATATTTTATCTATTTCTTTTTTCCCTTAATATCCTATAAATTTAAATAATTGGTTCCACCTCATTTTTTTCGGCACTACCCCAGCGTATCAAGACCTTCCAACAACTCTTCTTGACTTATTCTGTTTCGACTATTTGTTTTTGGTTTGGTTTCTTCAAATTATTACAAACCTGCGAAAAAGACTCCACTGTGATTTTAACTTGGTGATGGTATACCATAGGTAACATTTTCGCATTTAATCATATTTCTGTTTACTTGATCTCTGTTTTTTAAATAAACATGTGATATAATATTAAAATGTTATATCGGATGGAATTATATTTTTCTAGTTCCGATAATTATCTCCTCTCCCCTTATATAATTCAAGAATAACCGTGTTTTATTCACTGAATTTTCGTCAGAGTCTTCAACTTATCCAAATTATTTTCCAAATCTCGATCCAAAGAAAAATCTAAATGAGCTGATTTTTTCCACGATGGTGTGATAGCGGCATTTGACGCTCCGAGGTGACGATTCGATAGGTCGCTACGCCATTCGATATATCGCTCTCGTAAAAATTTAATCAATGCCCCTCACTTTCTAAGAACGCGTTAAGAGAATAAAAATTTACGATCCGCTTCGTTTTTATAGTTGCTCGCAAACGTTAAAAATCCATCTCAGAGTAGTTAAGGCTCACTTAAGTCTACTCTGCGATTCTGTAAGGATGCGGAAAAATTGGCTAAGATTCGAGATTCTGCGAAACCGCTGTCAAAGGGAGCAAAGTTATAAGCATATTAGGTGTATTCCATGGGAAGTTGCTTATTTGTGCAGAAAGGGATTTGTGTATTAAATGCAGTGTCAGGAGTAAACGATGAAGGAACTAGCGTGGCTCAGGAAATGCTGTGTACAGCAGAAGAGCAGCAGTTCCTTGGCAACGGGGAAACATTAAATAGCCACACTACTCCTTTCTTGAAATATCTATTTACTAAATCATCCTCTTAAATTCCTCTATCCTTTCTCAAATTTTTCCTATAAATACCCTGACATAAGCAATTAAAAGAAATCTCTTCTATCCTATAAATGCTCTACTCCTTTTCCTTTTGCCCTCACTCTCAACGCAAAAGATTCTTTCTCTGTCTTTGTACATAATAATTCTCATCTGTTCCTTTCTTTTCTCATTTATAGTTACCTAAATGCCTATATTGTTTTCAATTTTGACTAGTGTATGCTGCATGAATTGTATCGATAATTTTTTCATTATATGTATTTTGAAAATCATATACTTTCTTCTTTTTTTTGTTTTAGTTTATTTTGTATAATGCTTTTATTTGTTTTAAATTGAATAGATTCTTATTTATGTATTGCATGCAAGTACTTACTGGTAGTGTATTTCTTAATTTTTATATATTTTTTCTGTTTCTCATCCTTTAGTTATTACAATTCTTTCAATTTCAACTTTTATTACAATTACGTTCTTCGTGGGTGTTTTCCTGCAGTTGTTTTTTTCTAAGAATCTCTTTTGTTTTTAAATCCAAAATTCTTCTAATTGTTTCTCATACTTTTCTCTTTAATTTAATTCGATCATAATTCTATAACCATTGACGATGGGTTGGATGGAAGGAGAGACATTTAGTCTCAATACCGCCAAAATAAAGACTAATATAATTATTATTAAATTATGCCTGATCAAGTTGGTGTCGTAGCTGATGTGATTAACCTTACTCCAAATAATTTCGAGAATATTTTATTTAGTACTATAGATACACCTTTGAGCTATATAGGAACGCTTCCAGGCAATGGTGCTTTCCGTATTCCCACAAATGTGAGGGGCAGATGGTTTTAGTTCTCCTGCAGTGAACTATTTCCATCAGACACTAGTTTCTCTGAAGAAATGGTGAAATACAGCAATTTAAAGCTGGATGACTTCTGCAAATGCACTACTTGGAGATAAATTATATGAAATAATAAGAAGGATCAACTCGCGGAGGAATACGTTTATGTGAACGAGTAAGATTCAGAGGGTTTTTACGTTTATATTTAAACTATACTTACATAGTAAGATTAATATTTAGAGAGAAATTACAAGGAATTAAATGATGAAGTACTATGAATTACAAGCATTCTTTTTGGCAATATTCACAAATTTACCGAGATGAGGAGGATGTGGCAAATAATAGTAATAGAAAACTTTATTACGGGTATCTGTCCTATTACGTTACACAAGCAAATATTTTGTAAGGTGGAATTGAACAAAAAGATCAAACATGTTTTCATTGTTGCATACCTTTACATAACGTAAAGTAAAATCTATGATATAAAGAAGAAATTAATGTAATCATACAATAAATTTAACACTCCTGTTTGTGACACAAAAAAACTGTTTTTATGCCCTTTTAATTTACTGTTGTAGCCATCAGTGGCCTTTACCCAATTATCATAAACATACAATACAAAAATAAATAATTAAACAATTTCATTTATTAACCTCAGTTGAAATGTATGTTTTGGTTGTAAGTAAAAATTCAAACTATATTTATACTTTCTTAGGAATTGCTTTTCTAATGTTCTGCCATATTTGGTTGGTAAGGATTTACCACGTGGGCGGATAACCTTGGTACACACCTTGTTCAGAGTGAATCATTTCAGAGAAAGCATCACTTATACTTAACAAGTAATTAGAGAAGAGTAATTCATGTACTTCGTCTAGCTCCTATGACTAGTCTCGACGCTTGAGGATTATCTCCAAGTGAACAAGAAGCCGAAAAACAGGCAAATTTAAAATCACAAAAAGAAAGGGTTGGGAAGGGGACAATAGGGTCAGGTGGATGTGAAGGGTAGAATTCGCGGAAACCCATTAAGCGGAAGAAATACCCTGAGAAGGGGTGGGGGAAGGACAAGGAGAAGCTGCCCTTACCAAAAGAGAGGGAGAAGAAAAAACCCTATTCATTTCCAAGGATCGACTCGGGCTTTATATCTTCTGGATTATCTAGATTATTTTCTAATTCTAATTACACCGATCAGTTAATCGGTTTTTTTTAAGGTACGAATTTACAGAAATGGAAGGAATGCAGTGAATGTTTATCAAATGGCGACCAATCAAAACCAGTGTGAAAAAAATGTTCATTAGCCATAAGCTTGAAAACTTTCCCCTTGTAGCCGATATGAAGAGCATTACATTCGTCTAAAATCAATTGATAGATTTAAAATATGATGATATTAACATGACTTTTTCACAGGAAGATAAGACTTAAGCGTTAAAATCAGTCGTGTTTTTCTTCCACTGTGACATTTTTCTAAGTTATCAAAAAAGAACTAAGTTTCCATGACAAAAATTGCCTCCTGCCCTATTTTTAACTTCTTCGAATACCTCAAATTTACTTCCAATTAAATTAGATGTATTTTGTATCTTCACAGGAAACATTTAAAAATCATAGAAAGAATAATGAAGGTATCAAAACAAATATGATTTTGAATTCTTTTTCAACTATTTTTGAATTTTCTTCAAATTTTAAACCTCTTTTGGTCGTAGCAAAATTCTAAATATTCTGCCATTTTATTTTTCTAAATAGAAGTCAACCGGCGATAATGGATGAAATCATGACAAGGAAGCTGAATAGTTGCTTAAGGGAGTGATAAGAAAGAAAAAACTCAGCTGGAATATTGACAAGGAATGCCTTTCAGACCTAAATTGATCGTCGAGACACAGGGGATTTGCGGAGTAAACATCTTCAATAGGACCCGAAGACGCTGAGCGACAGCATTCTTCCATTTGCGGTATGATGACCCGGCTATCGGTCCAATCAAATAACTCATTTTTCCTAATGAAACCGATGCGTCAATTCAGCTGCCTTGTTGTAGCGACTTCATTTATAATCTAAGGAGAAAACAATAGAATCCATATGGATTTTATCAATTGTGAGGAAATGTCACGCTTCAAATCATCTTTAATTCTATTGGCTATTTCGCATTATCATGGATATCGTCCTCATCTTCCTTTCCTCTCACGAAGTAGACCGTTCGCTTGTTTCGCCTTCAAAGGCTTTCCGATTCCAATCTTTTCCTGCGCTTTCCCGTGTTTCTCTTACCCTTTGGTTTGTAATTAAATAAGGGCCACCGGACGTTCAGATTCAGGGGGAGAGTCCCTCTTCAAAACTGCTTGTGCTGCTGCCCGCATTAGCACGTGCGTACACAGTCCCGCTGTCTTGTAACTTAGTTATTCCATAGAGTAATTATGCAGTCGCACTTGATAAATTAATTATACAGTTGATCTATGGATATATATGATTCATGTGTCAACCTAATGGTATTAACAATATGGGATTAAAAAATACGGTTAAAATGAATTATAACATCATAATGTCACTCATTATTATGAGTGTAATTATAAAAGAACGGTACACATTAATATCAAGGTTCTGAGCCAATTTAAGCCCACCCGAAGTCAACAAAGTTGATATGTTGGGATAGTGCTTTCATCATTTCAGTTACTGAAATTTAAATTAGAAAATTGATATCGAATAGAAATTCCCTATTGATTTTCCTAAAAGTATTTTCTGCACAACGGTCAGATACAACGAAATAAGATTGTATTCGCGACTTTTTATAGCTCCAAATATTATACATCACGAAATAAGGTAACACGTCCAGTACATACATAGCTTTCCTTGCGAACTTATCCCATTTTATAGAGGAACACATTGATTATCTTCTACGTGTAACTTCTAAAAAAATAAGACACCTATTTGGTAAGATTGAAATCTTGTATGATTTCGATTCGAATAACCAATATATGAGAAAGTTCCTCAGAGTCTGCTAAATACAGTTTGTTAAGCGTGCCCCTAATGCGGAAGACTTAAGGCTCACATTACCACGTATTTTATTTGGGTAGATTCATTCATTTTGTTAATTTTTGGCCTTTTAGCGGTAGTAATTGCAATTATTTTAAAAACTAACTTGCTGAAATCAATCTAATGTAGTAATGACCTTGTCCCATCATCCTATTTACATTAATATACCATAATTACATAAATGAATTTCATATTAGCGCACTTTACACTATTTGTAAAAATGGAGAAACCAATATAGGCCATCTGTTCTCGATGTAACCTCGCGAAATCTTTTTGCCGTCCGGTTGCAAAATTTCGTTCGCTGAAGATGAGAATAACGACATCGCATGTTTCTTAATGTAAATCTCTGGTTGAAAATTAAAGTATATGGTCTTGACGGGCGGCTTTTAGACCACTCTGACTTACTGCCTCTTAATTCAGATGCTTCTCAATCTTTTCTGCGTCAAAATAATGGCCCCCACCGGGGATCAAACCCGAGACAACTCTCTCCGAAAGCAAAAGCGCAACCAACTTGTCCTTGCAAGACCATAAAAAAGTTATCACGGTCAATACATTTATATCAACGGACAAAGAACAAATTCACTTTATGCTGGGCTACTTTAAATCGTATGTCGTTGAACCTTAAAAAATATATATTTGTCATCTCCTTCGAAATGTTACTCGGGAAAACAAAGCTGTTCTTTGTAGTCAAGATTCGTTTTGAATCGCCGATGCCATTTCGATTAGATGGAAAATTATGGACTCGGATTTTCTATAACTACACCCTTTTTCCTCTCGAATGTTTACGAAATTCCAGATTTTGATTGAAGTTAAAGCAATCCCCAAAGTCCTTTTGGTGAGAGGCAATAGTTTTTGCCGACATTGTCAGGTGAATGGATGTATAATGGGTGTGCCAGAAGTCGGAGAAGGAATTAAATTGCTTAAGAAGAACCTTTGTTCTCAAACAATCTCCAGCACTTCCTCGTTTATTTTCCTACCAATCAAACTCGCTTTTTTACCGTCTGCAACGCACCCGTTCCTCCGATGCCTCCAATAATTTAATGTCCTCCTTTCTCTAAGCCTTTCGCACCTGTGAATTAAAACACTCCAGACAAAGGCTTTATATTGATGTTATCCCAATTCCCCGTAAATGATCCAGATCTTGAAAAGAGAGTATTTTTTCAGACACAGACGAATGGTCGCCTCTTACAAACAGGGAGTGTTTTTTTCACAATATTCTGTGAAGTCTTCAAACTCACAGAAAACGTTTTTTAAGGTGTAAAGGGAAGACAGAATCCTCATTAAATATTGATGTACTATCTATGCTACATTATTTATTATAAGTATTATTTTAAAATCGAATTTTACCCCAATGAATTGAGTTATAGAATATACATTTTTAGTTTCGTAACAGTTTGTACCATGCTACAGCTGTCACAGTTCCCCAAACCTAACTTGAGAATTGATGAATGTGTAATATGTATTCGCTGAAAGTTTCCATAACTTCATCTGGAATTCATACATAAATTTCTGGTTGACTCAGTTTTTTATTCTACTAAGCATTTAAGGAATTATTGAAAATCTTCCTAAATAAAACACATTTAAATTATATAGGTGTTTTTGATTATATTTTTCTTCCACTACCTTTAATTTAATGGGTTGGATGGAAGAAGAGACTTTTAGTTTCAATCTCGCCCAAATAAAGACGATTTATTATTATTTATTTCTTCTCTTCAAAACATGCTATTGTTTATGAACTTTACTGCTTTATTATTTATATTACTATTCTTTCCTCTCTCATCTACCAGCAACAATATATATTACCACTTTTTTACCATCCATACAAAGATAACTTCTTTATGATTCTATTTCATCGTTGTGAATAATTAGACCGAGAAAATGTGCCGTTAGGATATAATGCACCTGAGTTAATCCTTATTTTAATGGATCTAAAGCCCAAATTTTGGTCAAAATCAAATCATAAACAATGCAAATCCATCTATCTACGAGGAGATTTCCTTTGATTTCCATTATAAACATTCACCCCGTCTAAGATCGTTTAAAATCCAAACAAAATGGCGATAGTGTAAGCAGCATTGTTGCAGGCAATAATGAAACATCTTGACAAATTTCCGCCCTCAGAGTGAGACGTAACAATGGGTTATTGCGAGAGAAAAATGAGCGTCATGTGAAAACTTTTTCAATGCCCCATGTTGCCACTGTAATAAGAACCAACACGTGAACACGGTCACAAAAAGTGTCACGCTGCTATCTCATTCATCCAATATCTTACTTGGCCTACTAAAGAAGAGATATTCGAGTCGCCTCTCTACAAAGAATGAAAAGTTGAAACTTTAAGTTCATGGAATCGAAGGTACTCGTAGACAATATTGATATTTAAAAAAATTGAAAACTTTATAACAATGATTTAAAACAAATCATGGGTAATCGCTCACTGTGTATTGTTTTTTAAAATTATTTCTTGATTTTTCCTTCTATTATGGATTTAATCTTACGTTTTATTGCTTTCTTTAAGGAATACTCTTTATTTGAAGAAATGTGTCCCATTTACTGCAGTTTACGAAAGAAAATAAGAAATGTAGGCGGAAAAAAAATAATGAAATGTGATATTGTCGATTGTTATTTACCCAACTGTTACTAATCTTACATTTTTTAAGTTTTAAATCACAATAATGTAACAATAATAAACTAACAGGGATTTAAAAATATTATCTTTTAAAGAATTCCCTTCGTGAAATGAATTCAAAGCATACATTGAAGCATATTATCCACTCTAGCTAGTTCCTCATTTCGATAAATCCGCAGGGCAAATGTGATATAATTGCCTACATTAATTAAGAAATAGAACGGTTAGTTATCATTAAAATAACATACAGAAGAACATTCAATTATTTGCATTTCCTAAATAGGAATACATTCAGGATTTTAAAAAACTCATGCGTGATGTATGAATACACTTATGTACAAATATTCAAGAATTGACATGGACTTAAATTAATATAGGCTTGTGTAGATTAATGTCAACAAGTTTTGTTTTACAAGATTTATTGCTAATTTTGTTGAACCACGAATCAATTATATTTCCGTGTTCTACTTTTGCTTCCTTTTATAACCAAAACCAAGTGACTAAAATATAAAAAAACATAATTGTAAATTTCTTTTAATCGCCAATTATACAATATAATATGATAGTAAAACAAACTTGAATTTTGTAGAAGCGGCTCGCGATCTTTCAACCGAGCAAGTCTTAGCCGAGAACAAACATTTCGCTCTCTATTTCTGCTGTCCTCATTATGGCTGAAATATTACTTTTTATTCGCTCTTTATCTATTCATTTGTTCCTATTTTTCCCTCGTGAAAAACTAGAGTAAAACTGAAATCTAGCAGCCCCTGTCTGCAGAAAGGGAAAACTCCTTTGGGACGCAAACGCACCATTTGCCTCACTGTCCCACAAACATCGTGATACATCGTCACCTCTAAGGAATATACTGCCTCCCAATCCCCTTGCTGCACACATTTCTTAGACTCGCCCAGACTGAAAAATCGCTTCTGCGCATGGACCATAACTTTCAATATCACTTTACGTAAGTCATTTTGCTCTGCATGCTGACAGGTGAAGGTGACACCTCTCGCGGGACCATCACTTTCAAGGAATTGCAACCCCAGGAAGTAAAATTCGCACAGAACATTCATATTGTTTTTCCCATGTTTTATAGAAAGCTAAAAAAATAAATATGCTTATAATTTATAGAGAGAATTATTTTTCAGATTTATAATTTTCCGAAATGACTTATCAAATGTTAGTACTATACATACCGACAGGTTGATGTGTAATTTCAAACTTGTCGCCATCGCTGTCTTTTCTCACCCTATTTTATTTTATAGGACCATTACCAGCTTATTAATTTATTTTTGAAAGTTACCGACTAATTTTTAAGATTATTAAAAGGTGTTCCGCAACTTCCATTGAGTTCTCTTTACTTGAAAAAGAACTTAAGATCTAATATTACGCAAATCTATCCATTTTATATGACGGATTAACGATCGATAGCAAAGCGAGTATTGATATACGTCTTAATTTATTCAATTGTTTATCTGTTTCCAGGAGGAGGAGTCTCCGGGCAACGTGGTGCATCTTAAGGCCAAATATGTTTGATCGTGAGTATCAAAAAACATCCTTCTTTACTTTTCTACTATTTTCTTCCTTAACTCGAATCTATTCGCCATCGAATCTCTAGGTATATTTAGATACAGCGTTCATTGCACTTTTTTAGGAGGGTATTGGGAAAAGGTTGTCTAAACTCAAAATAAATCGCGTACAAATCATTAGTTAGGCCAATATTGGAATATGGCGCAACGGTTTGGGATTCGCAAGCAATAGGACTGATTAAAGAAGTTGAGATGGTACAGGGAACAGCCGCACGATATGTGAAGAATAACTTCAAAAGAACTGCAAGTGTAACAGAAATGTTAGGAAAGCTAAAAAGAAAGTTGGGAAACTTTAGAAAACAGAAGGAAAGTTTACAGATTATGAATCTTACACAACGCATGTATAGGCAAGACAGCATGGGCAGATATTAAGAGAAGAATTAGAAACCCCACTTATTTAAGCGGGAAAGACCATAGTCATAAAATTGAACCTCCCTTTCAAAGGACTAATATTGCCAAATTCTTCTTCCTGATTAGAATAATAGATCAATGGAATACTCTCCCTGCAAGTATATATGAACCATTACCTTCCCAAGTGCGTACCTTCAACGCGAAGTTAAATATATTGTAATAGCTGTTAATTAAATTCTGTCAATGTTTTTAATGGGATTGGATAGTATTTTTAAATTGTGTGTTATGTATATGTATTGACTTCTGTCAGAGGGAGGTTTGCCGAAGGGTTTCCCTCCCTCCGTGGGCAAATGCCTGACAGGTATAGTATTAACCCCTCAGTTTACATTGGCTATCTATATATTGATTAACCATGTACGACTGTATGAATGTATGCTTGTATAATATATAATGTTGACCACTGCCACCAGATTTTTAATCTACTTGTAGTGTTACTGTAATAATAATAATATACTCGTGTCTAAGCCGAGTGTATAAAAACATTTTTTATGTTGAAAAAGCCCCCCTCTTTATTTGTAGCTTTTCCCACCCTAGGTCGCTATGAAATTAGGTGCCTTGGCTTATATTCGGGTCGACTTATACTCGAGTATATACGGTATGCTCCGCTAGCTTTCAGCGGCGTATGGCAGGGTAGGCTTACACATCTAATTTCCCAAGGACCGCGTTTGGTCTACAATGGATTATGGATTATTATACTTGCTTACAAAGTGGGAATTAATGAAATAGTTTAGAATGAATAGCAGTGATAAAATATTTGCTATTGTGCAGCGTGACGCTGGTTTAAATGCGCTTATCTTTCTAACAAAAGGTTCCTCCATATTCAGAGACGAGAGATTCATAAATCGTTTTACTGACCTTTGTTTAATTTCAAAAAACAAAAAGCACTATTCTGAAAAAAAATTTAGCAATGTTCGGCAGTAATCATTCATTCGTTTATGCTTGATTGGATATTCTTTGTAATTTTTAAAATGACCTTAACTGTCCCAGGATTTTGCATATGCTATCTTTTATTGCCGTGCTCATACAGACTTCTTCTTCTAATAATTTGAGTACTGCAATCCCGTGAGTTAATATTCTGTCACTTTCGTTCTTTAAAAGGTCAAGCTCGTGACACAATTCCACTGAATCTTCAGCTTTTTAAAATGAATTTTGTAATCTATTTTTGGCTTTATATCGCGAGTTATTGTCCTGCGCGATATTGTTTTACTTCATTAAATTCATTTATCTTTTAATTTACTTATAAATTCATTCATTTAAATCCTTATCCAACCAATAAATTAAAAGTGAATTGAAGAATGAAACGGAATATAAATGAGGCTTCCATCGATCCTTCTCTTTTTTATTCAGTGACTACGAAATGAATTTAATCCGAAGAACCAGAGGAATTCATAAATAATTTATTCATTCCGATTTCACAATGGCTTCGATTAAAGATGAAATATTTTATATGTATTAATGTAAATGCTAATCGGTTTACTATATTTTATCTCTTTACACGTTTCTATTTATTTTATAAATTTGAAATGCATTATCTGGTAATACGTATTCATATCATACTATTATTTGAATCAACATTCAGTGTAAATTTAGTTTGTGCGTTACCTTTTCAAATTAACCATGACTATGTTCCACTTCGTTGTAATGCAACTATTTGAAGGTTTTGATTCTTTTCCACACTCCAATTCTAGTGCTAAGAAATTCCACCAATTTAAATTTAAGTTCCCTTACTTTTCACACAACGGTTCTCATGTTGAAACTAGCCAGAAATTTAATCTTTCTTCTTGGAAATACAAACCAAAGTCTGCTCTTATATACAAAAAATAAATTAAATCTTTTTCCTTTCATCTCCATGGATTCCTTTTAAATCCTCAAAAAGTAAAGGTTTGATTTCAAAAGAGACTCGTAAATGTCCATTAAACCTTAATGAAGACGATTGTCATTATTATCTTGATGGGCGTAATAAAACTACTGAGGGAGTTATTTCAGAAAAATGTTTTCCCAAGCTGGGTTGCTCACATTACCTAATATGTAGTATTAAAATAGACCCGCTATTACTGCCAAATTCTTAAGCATATGAAAAGGAAAAGGCTGGTCGCACGCGACCAGTGATGTTTTGTTGAAAATGGCCATATGAGGAATAATTATAAAAGATTTATGGATGAGTAGAGGTGTTTGGAAGGGTAGGAAAATTATGTGAGGTAGTTTTGTTTGCAGACGGTGCTATATACGTACCTCAAGAAGGAGTGGCGCGATATATATGTATGTTTGCCACGCCTACTTGCTCTTCATAATGATCGCTTTCGTATGTATATTTACTCTTCCGATGCCATCAAATTCTATTGAGAATTTTTCGTGTCACATACAGACCTTTCCTCTTCAGCATAACTTAATTATGATTAATGGTCACATGAGGTAGGAAGGGATACCGATTGAGTTAAAATGTAATAGAGATTCCTATTTTCATCGCTGAATACTGTGTTGGATTCGACATTGTAATAAAATATGCCGGTGTTTTGAAAACATTTTTGTGTTTAAGAAAAATCTCTTTCATAACGATCAATTTTTTGTTTATTTTTATTTATTTATTTATAATTTGTTTATAGTCAAGGAACAACTTAAAATACACATTAATTGGCAAAACAAGGCATAGGATGTCTTAAATCAACTCTTATTACCACTTACATAATCCGAGTACTCATTTACTGAATAAAAGGACCCTTCAATAAAGAAACTGCCTCAATTTACTTTTAAATACTTTGACATCTAATATATCTTTTATGGATTGTGGCAGTTTATTATACAGTTTAACAGCAGCATGAAATGCACCTTTCTTATTCAATTCTGTTCCATTTTTTTATATGGGTATCTTTTAAAAAGGCTGACAGGGCCGGGGATCGAACCCGGGATCTTCCTCTATCCGGGAGGCTGCCTAGTTATGGAATTCCACAACCTTAAGGCATCTTCCATAGATTATAGTTCCTGGTCACAATTTCTAATACAAGTCACTGAGCTCACTTATAATTTACTTTCCTACGATTTAATAAAAACTGTATGAATCTTTCTGGATCTAATACCTGATAACACAAGAATAAGAACAATTATTTAAACCTTGTCGACCTATTTACAATATGGGGGCTTCCCTCTTTCTTATATTAAAATTCCAATTCCTCCTGGGCCGTAATCCTCCGTTCGCCTAATTTTTTTATTCCTCTCGAAGCGAGTGGATCCCTTGTGGCAACAGCTTAAGGAATCAATTTAAAGAAAAGAGGATGCCTCTACTTCATTATACATTTCGGGTCAATCTCTTGGAAGAACTACAGTCGGAGGAAAGTGCTTCCAAGAGTTATATTGGGAGAAGCTTCCACTAGATAAGTGTACTACTCTAAAGGTTGACTGATGAATAAATTTAACTCGTATAATGTTATGCTACATGATGTTGAAATAAAACAAAGACTCTACGTCAATGCGGATCAAATGTGAGTTAAGACATGCTTCTCTTCTGTTTGTTTCCTTTCTTGAAATCCACAAAGAATCTTTTGAAAGTGAAGTAATAGAGTTAGATTTAAATAAAACATGGGAACATTTTTTATGTTTCTACCACTCAGCTTCCATTATGGAAAATTTTTATACTCTAGAAAAATAATTGAATCGTTTACTAAAAGATGGTCTGTCAAAATTTGATTAAACCAAATTAAATGAAATTATTGTGGATCACGTGGTGAAAACGTTTAATATTAAAGCAGGGAATTCGGTCTTACGAATCATAATAATAATTTTTATTTGTCTAATGACATACAGAGTATGCGTAGGATAAGTCATACAGTTAGTACATATACGATAGTAATACAAATTACGATTACTTAATTACGATTATTAATTACGAGTTAGGATACACTTATATGCTTACATGTTTATAATCAACTCTTTCATTCATTAAAAGGTTCATCAACTGTGTTGGTGTGCCAATTTTGTACTTTGACTGCATCTGTTGATTCTTATCAAAGTAATTTTTTCGAAAATTATGAAAAATAAATCTTTTTTACGCAAGAGTTAATTGCTTATTCCAGTATGCTGCAACATAAAATTCCACTGCTCGTTTCTGACATTACTGATCATTCTATATCTTTAACACTCGACTATCTATCATCTTATACGAGGGTTCGCAAAAAGTTGGCTCTCTTATCCTCTTTTCTGTAACCATCCGTATCCTTTACCCGTTGTTTGTTATGATAAAAAATCTAAAGATTACAATCTGTAGAAAAAGCATGCATAGATTAAAGAGCGTACTATACTGACATTACCATCATGGAAATGTAGCTTCTGTAAATAATATCGGAATTCTTTAATGGCGTAGTATGTTTATTTGGTTTCTATTCAAAGGAACCCCCTTGACAAGAATCCAGCATCTCATGAGGGTGCCCCAAATTGGGAACCTTGATCTAATTTACAGCAAGAATACGGAAATGAAAATGGCAAGATTCGGCGTGGGTGTATTCGCTTCCCATTTAAAGTGCTCAGAAGTAACGGTTTCGCTTCGCCTTTGGAATCTTTCCGTTTTTAAATTTAATTCTCCCCAACTTATGACAAACGGACAATGAACTCTACATTGCATGCAAAATGTCTAATAGGAAACGTCAAAGTATGACGTTAGACTTGATAGAAAGTTATAACTTTGTATGAAATGAACTTAGTGATTTTCTACTGATTTTATTAATTTATTCTGCTTGAAGCTGTGATCAAGTTAGTTAAGTGAGCTTAAAAAATTCCTTGGAAGATAGGATAGAATGCTATTTGTTTGTATACGTCCCTAGAAGTGGTTCCACCTCTATTTTTATTGGCCAAATGTCTTTAGCGGAAGACTCAGAAACGTCTCGGAATCTACAAGTTAGACTAAATTACATTTTTAAAGGATATTCTTCTATCTTAGCTACATTAAAGAGGTCTCGAGATTTATTTGCGGCATATTACAATCCAATTTCGCCGCCCTTATGAAAGACGTTCACAAAATAATTTATCTAACTTGAAATGTCTAACAAAAACGTCAACCTTTGACTTCATAGAAAGCTATAAATGTAGAATAAAAATGAACTTTGTTGTGATCAACTGATTTCGTTAATTTATTTGGAATGAAGCCGTCATCGTGTTAGTGGAGACTTAAAGAAATTCCGTGGAGGATAGGATTCCATTTGTTCGTATACTTTTCTAGAAATGGTTCCGCTTCTATTTTAAGTGGCCGAATATTTTCAGTGGAAGACTCAAAAATTTCTCAGAATATCCATGTTAGAGTATATTTGATTTTGAAAGGACATTTTTCTATCTTAGCTAGATTGAACAGGCCTGTCTGCTGCGCTTTCACTGCGTAATTGAATCCGAGGAAGGCTTTTACATCCGTACTTTTAAAGTGCGAGAAACTGTTTCCTCAATTTACGGAATCGCGTTGCGGTCGACGAAAGGAAGGCGAATTCGTATGAAATTAAGCGAAAACTTCGTTAGTGTCAACTGAGATTCTCTGAAGAGTTATTGTCCAAATGAGATTCCAGTCAGGGATTAAGGGATTCGTTCGAAGAATATTAAAGAACTTTGTCTACGGTTGACATACATCTCACATGGTGTATCATTTGAGTATAGGGTGCTTTTATACCGCGCATCATTGCATTTTTATTAAATTTGTCATTATTTATACTGTATTTCCCAGTTTTTGAAACTAAACCTTATAAAACCTGGAAAATAATCTAAATACAGAAGAAATATCACCTTAAGAATGTGGTAAATTCCCAGATGATAGCATGGAAATTTTAATTATCTGGAAGGACAGTGCCTCCAGTTTATTTTTATTATAAGCAATTAACTGCTCGAAGGGTGTATGACTCGTTGCATTTTTTTACCTGCATTTATATAAGTTATAAGCACAATTAATATACAATACTTACATGATATATATACGATTTCTAAAGAATTACATTCTTACATAAATATATAATTGATTTTCATGGTAAGGGGCGAAGTATTACAAGAGAGAGATAAAAACATTAAAACTCACAGAAGAAATAGAGGCAAAAACAGACGTCTACACGTAACTAGAAGCTCTCTTCTGAATAGCTGAGAGGAAGTAAGGACAAGCAATACGCTGTTAGGTCCTTGACAAATAATGGCAAACTCTTCTGGATCAAGTGGGGAGAATTAATTTAAAACAGAGTTGCTGACATTCAACACTTCCGACAAAGTTTGCAAAAGAGGGAATGAAAGGAAAAAATGGAGTCGGAAAGAAAGTCCCTCGAAGGAAATAATGGCTTAATTTCCAGTCCAGTGCGTGCTACAAAGTTCGCTATAAAAGTTCACAGAATCAAACTTTGACGCTTCTGGATTGACTTCAAGCTGCAATAAAACTGTGCGATATTACTGTGGTGCAGCATTGTTGCATGTATTTAATAATGTCATCCTCCATAATAAAGCGCAACAATGACATGTAGAAGTGTAATTTTTGGAACGACAATAGCCGACTTATAACCGATCGATATTGTCTTGCAGCATTGTTGCGTGTATTTAATAATGATATACTCAACAAGCGAAAACGCCCAACGATGACATGTAGAAGTGTCATGGGAACGACAACTAACGACTTAAACCAGCAGCTATTTTTGCGCAGCATTGTTGCATTAATGTAATAATGAGAATCTCTACGAGCAAAACCGCGCAAAAATGACTCGTAGAAATGTCATTTTTGTAACGACAATGAGCTAACGACTAAGAATGATATTGTCACACCGCATTGTTTAGTCCATCTATTTCTAAATAGTCTCATCAAGAACTCCCGAGGCGTAATAAGACATTATAAGTAGCGTTTTGAGCACGACGATAAGCGTCTTTCTGAAAATAGTTGAACGTCACTGATGCGAAAGCTCCGCTTTCAATCATCTCTACCTTTCCTCAAAGTGCTGCAAATAAATCTTCGTAATGACGTGGATTTGGTTTGAAGAGAAAGCCACCGCTTAAAATTATGCTCTCGTGAGAATCACTTTGTCCAAAACGTCGGTGTGGTTCTTTGAGATTCTGCGGCTATCTCGTTAAAATAATACCTCGGCTAAAATCCCCTCCAAATTGAAAGAGGTAGCGCTGCTTATGGCACTCGAGAGCCAATTTTCTATTCCACCGACATACGAATCAGAAACCCCTTTTACACGCTCATAACAAATGTGCACTTTATTTGGACTGAGAATGGCGGGCGTTATCATAAGTGGCGAGGGTTGTATGCTAATTCAAAACGGATATTAAACGCTACGACTTAGGTGAGACAAGAAACACATGTCCGACAATAAGTACTAATCTATTCAAATCATTATATCTTCATAGACTTCATGTCACTATTTTTCAATTATCTCAAACGCGTACGACCTCTAAATTTCGGATATTCTGTGACATCTTTCTCATGAATCCTTAACTTCCAGTATAATACTTATATTAATTTTCATCTAGAAAGTATTACGAATCTGATATAATATTTAAGATTACTTATCATTGAATCTAAGTGAATTTGCTGATACGAAAATTTTCGTTATATTATACCCGATTAAAAATTAAAAGCACCGACCAATCCCAACAAAGTGATTATCGGCAACAAAGTTGCTACTTTCTCAAGTTCTTTCGTTGCTATGTGTTTGATTGTTTATGAACAGTATAATTACGCTCGAAAATTAATTTTGTTGTTTTTTTCTTGTACAATCTTCGTAGTACTGGATTTGCTTTACAGGTAACATTCAATCTATTAAAAAATATTGTTCAAAGAAGGCCAGTCTGGTTAATTACTCTACCTTTCACATCAAAAACTCATAAATCTTTGAAGAACGAACGTTTTTAAAAGAGTGTTGCAAAATAGCCTTCTTCATTAGTCTGTGATTAATATTTCATTTTTTAGTCAAATATCTGCCATTCATAATATGTATCAGATTTTTTTCTAAGGGGAAAATCACTACTAACTTTATTGTTTTATATTATTTTTATTCGAGATTTTTTTGTAGAATTTCTTTTCTTCTCGTACCCTCACAGAATTCTTTGATAGTTAGTTGTTTCATCAGAATTGTTTTTTTTCGTTGTTGAGAAGTATGAACATCTCCAAGTGTTTTAAAATCTGTTATCGATCTATAATTTCGTCTTCCGTTAGGTTTTTGTGATAATGATAAATCTTAAGAGATAAAACCAAGAACTGATACGTTAAGAATACCTTAAAGAAGATGTTACGAATATGTCTCAAGGAAGAATTCCTAGGAAGGCTTTTTTCTGTCCCCTTCCGTTTTCATCCAATTGCACTCTTTAAGCTGTGAATGACTCGCACATTGTGTTGACCTTGTTATTTTCACTGTCTCTAATTAGGACCACATAGAGGTATCTAATGACCATTAGCGTATTTCTTTTATGCCCATCCTATTTCTTTATTTAGGTTCTTCTGCTATGAGTACAGTTTCTTCCATGAGAAAAACCTTCACACTATTTTCAATCTATTAAAATTATTACTTTTTCGGATTCATCTTTCAATTTAGCATTCGTATTTTCATGTTTAGGAGTATCTTTTGCGTTTGGCATTTTTGTGTCATTAATTACATTTTATTTTGGTATACATTCAATCAATATACTATTTTATCCTTCATTGCTAACTCTTACATTATTAAATCACCTGACGAATTAAGGTGGAGCTCCTTCATAACCATAATCAATGTGAAAATCAGTAAGTAGAGTCTACAAATAGAATACTTTAATAAGATCGACCCTAGGTTCTATTACAGCATCATTACAACGTGCGTGTGTTACTTCAGGTGAAATACATAGAAAACTGTTTTCAATTTTCTTTCTTTCCGACCAATCATTTAGTACCGGGTTGAATCTAAGATGTAAAATATATTATATATGATCTAATATATCTAATCTATTAAGGCTCAATTTAACTTGAAATAGAACTCTATGCATAAGTGCATCTGAGTTTGTTTCATTATTAACATTAAACGGGAACGGTTGATGTATAATGAAGAAAATAACAAAATTTGTACTTTTTCCACAGTATTTATTATAAACAATAAATGGATATTCTTCTGACTTTGTACCCGAAATTCTTCACTATACAGATAAAAACCAAAGGCTTAATTTCTTGGAACAGTTTGAGATTATTTCCCATACAAATTCCAAACAATGTAACGTGGTTAACGAGCACCTCTTTCCTTCCCATTGATTCGATGCATTCTTCCACCCACTGACAATGTTGCTCTACCTCCAGTTCCGTCCCCATTACTCACCCCTCTCCCCCACGCCCCTCTTTTCCTATTTCCTTATTTTCCCGCTAGTCTTACTTGTATATACATATTATGCTTTACGATTTTGCTTGGTCACTTGATGATTGAGATCAATCTCTGGAACTAGTCGTGTCTTGTATCCATTTATTGTTTATAATAATATTTTTCATTTATTGTTTATAATAAAATACTGTGGAAAAAGCACAAATTTTGTTATTTTCATCATGACGTATTTCCATAAGACGTCGCCTGAGACTGTTGATTTTATTGGTTGATGTATATTTCAAAGTTTCTCGTTTCGGTTCCCTTTTCTTGAGTCGCTCCCTCTTTAGAGAGTTTTGCTGGTATCCATGCGAGAGAGAGAAAGAGAGAGAGAGAGAGAAAGAGAGAGAGAGAGAGAGAGAGAGAGAGAGAGAGAGAGAGAGAGAGAGAGAGAGAGAGAGAGAGAGAGAGAGAGAGAGAGAGAGAGAGAGAGAGAGAGAGAGATATGTGTCCACCATTTGAAGAACTACCGAAACTTTGGACCCCCTTCACCCCCTCCCCTCCTTTTCCCTTTCATCCAAGTTTCCTTATTTACATTCTTTCTTGTTTGATGTACAGTCCTGGCCAAAATTAACGCACCACCTCCCTAGCGATCCTAACGACCGATGGTGCGTTAATTTTGGCCAGGACTGTACGTACGCAGAGTAAAACGACGCCCATTCTAAAGGATCTCGGAGTAAAGAAGCGTTGCAAGAGAGAAGGCACGAAGGAATTCGGAGCATGTAAGATGCCTAACCCTTGAGAGACAAGACGTTTCTCTCTTTGCTCAGTTTGAGCTTTACTCCTTTGCGTGATGCTGGGGGAAAACAGAGGGATTCTGCAAACTTGTTGCAGAAGCACTTCAAGAGTTCGAGAGCCTTCGTGCGCATGCGCGGATGTTAGGGTCGAAATGATCATGGGAACACGTATTGTCGGTGGAGCAGTAATTGGAAGGGACAGAGAGAAAGACGGTTTCAGATATCAAGAAGCGAAAGGGACGGCGTTCGGGAGAAAATTTAGGCCAAATGAGATGTCCAAAAGAGAGAGAGGAATCACGTTTATAAACTTTATATATGTAATAAGTACGATGTGATATTTTTACTTTCTCCATATACGTAGTATAGAGAAAGTATTGTTTTCATGAAAAAATCGACTTCGAGATTTCAATGGAAATACATGTTTTGGGGTCCCTAGAACACGTTTTGACCATTTTCGGAATGTCTGTGTGCATGTGTGTGTGTATGTGTGTGTGTGTGTATGATTGTGGGCGCTCTAACGTGAAACCTATTAATCGTATCAATACCAAAATTCATATATAGCACTGCGGTGGGTGCTGTCAGCGTTTATTAGTTTTTGGAGTAAATCGGTTCACCGAAAGTCGAACTTTAATCTTCGAAGCAAATTTCCGTTTTTGCAAATTATCTCCATAAATATGATATTTAGGTGTATACTATTTTTATAAAAAAATTATAAAATGTAAATTACTATAACTTTTGTATGAAACATATTTTTGTATCACTGATAGTTTAGGAGTTATTCGTGAAATACTGATAAACCGGAAGCTGCTGATTATGTACTTTGTGGGCGCTCTGACATGAAAACTGTTTGTCGTATCAACACCAAATTTCATATATAGCACTATGGTTGGTGTCGTTAGAGTTGATTAGTTTTTGGAGTAAATAAGTTCACCGGAGGTCGAGCTTTATTATTCGAAGCTCGTTTCCGTTTTCGCAAAATTCCTCCATTAATCTGATATTTAGGTATATACAGGTATCTACAAAAATTACAAAAATGTATTTGTATATATCTTCCAAGTTTAGATTGAATCTAGAGCTCGAAAATACTATCGTAGATAAATATTTACATCTTATATATGGAGAAATTCATGTGCTGGCCACATCAGATTTTTTACAATTCACAGGGCGTCGTATATTTAGTTTAGTAATTTCAATGTAATCTTCTCTGTTTTCATTCCGAGCATTTCCAAAATCCTTCTACTTATTTAAACAAATTTCCAAGAACTCTCCATTAATGTTGAAGCTCTACAATCCGTAACATAACAACTTTGGCATTTCAACGGAGTACAGTCTATTCCGCTCCTCTCAACCCATCGACCGTTGAAGACTTTTTCATTTCTCTTTCGGAAGAAATATATCTTTCATTTATTTTTGTATCAGTCCTGTTCACGGATGAGAGGATGTGAAAGCAGCTGAGGTTTGAGTGATGCTGAATCATGGCATCGATCCTGGTCACTCCTTATTGAATGCCATAAAGAGAGCTATTCAAACAGTCATCGTGGTGCACTTTCGTAGCTATATTTCTCTGTGGGCTTTCTAGTTCAGTGATGAAAGTAAGGACAATCTACCGCACTCCTCATCTGGCTTCAATCCCCCCGCAAATCTTTTGATAACTGCAGGTATACAACAAGCTTCCGCGAAGATGAATTTACAGGCAGTTGTTTTAGTATATTGTAAATGAATAATTTTCTCGCTTTTATTATCATTATCTATATCAAGCAGTAACGGGGAAGGATAGGATTCTACTTTTGTATTGTATTGATTTACTTGATGATACTTGATGTATCCTGCCTGCAGAGACTGTTTGCCTATTACGGTTTATAACGATCCAGAAAATGTAGTGCAACTCTGCTTGAATTCTGTAGCACAGTAACTTCATTTTTAAATATTTATATGTAGCAACCATAAATATTTAAGGCAATTTTTTTTTGTTTTTCAGCGCAAATAATATTCTCCATATTTATTGAAAACAGAAGCCTATGCCGGTAATATATAAATAATTCCAAAACAATAAGTGTTACAGGAAAACGTTTCGTACAAAAGTTGTAGTAAAATACATTATCTAGAACTTTTGTACATAATTGTGTATACGTACATTGCATTCTGACAGGGATATGTATGAAAAACTTCCATTTCTGGATAAACAACAACTTCCGGTTAACCATTATTGAAGAATAACTCCTAAACAATCCGTGTTACGAAAACATGTTTCCTGCAAAAGTTGTAGTAAAATATATTATCTATAACTTTTGTGAGTAATTGTATATAACTACATTTCATTCTGACAGAGATATGTATGAAAATCTTCCATTTCTGGATAAACAACAACTTCCGGTTAACCATTATTCAAGAATAACTCCTAAACAATCAGTGTTACGAAAAAATGTTTCATACAAAAGTTGTAGTAAAGTACATTATCTATTACTTATGGATGTAACTGTATTTACCTGCATTTCATTTTGACAGAGATATCAAAGAAACAATGTTTTGTTCCGGTTAAGCGATATTCATCAAAAACTAATCAACCCTTGGCATTGTTAGGAAAATACTAAATATGAATTTTGGAAATGATCGGATAATTACTTTTTAAGATAGAGCGCCCACAAACGTTTTTACCGCAAACAGACAGACAGACAGACACACAGACAGACATGTTCGGGAAAACAGCTAAAACGAGCTTTATGGGCCCCAAAACATCTATTTCCGTCAAAATCTGGAGGTCGAATTTTTTTGCGAATACAATACTTTCTCTATACTACGTATAGGGAGAAAGTAAAAAGAAAAAGAAAGGACAATGAAACAAGAAACAACTAATTTGAAATTTAAAAATTGAAATACAAAAGCAGTACATATTTAAACGTAATTCAGCGACACAAATTGGACGAAATTTTATTGTTATTGCGTAGGAACACTCTCTTGGGAAATTGCTTTATGTAACTCTGAAATCCGATTTCATTTTTCAACGTCAGCCTTTTAAACCTCTTGCACATTTAATGCACAACCTCCGCATATTTAAATGGCTACATTCTAAATCTGTTAAAAGTTACTTTCCTGCCGTATTCACTTAATTATGCCTGTTTCCTTGTATCTTGCGTTGCCGTAGTTGAAAATCTATTTTGCTTCACTCCCCATTTTCCTATAGTTGCGAAAATCATTCCTTCCTTCCAAAGATATTCTAAACGCATGGAAATGTTGCGAATAAGATAGGCAGATGATGTTGAAAATCCTCTGTTTTCTTCTGTCACTGTTTATAGTTATATATCAATATTCATGGAGAAGTTTGCCTAAGTGGAAAATGTTTAACTGGAAAATTAAAGAAATGAAAAATTTTGCTCCCAATCTCAATTTTAAAATATCAAGAGCAAAGAGTTGAAATGGCCATTACGAATGAAAAATTCAATTATAACTTTCCGGGGGGTAAATATACAATTTCCCAAGGTTAAGAGCTCTTTTGTAATTGCTAGGTTTATCT
The DNA here is from genome assembly GCA_947579665.1 of Sympetrum striolatum. NCBI lineage: Eukaryota > Metazoa > Arthropoda > Insecta > Odonata > Libellulidae > Sympetrum > Sympetrum striolatum. The sequence goes on from OX388345.1 coordinate 21,584,166, forward strand.
TGTTTTTCCTCTATACAATTCATTAAACCCCAAACAGTGTCTTTTTTGATGATAAAAATCTTTTGTAGGTACTAGACGTCAAATTATATTTCTTTTAAACCTGCTAAATTCCAGCATAGTGTAGTTAATATAAGATATTTAAATTATATATCATTTATATAATATCAAATATAATTTTATAATATTTAAATAATAGAAAATATTGTTGTTTTTCAACAATTAGTTATAATTCGAAGACCTATCCTTCAAGGCTTAACTGGCATGTCGCTGAGGGTGAATTATCATCTCTATCATAAATATTTTAGCTTTCAAATTCACTGCTGAGAGAAAATGTCAGAAGTAGCTAACCGTACTGGCGATTGCTTCCTTCTGAAGCTTTGCAATTTTTCGCCGGAGTTTGTTATTAGCCGAGATAACAAAATCAACCACTTTGCAAAAATCCGATGAATTTTTCGAAAAGACTCCGTTGGTAATCTAATCTGCTCTTTAAGCGAGACCCGAGGGATACAGCCGACACCAGTGCCTCCCTTTGGGGCCACGAACAATCGCCGCTTCTGTCCCCAACACCTCCAGGGGGGGCCGTATTTTCAAGTGCCTCAAAGCAGTCAAAGGAAGAAAAAACATTACGATTGAAAATTATGAAATTTTGAAACATGAAGAGGCCTGCTCCTGCTCTTTCAAGAAAAACCACCGCTTTTACGACTTTTATAAATCTTAGTTTTCCCCAAGGCATTCCAGCAACATAGTGTTGCTCTGATTCCGGATTGATTTACTCCAACGTGAATTTTTTTGCGGCTTCGCAAGCCACAGTTGACCGGGTCCGACACTCCCCAGTGTGCCGTCGAGACACACAACTATCGAATCTGGAATCTCCCCTAACAAACCGTGTGCTGCTCTACTTCGGACCATCTCTAAATCGACTTCACTTCGTGGGGATTCCAAATCGCACAGCAATTTCTCTGACTGTTTCACTATTTCCTCGACTCTCGATGGGAATTCCCTCAGAGTTCCACTTTTTAATCTTTACATTCCATTTACCTTTTCAATTTAATTTCCTGTATGCTATCCAAAGGGAAAACTACGGCTAATGCAAGTTGAATTACCAGATAATGTAGGAGTAATAATAATAACAATAATAATAAATGGCCTTGATTCGGGCGAGATTGAGACTAGAAAGTCTCTTCTTACACCTAACCCATCGTCATATGCGAAACAGAAAGAAAGAGATAGTTTGCAAAAGTACACGAAGAAAACTAGTATGTGGATTTTTAAAAAACCTAAGCTGAGGGCTCAGGAAACATTTCCACTACAGAAAAACACTCGCAGGAAGGGGAACGTGAAAAACCTGCGAAACCTACGGGTAGAAAACTTTATTTTGTGAAGAAGGAGAATAAAAAGTGTTATGAAAGACAAGCAGAGAATAGATAAAAATTATGCAAAAGAGACAATACACATTCACTACAAGCAATCAAATCGAACAAAATATCTTCACAAATGACACTAAATCTAAATACAAGAATTGTAGCATAAAAACGATAAAACACATGCGAATATTTCAAGAATAACAAAACGATTAAATACATTAAGTTTGAGAATGAATAAAAAATCAGAAACATAGAGTTTATATGACATTGGATAAAAACAATAAGCAAAAAATTTTGAAAATTAAAAAATATGATTTTAAAATAACCTGAATTACCTTATGAGTACTCCCTGAACTTGAGTATGGTGCACGAATAAATATATATTGGCCGTCTATGATATAACTGCCTTCACGTACGTATTTAAAAACGTTTTTAAATTAATACCCATAATAAAAAGGTACTTCCATGAGAAATATATGTTTGATACATTTGTTTTTCGTTGACGGACATTTTATTTTTTCCTCAAATTGAATTAAAAATAGCGGTGGAACGAAAAATTTGGAGGTGTTATCAGAAATTAAAATGAATCAATTTAAATATTTGTATAATAAAATTTATATAAAATTGTTTTCAATAAGGAATTGCAAAAACGCTGATAAAATTCATCAATTTTTATGAAATAAAATAAATCCGGTAAATGTTTAAATTTTAATCAATAATAATAAGTTTACTACAACAATTGGTCCCACCTTAATTTCTTCTTCATTTTTATTTTAATTACCTATCATTATTTTTGTCATGAGATATTTTCAATCAAAATTCGCGAAAACTTAAATAAAATACACCAATCTCTTATGATAACAGCGAAGTGAAGTCGATTAATATTTACGTTGCTATCAATAAAATTTTGGTTGCTACAACAATTGCTCCGACGCTTTCGTTTCGGGAAGCCAGTTATAGACAAACATTCGGAACTCACGTAGTGTCCCGGTAATAACGGCTTCTGTAAACTTTCTCCGTTCCCTTAAAAAAGAGAAGCGTCGTGAGCAATCACGGGTCGAAGTGAAACCGTGATAGCGTTGAGTAAGTGATCGATGGAGGAAATGGCTTTTATGACGGGTAAACACGGCCAAGGCAAACATATTTAAAACGTCCATCAGTCAAAGGCGATAACGCCGTCCGAAACCTGCTCCCGATGCTTTAAAAACAGAAAAAGATAAAAAGTGAACCGACTATAATCATCGTCGATATATTCAATCACTTACTCAAGGTCGGTAATCCAATATATTGAAGAGACTAGTGTGGGACTTTTCTTTGCAGACTATTTTCAGGAGTAGACTAAGTAAGACGTACTCAGAATATAGTTTAAAATTATGGTAAAACCGTCAGGATAAATGCGAGCTGTCGACAAAGTATTGGTTATACCCTACAATAGTTAATAATCTCCCAGTTTTATCCTTATATATGGGCTTGGCCCCAGAAATTGCTAAAGGGGTTGATAACCCATGGAACATTTATGGAATATTTCATGGAATTATTTGAAATGTAATTGAATTTACATCCTAACAATTAACCAATATATTGCTCTGAAATAGTGTTTGAAATTTAATTTAATGAGAATACCATCAAGAAAAGTTAAGAGAGATGTTTTGGGTAACAAAAAAAGACTGTAAAAATATCAAACAGCTCCTTTAATTATAAATATGTAATAAATTAATCGTTTTTGACTTTTATTATTTATTTTTGAGCTACGCCATGGATTATTCGGATAAATTTCCATAAGAAATGCTTTGGAAAAGTGTAGAAGTTGTAATCTCAGATTGAGTACTGAAAGAAAGGAATACTACAAGAATTTTCCCTTATCGTTGAATATATCTGTTTTTTCCGTGAAAATTCCCAAAAATGAAGTCCGAGAAAACGTTCAAATTTTTCTAAAATACTATCGCGTTTCTAACACGCACTGAAGCATCGAATAACTACAGCGCCTTTATCATACATTTGCGTGTTGAGTCTCACCCAATCATAGTCTCATTAAACAGTCCTTATGGTATCAAAGCTACAGCCATCTGTCGCCTCATTACACTGCACCCAAAGTGTGGTGCGGAGTAATTTGGAAACTCATATCAAAGGCCCGATGAACCCGGCGCTTCCTTTAAGGTTAAGCGTGTTGTCCATGTACACACACACGTAATCCAGGCTCACCATTTAATAAAGGGAGTTCCCTCAGGGGGTCGCCTAACCCCCCAGGGAACGTATTGTACCCCCGATAAGGAATCAGGTCACTCTGCTGCACTCTGCTGCATTCTGCCGACATATCACAATGCGAGTAATTACGTGGGGTGATCAAAACTTCTCGGAAGCCACCCATTGTCGTTCAAAAAAGCTCCTTTTGTTGTCTCATTGTTGCGCGCTCCGACGGTTTATCTCTGAAAACTCGCGACAATGCTGCTCAACAATGCTGCGCAGCAATGATGCTCAACAATGCTGCTCAACAATATCGCCCGTTTTATTTCAGTTGGAAACTATTGGAGAAGTGGTGGAGCTCGGATTGGGGAACTCTTTTGCATGGCCTTTGCACAGACGCGGCCTTCTGCTTCTACGAGCCCCCATTCAGGATTGCTCGAGAAAAAGAGCTGCGCTAGTGACGGTGCAGCAATTTGGAGTTAATTTCGCTCCCTCCGTCGGATATATTCCCACGTATCACTCCGACAAACAAGTGAGACTCGATTCGATGCCGGTCGATTTTCAATAATCAAGCGGTGAAGATATCGTCCCCGGTGGAATTTCGTGCACCAATCCCGCGCGTTTTCATTCCATCCCGTGCACGTGCATTCCGAATTAATGTGGCGTTTTCATCCGATTGAAAGTATCGGCGGAGGATTCGGATGGAATCACTTGGACGGAATTCGATCTCCGAGCGATGTAAAGGCTCGCTAAATCGCGCGTTCCCTAGGCAACGGAGGAATAAAGGGTGTCTCAGGCATATGTGTCGGCCGGAGTTTCTGCTACCACTTCTTGATTAATCGGGTGCTTTTCCATTTGTCTTTTTTGGGAATATATGTACTGTATTTCTTCAGTGATAAGTACATGAGAAGGAATCGTAGTTTGTACGCTGGATTAAATTATCAAGATTTAACAGTCAGATTCCTCTGAGTCAAATATAGCTCGTCTGAAGGTTCCTAGAAGTTAAAATTATTGACTAAAATTGCACACAAAAATAAACGAATAAAATATCACAAAAATAAATTATATATCAGATTAAAACTTTTAAATTAGTGTTATAAGATAGCACATTTAAAATTAAATTGATATTATTATTAGAAAATAGGAAATACTGTAATTTACATTGTCAAGAAATTCAATTTTTAGTAACTACTATTTTAATATCGACATCCTTTCTAAAAAAATTAGGTCAAATAGCAATTCATTCTGATTTGGAATGGATGATTTTTCTCAATTCCGAATCTATGTGTCGTCTACTATAGTGATAAATATAATGAGGTATTAATGATGCTGTAAAATTGTGTTAATTTTGACCACTCCATTTGAACCGTTATTACTTATTTATAATCTAAATACTTAACGAGCTTTTACCAAGCGAAATCATGTTTATAATTTACTTTTGTTCAGTGCGTCTATTATGTTCGTATAAATTAACATTTAATTGACTAAAGTTTAAGATAGTTAGAACTCTATAACTCAACTCTAAATTAGTTATACATTATTACTTATATGTTATTACTTTTGTGTCAGAATTTTATGTAATATTTTATAACTTGCTCTTTTTTGTACATTCTAATGACTTTATTTTTTTCTTGTCTTATATAGCTCTTTAATCTACTACCACATTTAAATTTAGTTTTCTATGTGTAGGTTTCGCAGGTTTTTCACACCCCCTTCTTTTGAGGGTGTTCTCCTGCAGTGGAAATTTTTTCCTATGCTCTTAGCTTAGGTTTTTAATCCACATAGTACTTTTCTTCTCTGTACTTAAGCAATTTATCTATTTCTTTCTGGTCCAACATGACAAAGGGTTAGGTGTAAAAAGAGACTTTCTAGTCTCAATCTCGCCCTGAATAAAGTCCTTTATTATTATTATTATTGATTTCTGTAAAAAGTGTTTTTATAAGGTCATTATGCTTAACCTACATTGTTTTTTTTCGGCTTAATTAGTAAAGCGATTGCAAACTAATTCACTCCTAATCTAGGCTAGTAAGCCTTATTTCCTCTCCATGGCTTTTTTAGCTAATGTTGGAGAAGATTGGAATCCTGCAACCCCTAGGGCTTTCGAGATAAATGTCGCCCGAAGTAGGCGATCCACTACGATTCATTTTAAAAAGAATACTCTGACTTCCTTGCTATTTTAACCGTTCAGAATTGTTCTTTTCTTAGGATAATAGTTCACAGACATCATTTCAGTGGTATTTAATAATGACGCATAAACTTAGGGTAGATTAATATACTAGATGCAAAAGAAACGAAAGGTTTCATTTAATACTCCTTCCTTCCATTTTCATTCTAAAATATGTCTGTATTTATATGCGTATCGTATATGGTAATTAATTTCGCCTCTTTCTCACAAATATTGATAATTTTCAGGGAGACAGATAAACGACTGGTAAATAAAGAAACCAACTTTGAAAATTTACTTATTGTTGTACAGTATTGTATAAAATGTAACTTTCGTTTTCTTTTGTCCCAGTCTTGATCATGGCTGTGATGAAATGAAAGCTACCGAGGTATGAGTGAATATTTGCACTGATTTTGTTCTCTGCATCTGGAATGCAAACAAAGTGTTACTCATAGGCCCGGCATTATAATGTATTAGTTAAATCCGATAATTAGTTAACATGAAGGTTAAGCTTAACTATCGGTTAGCGGGATGGCCGGTATTATAAAACTTTTTCGACTCGTGGTTAGTTATTTATCACTTTAACTAAGAGTTGCGTTGCCCGAGAATAATTTTCATACCCGTTGCTGCGAGTTTTGTTTGAACATAAACGAATCGTAATGCGAATATCCGACTATTCCGCTTTCTTTTTCCATTCATACGGGAACCTATTTACTAAGTTTTCTCCTATTACTCTTATTTACCTTAACTTAATCTAAGGAATAAAGAATGGATGCTAAAAGAAGTAAAAACTTCACAGAGGAAGAGCAGATCTTGCTACTAAATTTAGTTGAGGAGAATAGAAATGTAGTAGAGAATAAAATAAGTAACTCAACTTCATGGAAGCAGAAGGTAAGTTACGTGGTTTCGTCATGTCTGCTATCTAATATGAAATTCTACATGAGAAAACTAAATAAATGCAGGAGGCGGCATGGATGATAATCAGTAATAAATTCGACGCACAGACGGGAAGCACAAGGCCGTGGAGAAAGCTAAAATCGAAGTACGACGCTATTAAGAAAGATACGAAAAAGGATATGGCTAGGGAGAAACAAAGTTTGAGGCAGACCGGCGGAGGTCCATCCAACATTAAATGTAACCCGGTGTACGAAAAGTGTAGGAGTTTAATTGGTTTAAACGGAAAGAGCTTGGAAAATGTAGTGGATAGCGATTCACAAATTATGTGTAGGGATCTACCTTGTACTATTGAGGTGATGTTTTTTAACAGAATTAATTCTATTTTCACTATATTGTATACTATACAACGATTTTCCTTGAGGTTCAAGAGATGAGCTATCACATAATTCTCAAGCCATGATGGTAAATACTTATCTCGTTTTTTTTTATTGTAACACTGACTGTGCTTCTAATAATTAATGGGAAATTTTGAATTTACAAAAATACATATTTTTGATTTCATTTAATTATTTCCTTATTTATTCATAAATGCTATTATGATCATTGAAATATTTAGTACTGAAGGATAAGCCTTCTTGTGCTTTAAAGTAGACCTCTATCAAAATATTTCCTTTCTTTGAAGTTTCACAAAATTGATAATACTTTCTTGACAGGTATCATATGACTCAAACTCGGATTGTGCTTCGTATGGTAAAACATTACTTATTACTGTCCATAATCAAATGAAAGAGAAATTTTATTAAAACGAAAATATTGCCAGTTAAGGTCCTAAAGACAACTCGTTGATGTTGTCACTGATGATTTCTTCTCAATGCACGTGGAATTGGTATGCCTTGCTTATGTTTACAAGGTTGGATTATGTTGATGTCCAGTTTGGTATAAAAGATATTTATATTCTGTAGATATTTGTAAGAAATAGGTCAATGCAATAGTCATGTCAGTCCTTATATTCTCAGAAGCATAAGCATATCAAGCAAAACGTCATTATTGTAACAATATGTGCCAAGCATCATTTCATGGTTGTTACATCTTTTTCCACTTTACCTCTTGGTTAGTTCTGAAAGTTTTGACCAAGAAATATAGATACCTAATGCATTATAATCTCTAATACTTGGAGTAATGAATTTTTATAGATTACAATTGTAATTCTGACACTATCCCCATAAAATTTTCTGAAAAGGATTTTATTCACGAGTGCTTGCATTTCCAGACTGGAACTTATACTCTCCATCGTTTCCAGTAATAATGGAAACATCTCACCCAGAGAATGAAAACAATGGTACAGTAACTTCAACAGTCTTTAAAGTTATCATTCATGCAACTTAATTTAAGATAATTCTAGGAATGTCCTTTGATTGTATCTTGGTTAAGCATAGCTTTCAGAATTTGTCACCTCTCTGACGAACCTGAGCTTTATATTAATCTCGATGTGTTAATGAGTACCAATAGCCTTGAAGTAGGATTCACCATTCTTGAAATATGAGAATTGATAAGTTGTTTAATTTCAGAGAATATAACTACAATTTCAAGTCAGGGTGTGGAAGTAGTGGAAAGTAAGTTTGAAGTATATATGTAAGATTTGATTATTAATTTCCTTGTATTGTTTCATTCTCAATGATATATCATGATTCATTTAACAGTTGATGTAATTAGAGACAAAAACAATGAATCTGCTAAGCATAAGATCCCAGGCAATGGAAAAACAGGCAGTATGCAATACTTATAAATTTGGCTTTAAGCGTATGCCTTTTTAGAAAATAATAAGTATTCTTTTCATAGAATCCAAGATCCAGAAGAATTTCAGTAAAACAAATCCAAAGGAAAGTGTAATCTCATTAACAGAAGCAAAGTTAGAATTAATCAATCTACAGAAAGAAATTTTAAAGAAAGAATATGAGGAGAAGCAAAGAAAAGAAGAGGAATTACATGCTATTAAGATTAGAATAGCCAATGCAGAAGAAAAAAACTATTACTAGAAATTATATTGAAAGAAAAAGGAATAAATAAATTTATTTAGATGAATTTTAGTATTTACTTTGAATCACCATAAGTTAACCAATAATTTTTTTAAATTTATAAATACAGGCTAACATTAAACCTTTGTGGTGTTCCACTTCAATTATAGTAATGAAATAAAATTAACTAATGAAATTAAAATATAAAATTAAGCCAAACTAACAATTATGCTAAGTTGTTACAACTGATTACTACACAAGCCTACCTACCAAAATTTATAAGACTCAAAATTTTTCAATGCATCCATTCTGTCTCTAATCATGAAAGTTTTGTAGTATCAGGTCACGGAAATATTTAATGAATGCATCTTTCCCAGCACCAATATCCTCCTCAGATTCACTTTGGTCTCCTACCACTTCTTCAACCTCCACATGTTCTGATACATCATGCGGTGGTTCCTTGTTTTTTGCAATAACTGCCACATTGTGCAGTATTGCACATGCCACTACAACTTCCATTGCGGTTTCCAAACAAATTTTCATACCATTTGAGAGGATCGGGAAGCGCCGCTTCCATACTCCGAACATTCTTTCTATTATGTTTCTAGTTTTTGTGTGACTATCATTATAAGATTTTTGATACTGATATAATGGTTTCCTAATTGGTGTCATCAGAAAATTTGTCTGTTTATAGCCCGAATCTCCCAGCAATACCCCGTTTCCAAAGTGTTTATTTTCTAACTTATTCTTCAGTGAAGAATTGTTGAAAATTGTTTGGTCATGTGGTGAACGTAATGAATGTGAGGGTCGCCGACCAAAACGGCTAATGTAGATTTTTAACCTCTAACTCGTTCTAGTGTGCCGAAACTGTATATGAGTTAGTAAATTAATTAACGGTCCGGTTTATTTATAGTAACGATGGTTTGAAACCATGGTAACACTAATTATTAACCATTAACAGTTAATCACATTTGATATTCGTCTTAGAAAATTTAGCGAAAATATTTTATCGTGAACATTGAGGCTAAAAATTCTTCTTCCGTATATTATAAAAATGAGTATAAATTGGAAACCTTGGTAACACTCTTTTCCACCAACAGTTACATCTTAAATCACTTTTAATCATCGCCTTAGAGAATTATGCGAATATATTTTTGTTTTTTGAACCCCGAGGCGAAGAATTATTCTTTCTTATCTCAAAATAACGTGTGTAAATTGGAAACCATAGTAACATTCACTCCCAAATACTTCCGAAAAGGAGAGTTATTCGCCGCATTTTAAGTGCAGTTGGGACACAAATTTGGAGGCAGCGGTTTCTCCAGAGATGGCAAAGTGAAAATGCATGCACGGAAGATCAAAGCGCGCTTGTAATCCAAAGGAGGAAATTATGAAAGACTCCTTTTGAGGAAGATTTTCTCCTCTTTTTTCCAAGAAAGGAGGAGGCTGTTGCGTCCTACGAATGCAGCAAAGAGGACATTCTTGCAAATGCTTATGTTTGACGAGAGATGCAAAAAAAAGATGCAAATTTTTTCATGCCAAAGAAACTTAGTAGATTAAGCATCTAATATGTATGATTAGAAGTTTGTGCGTGATTAGTCGTCCAAGGAGAGTTTGCTCTTTGAGTTGTTGTTTTCTACAAAAGAAAACTTAAATCGAATTTTGCAATGCTATTTCTTGCAAATATCTCGTCTTTTTTATGTTTTTTTTTCTGCCAATTAATTTTCTAATGTTTAATTTTCTTGATAATATAATTTTCTTATTTTTCTCGATTTTATATTTTTCTTAATTTTACATTTTTACACATTTATCTGTTGAATATTGTTAATTACACTGACCGTAGTTTTACGACTAGTAAATTACTATGATTTTCAATGCCCACCCATAACAAACTTGTCAAATCTTTACAAATATTATTCTATTGCTTACATGATTTATACATATTATGTAATTGGTGGACTACATACTTCCTTTAATTCATTTATCGCTCCCGACTTTGAATTACTGCAGAGTCATGTTTCTCTACAAGAATACAAATATACATTATTTTTCAGATTTATTTTCTTTTACAAGTTTAAATCATCTAATTTATTTAATATTATTTATCAGTCATAATCAGCACACGAAAGATAAGAATAAAAAACTAATTCTTAGCATTAACTTCATTTTTAACTCAAATTTGCACAATCTTTGATAAAATAAACGGACTTGGGGCTAAATTTCAATGACTGGAACGTCACTGTTTTGCAATCTTATCCTCGTGACGACAATGTAATTTATTAACCTTTCATCAGTCGCGCCTATTTTCATAACACGAGCGGTCGCGCGTTGTATTACACACAGCAGATCGTTTTTCGGCCAAAATTGTAAAATTAATTGAACTAATTATTATTTCTGAGTACTAAAGTTTATGTAATGATATAATTTAAGAGGAATAATTTAAGAAGTTAACAACTTTTAGTAAAAATATAATTATTCACATTTATTTATTTACATGCGTTCATAGAATACCTAAAAAGCTAGATTAGTTCCGAAATTGAAATACGTCTAATAAATTTTAAGACGAAATAAGTGAAAAACTTCATGTAGACGTTATAATAAGCAAAAATAGAGTTCACCAACGAAAAAATTACCCAAGCGGTCGCGCGTTTATATGTTACAACAGTCGTCATTTCAAAGATTTACTCGCTTTCGCAGTCGGTTTAAAACTAAAAAGAAGCATTTGACGACTTTACAAGTTAAAGGCAAGTGCAATGAAGGAATAGACCCGGGCATGAGGTTCAAGGGACCACCCAAGTACAAACGGGACCTGAGAAACCGCCTGAGTTGTACAAAATACAACAGCGCGACTGACGGAGAGTTAAAGTTGTCTGTCTAAGAAATACATACTGCTGACAGGACTATTAGTAATCCATTGAGTATTAAATACTATAATCTTCATTTAAATGGAATGGTTCATCTACGTGTAATTTCTTCTATCGTTGCATGTCTTTATCTCATACAGATTTATCTCACCATTCTATTCGCTAAGATAAACAAAAATAATTTGCTAGGAGAACGTGCCACGTCTAACGTGAAACTTTGACGAAATAAACTGCAGAAAAGAATGAGTTAGAAATTAGGGAGAAATTGTTGACTTTCAGAATGTACACATAAGCGTCGGAGCAAACTTTTATCCGAACTTCATTTTCGTTCCGAGCGACGCCCGGTACTTTAGCGGGTTCTTATTCTCTAAGAGTTTCTGCCAGATAATTAACGTAATTAATGTCTTTCTGTGAATATCTCGCCGCCCATGTGTCGCGGAGAGACGTCCTCAAGTTTGGATTCGACCAACTTCACGTCGCTTTGATGTGCCCCGTAAAGACGGCTTAAGTGACGCATCTTCGCAAGGCGGAGGAAACAATTTGGCTAAAAGGGAGAGGTCGAGAATTTTTTAAGTAGGCATAAGGAGAATCGGTAAGTGCTACGAAAATCATACTCAACTAAGGATGAAGATTGGTACAAGAAAACTTAAATTTAGCGTACGAATGCATTGGTAATTTTTTCTTAATAACCGTATGATATGTCTTCTTGCTTGTATTAGACGATCATTCAAAGAAAAAACATGGAAATAGATGCATGTGAAATTAGATTTTAAAATTCGTTTTTTCCGTGAAAGATACAAAACTAAGATCTTCTAGGGAAATAGAATGTACACTCCTGGCCAAAATTAACGCAGCACCTCCCTAGCGATCCTTACGGCCGGTGCTGCGTTAATTTTGGCCAGGACTGTACGTTGCCTGCCACCCCCTGCCACACGTCTAGGTGGTTTTAGAATACATTTGATGTGGAAAAGTACTTGGAAGGGCTTACTTATTACAGGAAATTGATCCTCTTACAAAAGTTAGGATAAAAATAATATCATTAGTATTATTATTTACAGAGTTCCATTGGTAAAATTGTATAGTTTCTTATTTATTCTATTCATAAACATACTAGCATACTTTTACTGTTTTATATTAAATCATTAAATTTGTGTATACTACATTACACCATATTAAATTTTCTGATGAGTACTTTTATCTAACCATTGACTATTACTTTATGTAATATATCATTTTTATATGCTTTAAGCCAGAGTTTCCCAAACTGTGTTCCGCGGAACACCGGTGTTCCGCTGAACCTGAATAAGTGTTCCGCGAAAATTTGGAGTCTTAATGGAGAATTGGAGAATGAAAGACATTAAATGCTTTATTTATTTATATTTGATGTTTATATTATAATATTATAGTTTTATATTTTGAAATAATTACTAACTAAATAATTTGTAGCAATTCAATGATTTTTAAAATTTTACAAGTAGAATTACCTAACCTAAAAATAAGCTAAGTGTTCTGTTTAACTTCCCAAGTTTGCTAAGAGTTCCAATGCAGAAAGTGTTTGGGAAACCCTGCTTTAAGCAATTCCAACTTCATACAATTTACCCGTACTAAAGTTTGATAAATAGAATCCTACAATTTTCCTTGCTATGAAGTCGAAAATAACAGCAGCCATTTAGTGATATAAGATATGATATAATTAGTCTATGATAATGAGATATTTTAAAATTGAAGTTTTAAGTTTGGATCGATTTAAGGTTTAAGCAATCATCTACGATCTTCCTTGGAAGTGTAATAATGTAATGGCTATAAATTTATATCTTATTTCGGGGTAGGGGTAAGCAGAGAAGGGATACCATTAGGCAAACCCTTTCAATTTACTGTTACCCCATTCACGAAGGTGATTTCACCTTTATCTTTTCTGTGACTCTTAGTTCTGATTTTTTATATAATCATCGCAGTGAGGGACGTGTCCTTTTTAGCTCGTGAAATTTACTACACGGGAAGTTTAGATTTTGGGTCGTATCTTGCGAAAAAAGTAAAATAAGTTTAAAAATATACGGTACCTCACTTTATTATTTCCCTTGTGCCTTACTATTAGATCCTATCTTCGTGGCTTATCTCATTAGGTTATCATTGTGCTCAAATACCTTCAATACCAGCATTGATGCCAAAATAAACCTTCCCTTTATTTAGCTTGAAGTATACGCTACCCTATTTTTGTACAGCGTCTGTCCCGAATTCCTCGTCTTTAGAAAAATTCAGATGATGGTAAATGAAAAGCTGCGTTGCAAGTTTTTGTGTTGCGGCCACGCTGCATTGTTATTTTGGGAGCAGTTTGATGAAGTTGCGCGTTCGAAAAGTTCCTGAAAAACGTTTAGAGTAATCCGCAAAAAGCTTTTGTTTAGTCTCAGTGTCGTGCTCGTGACAAGTCTTTTCATTGAAAGGAACATGCACCGATGCAGCTCTATTATGGAGCTCGGCTTTATTTTATTCCGAAAATATCCCAGGTACAGCAAACTACTATTTCTTATTTTGGAATCTCTATCGTACGCTGAATGATCGTTTTGCAGTAGAATTTATTTTTTACAGTGTATGTCAATTGACCACAGCTTAAAATTCATAAGGTATTTTTTATTTTAGATGTCTTTTCCATGATGTGAAAAATTATTTTAATGAATAATTTTGTTAACTTAGTTATCCGCTAAAATAAGACTAAATGGTGTTATCTCATCTCTTATCAGTTTATGCGTATGGTAATATTTATTGAGTTTATACTAAAACCATATTCCAAAATAAATTACTTAAAAATAATATGATTGGATTCAATCGATAGATATTTTTCATTACAGTGTACTTCAGATGATAGCATGATAGTTGAAAATGTCTGTGAGGTATTCAGCCCGAAGGCCGGTTGGTACCTCATCCCCTCTAACATAAGCTACTAAGAGCTTGCAGAGAGGAATGAGGTTTACTACGCAAGATGAGGAGTGAGGTAGTTTGCCATTGCTTTCCTCACTGAGCCAGAATGCTTTAAGCGGAACATTTCCGTGGAAGTGAAGCACAGTGACGCAATGAGTAACACATTTCTTGGCATTCCGTGAGGTGAGATCGTGATTAGTGCAATTATTCACTCATGCCTCATTAGCTTTCATTTCGTCAAAGCTATAATAATAACAATAATAATAATAATAAACCGTCTCTTTTTGAGCGAGATCGAGACTAAAAAGTCTCTTCTTCCATCTAACCCATCGTCATTAATTATAAAATTAGAAGTAGAAACAATTAGAAGAATTGTGGATGTAAAAAACTTAAGAGATTCTTAGGGAAAAAATCCACTGCTGGAAAACACCCTAAAAGAAGGGGGAAGGGGGGTCTGAAAAACCTGCGAAAACCTACCGATAGAAATAGCTAAAAGATGAGAAGAAAAAGACCATTAAAAATAAATAAATACATTACCAATAAGTACTTGCATGCGATACATAAATAAGAATCAGTTCAAATTAAAAAAAAAGTAATTTACAAAATAACATAAAATAAACTAAAAAGAAAAATAAGGAAAAAGTACATGGAATTTAAACCATAAAGTACAATAGAAAACAAAGAAAGCATATTATAAAAAAGCAATATTGAAATAATACTTCCAGTATATACTAGTCAAAATTGTATATAACTTAGGCATTTAGGTAGCTCAAAATAAGAAAAGAAAGGAACAGATGAGAATTGTTACGTACAAAGACAGATAAAGCATTTTATGCGTTGAGAGGAAGAGCAAAAGGAAAACCAATTAAGTAGCCGTAAAATAAGTTAAACAATAATCAATACTGGAACAAAAAAAATGAAAATGCATTTTTCTCTGTCCAGTACCGTATGACAAATTAAAAGTCTATTCATCAGAGTATGGTAGTAGGAATCGGGGTCTCTTATAGGACAGAATCAAAAAGAAAATTATAGTTTATATGAATTAAAATCATTATAATGTAAAACTTCACCAATGGTATTTAAAGCTATTTAGGTATGCTACAATACTAGAACAAAATAAATATTTAAAAAATTTTTTTTTGAGTTGTTGATTCTCAATGGCTTGACCCGAATGCCCGAATAAGAGAGAAAGTTTGCAGTAATCTCAAGGCAGTGCAACCAGATGAAATAAACTAAATATATAAACTAATATAAACCTTTGACGATACATTACACCTCGTATTACCTGAAAGTCGACTTTTCTGTGGAAATATACGGTATAGCCGTTCAAAAACATTTGAAAAACTCACGTATTGCACCAGATCTTCATCAATTGCTAAGGAGGCGTTTCATGAAAAATGAACTTCATTCCCTATATTTCATCCTAAAATCACCTTTTCCTAATACTAGACGACATGACGCTATCCCTTTTCCCTCCAAAAAGAATCGTTTCTCTTTATTGGAGAAACTTCCCGAGTCGTATATATTCCTAGGACCCCTCGAGTATCCCAAGGAAAAACTTTCGTTTAATTTTCCGGGATAGGAAATAGTAAACCCTTTGACAGAAAGTATTAATAAAACGAAAGGCCTCGCACCTGAGCCTTGAGAGCGTTGAATAAAATATAAAAGAATCCCGGATTATCATTTCCTCGCACATAGTGGGTCAAGGCACGTCAATATCATAACCTTAAATTCTTGAGTCTGCTATCAGCCGACGTCAATTGCTTGTGTATTATTTAGCCGATCCCCTGGGGAGAGAGGAACGAAAGAATTCCGCAAGGGCTTCGCTTTTCCTCCGTCTCCATGGAGACCTTGCGTATATCGGTTTTCCAATCGGATCTCGGATTTCACAAAAACCCTCTTCCGTTCCTATGATTTCAATCTTCTCTGCTTCGGTCAGAATTTAAGCGGACCTCCTTTCAAGACCATCCTCATCGCAGGAAACACCTGGGGGAAGACAAAATGGCGCCAGAAGACGAAATCGAAAATAAATCATTCCCGACGAGCTTTTTGTCATATCTACGATACGGTGGTTGATATTTTCGAAAAAGTGGGATTTGAATATTTGAATCGATGAAAATTTTGATGATTTTTATTATTACTTTACGTTTAATTTAATTTTAGAAAAGTATTAAAGTTTGAGACATCACTTACCTACATATGTGAATACAGCGAATACTTGCTTTGATAACACAGTAAAAATATTGTTGATCGTTAAATATTAAATTTATAATTTCTTAAATTTACTGCACTTTTTAAAAAATTCACTTAGGAGAAAAAATAATAATAATAAATTTTTATTCCACCCCTTTTTTACAATAATGGATCATACAAATACAATGTTTTGGTCAAATAGAGACCAAAAGAGAACCAAGGAAGGGGGAATACCCCAGAGGAAAAGAACCTGTGTTGGGGTTACCACAAATTAAATTTGCATGCGGCCAAACAAAAAAAAATACAAAGAAATTCACAATTGCATAGAAACCATAAAAGAAAACGCAAGAAAGAATGTATTTACAAAATGTTTTCTAGGTTTTCACTTAAAAAGAGCCATTTCCTTGGATTTCTTTGAAATACAAAAACCGAAATTGAATTAACCAAATTACATGGGTGGTGAGAAACTAGTGTAGGTCCTAGATACAAATAAGTATGTTTGAAGAATTCATAATTAAGTCTAGGTATTAATATAGACGTACCAGTTCTTAAATTTTTCTGTAAATACTTGTACTTAATTTAGTGTCCTCCACTATTATTAAACATTTTTAATACCTTATAGTCAAATAAATATCTTACGAGTAAAATGCCTAAGATTATAAATAAAGGAAACGAGTGTTCTGTGCTTATTTTTTTAAGAATGACTCACATACACTTTTTTGGACAATTTGGAGTGGCTTTATATTAGAAACATAAGTACCTCCCCAGCAAATTAGGCCATATTGAAGCCTAGAGTCAACAAGAGAACAGTACACATAACGTAGTACAGGTACAGGACACAGATATCTCAGAAGGGAAAGTTTCCTTAGAGTAACAGTTATTTCCCCTTTCAGTTTGTTTATGTGTAACTTCCAATTAATATTATTATCAATCACAAGCCCTAAATATTTTATACTTTCCACTCTTTCAATTTTTATACAATGCGAACACAAAACACCTTTGCTAGGAAGACATTTATAAAAAATATCACTTGGGATATCGGATTTTCCCTTTAAAGTAAATACAATAAATTTTGTTTTATTACTAAGTACTAAGTTCTTCGTACTAAACCAATATCATATTCGATCTAAATCGCTCTGTATTGATGACTTAATGTTTTTTAAATCATTTGAGGCATAACTTAGTGCCGTGTCATAGGCAAAAGAAGTTAATTTCCCATTAAAAGTGCCAGTACATAAGTTATTAACATAAATTAAGAACAAAATTGGTCCTAGTACTGAGTCTTGAGGAACTCCAGAGTTTATTGGAACATAGTGACTATAATAATTATCGATTTTCACACATTGAATTCTCCAAGAAAGATAGCTGCTGAACCATTCATTTGCACTACCTCTGATACCAGCTTGCATTAATCTACTTAGCATAATTTCGTGATTCACATAGTCAAAGGTTTTAGTTATATCGATGAACAACCCAGCTGAGTTCTTGCCTTCATTAAGGCTTTCATTTATAATGTTACAAAACTGTAAAAGGGCATCTTCAGTACTTTTTCCTCTTAAAAAACGAAATTGTGACTGTCTAAAAAATCTATTATCATAAAAAAATTTCAACAAACAACTCTTAATCATCTACTCCAGATAAAAATTGCATTGCATAAAAATGCATTCAACAAACATGTATTTATTTATTGACAATAATACATCAACAATCATCCCAAAGCCAGTTACAGTTGACGTCAAATAACAATGATAAGAATAAACAACTAATTAAACAATAATATAGATAATAATACAAAAGGACAAGATTACATAGATCGGAGCTACAGAGCTCCAATTCAGTCCCTTGCAACCATATTTATTTATTTTTCTTTCGAAGAAATTCGGGTTTTGCAACTTTTTTCTTATTCGTATTAAAATAAATGAATTCCGCCAAGTTGCGCCTCAGGTTATCAACCTTTTTAAAGGAAGTAGCGATAAATTTACTCGCGGCTTATATTTTATCGTTTTACTAGTAATTTTTTTCTTAAAATACTACGGAACTTATGTTAAATTACATTAGTTTCCTTTCGAGTAGAACAAGGAAAACTAAGAAAATATCCCAAACCTCATTGGTAAATTACTACTGCATCATACATAACTCAGATATGAACTTTTACCCCTACCCAAGATGTTAGGGTAGAGGTTTGTATTTTTTCCTTCTCCTAAGAACTTATAATAATTGAAGGTATCACTTTTGTAATGATCCATTGATTGGTTTAGGTAATACTAGATGATGTTTTATATAAATATACGAAATGTAAAAGGCTATTATATTATTATATTATATATCACAACCCTTTTACCATTAATAATTATCTTGCGTCCCCCACTATACTTACGTTACAACAAAGTACGTGAGACAGGTACAGAATTTTTTTATACAGATATCAAACAGCAGTTCCTCCAGGAAATAATTTGACTGAGGATAGATGCACTCAAATCAAGAGTTTGTTGTGCCCTCCGCCGGATGAAAAAAAACCACGATTGGAGAAAAAACGGGGAAAATATCGAAATGTGATACTGCGTCCTTCCTGGGCGGAACGATTTTTGGAAATGGAGGGACGAATGGAGAAGGGGGTGTGAGAATAGAAGGGATGGGAGAGATATATAGACACTGACCAAACATGAGAAGCCTGCGAAAGAGGTGAAAATTACATATTAAAGTGAAGTGCTTGCTTCAAATGCTAGGCGTATCTAGAGCAGCATAGTAGCTAACCAAATGCAAATCGAATGGATTATATGAGGAATATATATTGCCAAAACAGAATAGAGGGAATCAGTAAATGAATCAAATGTGAACTGAATGAAACTGATTATCAGAATGACTAAGATGGAGAAATGAGAACTTGAGATGTGGTACCTGCATTGAAATATGAATCAAAAGCTCTAGAAGAGAAAACGGAATTCACTTGATCGGAGAGGCTTTTAGCGAGATTAATCCTACGGCATTTAAAAACGTATTTGGTTCCGAAATTCCAGAAATAAATGTTCGATGCACAACGTAGGGCGCTTTGGAAGTTCCCCAAAGACATTGTCGCTCGCGAAAAAGTACTTTTAGATCACATTGTTGCGCGCATGAGTTTGTTGATACTTCTCATTATTAGAGAGACATTCAATAGTGGGGCGCGACAATATCGCTCTCCATTGTTGTAGTTCGAAGCGGATGCGGTGAAGCTTGGATCCTAGGAACTTTTCTATCCGCCCTCGTCGCAAGTTTGAAAACGCGCTGAATGGGGCGGAAATACAGTGAATTTAGAGAGAGACGCATAACCATTTGGAAAGTCGCAGTACGCATACGGGTGGAAACTTGGCGTATCTGACTCCATCTAGGCGTTCTTAATATTCCTGCGCCCTCTCTTATCGGAGTGGGATTTAACGGTTATGGATCGCGATGCACGCTTTGCATCTCCTGAACGATACTCCCAAGGAGGCCGATTCCTTACTTCTGTGTGTGCCTCGTAAATGAATGGAAATGTTTCTCTTTGAAGGCGGACACCGGACGGAGCGGTCATCAGCCGAGACGAATGCTTCTAACGTCGCGATAATTTGAGGAAAGCAGATGAGGGAATCTGCTCTTTATGGTGAGTCTCGCTTGCTTCTCTAGTCATTTCCGAGTTACGGAGGAACCTGATATTAGTTCTAAGGAGTCTGCTGTAGTGTAAAGGTTACTTACTGATAATCAGGTGTTTTGTTTATCTAAAAAATCGCTATTACGTAATCAATCTTTTTAATCTATTTGAAAAATGTTGGCGAAAACATACCCTCATACTCATCATATTTATTGATCAATATGAAACATTAACCCATAGATGTAGTACTGTGATTTTTTTCTTAGAATTTTCACACAAAATAGTCAAAAATGTGTTTTGATGTTTTCGATGATTTAGAAAGAAGATAAGATAAGAATCAGCCTTAAGTTTAATAAATAAACTTGCTTTCTCAACTGCCCTTAAAATCTACAAATATTGTTTTCACTTAACGAATCACTTTCTTTTCGTAAAATTTCATTTACGTTTACATTTAATATTTACATTTAAACCCTGCAATCTGCCAGTAGCGCGTGGCAGGGGGTCATTCCGTCAATATAGGTAGTCATGCTGTTATTAATTTTGACTGTCAATTTTTACATTTTTTATATTTATATAAAGAGATATTCAATTGATAGAAAAGGTTAAACATCAGTTTTTTCCATCGATGTACTGCAATTAAAATAAAGAAAATATGCAAAAAATTGGCAGTTCAAAGAAAAATCCGCTAAGACAAAAGCAGGGTTACGTATTGATTGATGTATACTACTAAAATTTATGTTGTATAAAAGTAAATTCCAAAAATATATAAGCACCGATTTTCAATACCTCCATCCCGGAATCTTCATATTGTTTGGCTCGTGTTAGTTTCTCGAGAGAGAGAGACAATGATTGCTTACATTCTCTACGGCGAAAAGATTCTCATTGGTTAATGTTGAGTTGTGAGCTGTCTCATAAGGTTCCACGCACGAAAATAATGCTCTACAAAAGCATTTCTCCTCGAAGTAGCGTGGAAATTATGGGGCAAACTTTATAATCTCCGGGCACATTTTGCCCAAACAAGAATGAATGGAAAGAGAGGTTTCAAAGGTGATTCTGATTTGTTATGTTGTGAAGACGAAGATGAACATCGCCTTGAAATCAAGAGAGGGGTTGTAGGGCCACAATTTTGACACCCCTGATCAAAGGAATTGCTGATTTCACTTTTTCAAAAAGGTTTTAAAAATCTCGCGTTAAACTCGCCGACGGGAATTTTTTCTCCCCTCGCAAACACTTGAAGTCTGTCTCTCGGCTTCAGGTTGACTTAACTCTCTCTCTCTTTTATTCCTTGTGGGGGGTTCCTGCAATGCTGAAATTTTAAACTTAACGCTTAAATTACTGTTCGTAATTCTGTACCTCGTCTCCCAAGATGCAGGTCGATTTTTCGGTTCGTATTTTGAGGAGTTGCTTACTGGGATTCCTCTATGTTATTATCAAATAAAATACGCTCGCAAAGTTCCACTTCGTTTTCATTACTGTCTTAAGGATTTATAGTCTCATTTGGAGACGTATAATTGCATAGGAAAATCGTACCGTGCTATTAAAAACTTAATAGGATTAAATTATTTATAGCGGAGAAGGCAGGAGAGTCATAACAGCATAATTTTGCATAGCGAGAACTTTTCTGGTTTAAATCGAAAACAATCTTCCGAAAAAATGAATAAACTAACTTATGCCGTAACAGTATTTATGAATAAATAAATATCTACTGTTTCTGACATTATTGTAATGATACATTAAAATTATATGTGGGTTTGTTCTATATCTACATATAGATATAGATATCACTCTACACTAATGTAGAAGTTTGAAATATCTCCAATAGCCATTGTTGTTGGCTCTTCTCTTCTACCTCTAAAAATGATAGCATGGCAATTTATATATGAATTGGTTGTTTCTCAAAAGATGAGTAATCCTGCTGTGTCTGTTGTTTTCAAAAACAGGTGACAACTGGGAGAGAGTAGAAGTACCTCTAAATCATTAACAGCCGAGTTCAGATTTTCTCTCCTTGCATACACAATTGCTATTTCCTGCTATATTAATATTACTGCTCTATAGAACTGAGAGAGTTTTATAGTATCCAGAGCACTAAAATCAGCGCATAATATAATTCTTACTATGCTTATAATTATAATATAATTATTACAATACTTAATTTTCTTTCCTTGCATACACAATTGCTATTTCCTGCTATATTAATATTACTATTCTATAGAACTGATAGAGTTTTTATAGTATCCAGAGCACTAAAATCAGCGCATAATATAATTTCCTCTTAGGTAGAGGTAACTTTCAAGTTGAATTTTTATGATAGGGTATGCTTGCTAAAATACAGGCCAAGTATAATATCTGAGAAAACGCCTAGACTATTGGGCCGGTGACATGATTTATAGTGAAATCGAAAGCTAATGGCGCATGCGCAGAAGAGATTTGTCAGTCCGGGCGCGTTCATCTTCAAGAAATGAGGGAAGTAACAGGTTTGGGTACGTGCCGCTGACAAAGTAATACAAAGTATAAAAGAAAATGAGGTATACAGAGCACATTTCTTCCGTTGTCAGTTTCCGCTCCTTATAGACGATTCTGGTCTGAGTAGACAGAGCAGGAGAGGAGGACCCTGCGTAGACAGGGACCATAAGCTTTCAATATTACTGTATGATAATATTAATGTAAAGAGAGGCTGCTTAACGAAACCAACTTAGGAATTTCAACAATATTCCTACTTTTCTCTACGTGACTGCAAGAAAAACTGACGTGTATGGAACAATGCGGGTTTTGGGAGGGATGACAGTTTGAAAATTTGGTTTTTCGGTATCAAATGCGAATTTCGTAAAACTTAAGCTAAACTATTACGAAAATTATATGAATACTTTAATTTACGGCTCATTAATAAATCATTGCACAAGTGAAAATAATTAGGCCTAAGATGTAAGAGCCAAAAGAAGCACTTCTTATTCTTCTTGAAATATTTCCTTTTCATGGCTCAACTTCTTATTCATACCTAGTATATAAATATTGCAGAGTTCCCCTTGTTTAAGTAAATCATTGCTCATTTTCATATGGAAGATTGTCATTCTTTAATTACATCGGATATTACGGAGGCTGGTTAACCGACACTCTAAGTTTCGCTCACCACTGAGGATTTTACAATGGCGGTATTACATGACTTCAGGTCTGTAAATTGGGTGCAACACCCCGGAAAGGGATGGCATTGGCCACTATAGTAGTTGGACAGCGTTCAGAAGCGGGATGGACTCACCTAAATCAGGGCATTAAGTCACTCTGCCCTGTGTATGGGCTCCTGGAATTGGGAACTGATGAGCTTAGAGAAGCATAGCAGATGAATGGGTGCAGAGAGTTTCCTCCGAGATGCGAAGAGAAAGCTTTCGACTTGGGTGGGGAACGGTCTTTCATCGGAAGGATGCATGTATCATAAGCATATTTACATGTATACATTGGCCATGTGTACTTATATACAAAACCATTGGACCGCCTGAGATAAGTCACCATTTGGAGAATAGATCTCATACATTCAAACCGTCCAACATGGAATTCTCACTTACAGAGAGTGGAAGTTATGAAAGCGAATTCTAGTATCAATAATCTTTGATTATTCTTTGTACTTTTAATTAATCTCTGCATATAATTGTATCTTATCATAGTAGAGAATTAGAGAATCTGACGTGCTTGATTTGATTGGGTTAAAATGTTATCAAGTTGAATCTGGTGGAACGTCATTGTGAAAAGTCACTAAGAAATTAAAATATCCTGTCCACAGAATGATATATTTATTCACATTACCATGGTTTCGGTGCTTGGTTACATTAGGTAGAGAAACTTCAGTTCAGTAGTTTCTATACCTGATGCTGGTGTAACCCAATTCTGAAACCACGGTCGTGCGAATAAATATATTATTCTGTGGGCAGGATATTTTAATATCTTAGCACATTTTTAGTCATTCATTTTAGTAATTAGTATTAACACACTCTCTGCCGTACACGGAGATGCAGATAAATTAATGTAAACGCACCCAAAAGAAAAAGCTCTCCCAATTTATTTTCACTTTACATACAATAAGAGAGTCTAAAAAACAAATAGAAAGATCTTTTTTAGTTTCGAGGAATGCAGAAAGAGCAGAACGCCTTTTTAAGCCGCACCACTTTAGACAGCGGCGCATTCGTCCTCAGCATCTTCCGCACCACGAGCCGTGCATTTCTGCTTTAACCTCACATTCCCAAAATTACGGGAAAAGTCATTACAAAACCCCTGCATTCCGTAATCTTATTTTCGGAGGCGTCAAAAAGGCGTAGGTGTGCCTCTGCATGAGAGGATGCATTCAGAATAGAATCAGAAACGGCTTGTGGAAACCTAAGAACGACGTCAGATTGGGAATAGATTAATATGATGTGCAAATATATTTATACAAAAGTATCAATTACCTTCCTGTATTTATTTAATAGGTTTTCGAAAAATGCACCGCCTCAGAAAATTTTAATGAGGTGTTTGACAATAAATTCTAATAATTAACGAGTGCCAACTACTGGAAAATTCGAAAAGGTGCAACAAGAAATTTATTGCTAAAACAAATATTTATCTCTGGTCGTTCTACCCTCTGAGTATTAGAGAAGTTAACTGGCTAGATTAGATATACCTATCGGTGTAAATGCACCCCCTGCCTTACACCACTGGCGGTTTGTACGGTGTAAATGTAAAATGTAAACGTGCATGTGTCTAACAATAAATTTTCATGGGCTTAATATACCCAAATGTTAAGGACACTTTGGATGGTAAATATTCGAGCAATTTGAAAGTACTTGCTAGAATGGTGATAGAGATGCATTGTTTTGGACATCATCCCAACGTAGCACTTAAATTCCTCATCCCCCTTATGGTCATTGCCATTGCCAAGTGCCTTCGAAGCAAATTCAGCCCCGTTCCAAATTCTCCATACGTTTGAGCATAATTGACCATCGTTTTATTCCGCTTTATGCGACGATCTCCTGCTTGTCCAAATTCACTCTCAGTGTTTGCGTAACACTCGATATGCTTCGCCCACACTAAACAAACAAATCAATACGCAATGTGTACGCAGTGATGGTCAAAAGGTCCCAGAAAGACGCTCGCAAAAATGGATTTTAACTACTTCTTGCCGCGCGCTCGACGTTACTAAGATTTTCATTATCGATAGCTGCAACAATGCTCCGCAACAAAGCTCCGTAACAATATCACTCCGTTAAAAATTAGTCTGAGCTCTGTTGAGGCTGCTAAGACTTTCATTATTGAAATTTATAATTTCAATTTACAAATATTATGTTATAGCCACGCATTTAATGGATCGATAGAGGGCTATAGTAATATAAGCAAGATTAAGATATTTTGTAAGCAGTTAGCAATACATGCGGATGAATTATTTGCGAGTGGTTGTTAATGTGAAATATAAGTATACTGTTGTTTTATATTTTGTGTTGGCTACTTGGAATGTTGAAATATACATGTGAATAGAGATTTCTTTTAAATTTAGTAATGATTGTGATTTTTTAATTGACTTTTATTAGTTACAACAATGGTGTACAACAATATCGCTGGGTTTTTCAATTATTTCAGGCGCGATAGAGGTTGTTAACTTTAACTAGACTTTAATTGTTGAATAGTTGTTGAAAAATAATAGTAGTTGAACAATGCCGTGCAACAATATGGACCTGATTTAAACTTTTAAAAGTGTGATCGAGGTTGATAACACTTTCATTATCGATTAGTTGCAACAATACTGCGCAACAAAATTGCCCTGATTTTAAATAGTATAGGAGCCCTTGAGGCTGCTAAGTCTTTCATTATTGAATTGCAAGAGTATCACTCCTGAGCTGTCCCAGAAGGGGAAAGTCTGAGTTTTCAGCAGGAATTTTGAACTTCCCTAGACAGTTTCTCTTTCTAATTAGTATTCCCTGATTATATTTCAGATTTTCAAAGGTATGTCACATTTTGCTTGTTTTCATATCGCTCATCCGGAGGAGATTGAGGAAAAACAAAGCTTGAACTTGATGAGTGTTCGTATATCTTGGTTTCCCATCTTTTTCCCTGGGGTGCTTCCTCCAATCCTCTGGTGGTTGTCCTTTTCCGTGGCTGCTGTCACTTTATCATTTTTTGAGCCAAAGGCGAATCTCTGTTCTTTTTGAAATACTGTGGAATCTGAGAAGTCTTTTCTGCACTTCTCACCTGACTTTTCACTCCACTTGCATTTTCCGTGCGATTCTTCCCAATCTTGATCTTTTGAAGATGTTTCTTCTTCGACAATCCATCTCAACGACTGATTGGGCCTTTCATTGTACTGTTATCATTCCCCAAGTTTCTGCACCATGATCTGAATTTATTTTGATGTATTTGATATATGTTTTTAACATCTTTATATATAATTTCCGAAGAGTCCGTCCGTCCGTCCGTCCGTCCGTCCGTCCGTCTGTCCGTCCGTCCCCCCCTTTATTTCAGAAACGGTTTTACTTAGCGATTCGAAACAAACTGCATTGTGTTTCTACGAGTTAGAAACCCCTAGGAAAACTATTCCCATTACTAAGAAAGCCCGGGTTCGAACCCAGGAGTCCATAATAGGGTCCCATAAGGAATACACGTAAACTTCACTTTTATCGGTTGCAGGCTTCATTTCTTTTGCAAAATATAATTAGAAAGAATCATTGTTAAAAGTCAGGCATACCATCAAAAGATGGAAAATTTATTAAAGTTTCTTATTTAAGTAGTGGAATAGCGATTTCGATTAGAAATTGCCAGTATTTTGATAAAATAGAAGAAATATTAGAGAGATTTTTGAGGTTATAAACAAGTCCGTTCCCATTAACGACGAATGCGGTTGTTGAATTTATTCAATAAACCATACCTAGGCCCGGTATTATAATGTGTAGTTATCTATTGGGTAACTTTAACATCCAGGTTAACTCAAAAATTGGGTATTATAATCGATGGTTAAGCCGTATCTGTCAGTTAAAGTGTTTGTTATCTTATCAAACAGATTGGGTTGTGATCGAGTCCTTAACTGATTGATAGCGCAATGCATCATGGGAGTAAACCAGTGTAAACAAGTAATGGCGGACAAGCTTTACTGCTAACTTATCAACTCAGTTGGTTTGTTGATGAAAATTAAGTTTATACTCCACAATTTCTGGAAAATATTAGTTCGGATATTCTAATTAAGTTGGTATGACTCCAATTAAATGTATATGTAATATTTTAAGGTCGTTTTTTCTGTCACATTCATTACGCGTAGAACTATGTTGGTTCCGGAGATGTGTACAATAAGTTATTATATATGTAATAAATATAATATTAATATTGGGATGATTTTGAGCATTTAAGATATCAAGTAAATAGTCATGAATTAACAAGCTCTTCATTTTCTGATGTGGAAACTACCGGCCAGAAAAAGCAAATGTCGTGTAACTTAAAAGAACATTGAAATTCGTGTGAAAGTAAAATTAAGGAACTAAGGAAACTATTATACAATTATCTGAATTAATAGTAGGCCTGCCTGTCAACGTGTATGGTCTCAAGTATTGCTTTGAAGGCTTCGATAAAAGTATTACTCGCGAAGGTGCATAACGTTGGACGTACTCCTTGACGCAAGTTACTTTTAATACTTATTTGCTGATAAAAAGTATTGAAAATGGGGAAAGACATCTAACAAATAAAATATTAGAAAGATTTTAAGCAGAGTGATATAAAACAAAAACAGCCAGCATAATTTCCTACCTCAGAAACGAGTCCCTTTAAAAAGGGATGCTTATCACAGGTAAATAATATTAACTATTGCTGCTAAATACTTCTCTAATAACGATATTTATTATTACCTCACATAATAGACAAGAAATGGAAGTATTGAAAATGTTTCAAGATATTGAGGATGACGACGATGAATTTTTATTTCGAGTACTGCTGAGAACAAGAAATCCTAGAATATTTAAGATTCGACCGGATTATCTCAACACATTGAGTGAAGAAGAGTTTTTTATAAGGTTTAGACTAAATAAAGAAACAGTGGTTAAGTTTTTAGAAAAAATTGCGATGAAAATAGAGTATCGAACAACAAGGTATTGCAAAGTTAATTCAAAGTATCTGATGTATGAAATAACTGCTTGATCATTACACTTCCTATTTTAAGAAATAAGGCGATGTCAGCAATGGAACAGTTTCTACTGACATTAAGATTTTATGCCACTGGTTCGATGCTAATCGCTTCAGCAGACTTCACTGGTGTCCATAAATCAACTGCTAGCCGAACAGTAAAGAAGGTTACTAGAGCCATTGCTGAACATTCAATGACATATATAAATCTACCAAAAAGCAAACGAGAGATTGGACTTAACATGCAAAAATTTCACAGCATGGCCTCATTTCCAAGGGTCTTTGGCTGCATAGATTCCACACACATAAAAATCATATCACCAGGTATAAAGTGTTCTTAAAATCTCAAGCAATGTTGCTGTAATTAGTAAATTAAATTAATAATATCTTTTATTACTGCTTCTATCATCCATATCTTTGTAAAATAATTAAGATATACGGATATTAAAAAATAATGAAGATCAGTGTCATGGTTAAGTACATCACATGTCTCTTATAAGAAAGATTTCTTCTCAAATTAAGAAGGGATATATCTATAATATAAAATCGAGTGTGGGTGTGTGGGTGTGTGTGTGTGTGTGTGTGTATGTATGTATGTTCGCTAAAAACTCGAGAACCGAGAGTCGCAAAACTTTGAAATTTTGTACATTATTAAAAGTCAACCCCCCGCAGAGTATAGGCTACTTTTTATTTCCCTAAGGTCCACGGTTCGAACCCAGAAGATTCAAACCTTTCCATAAGAAATACACATAAAGTTCATTTTTTCGTCTTGAGGTTTATTTATTTTGCAAAACTAAATTAGAAAAAACAGTTGTAGGAAGTCGAAACTAGCATCAAAAGAAGGAAAATAGAATAAAGATTCTTATTCTGGTCGAGAAATATCATTTGCGATTCGAAATTGCGAGAATATTGATAAAATATACGAAACTTTTAGGTAGATTTCCATGTAGTAAACAACTAAGGCGAGTAAAACGTTTATAATGTTTTAAATTCAGTAATTTTGCAAGGTGCACACTAGCTGATGCGGTAGCATCTCGGATTCATACGAGAAGGTTGCCAGTTCGAATCCCTGGTTGACCAAAATTTTTTCCTTTTTATTTTCACAAATTTTGTTTTATATTCTTTTTATTTTGTAATTAATTTAATATATACTGATAATCGTGCAAATATCATCATACATCGTAAGAATGTGCATGATCGGAAATATTGTGTATGGGAGAATAATGAAGTCACGAAGAATAGAAATTATATTTGTGCTTATATTTATTCATAATCCGATTTTTTAATCAATCGCAAGCACCCAAATGATAATTATCATAAAAGCATTCGAAGCCAAAGATATTTAGATAATTTGAGCAACAAATAAATGATGGCTGCTGACATATACAAGGAGTTTTGAGCAGTTCTATTGAAAAGCAAACTTAGTTAACATTCCTAAAACTTTTTTGGTTGTCTGTTAATTTTGAGGTGAACCAGGCGTATTGAAGCATATCAGTAAAAATGGGAGATGATATTGGCTGTGAACTATGGATTGAATTTCGATGCAATCTTCTCGGGAAGTAATTTCAAGTAAATGACGCCTGTGGTTTAGCCTGTGAATTGGTATCCTATCTATCTATATGAATGAATTCGGAGAAGGAATTATATATAATAGATACATGAATGAATCCGGAGAAGCGTCTAAATATAATAGATATGAATGAATCCGGAGAAGGAATTATATATGATGGATCCCCCTTTTCTTTCGTTTCGTTTCATCACTGTTGCATTTTTAATCCAAGGCGGGGTTACTCTAAGAAAGTCTTGGTTATTTTCATACATATATACACACATTCACACGGTCTCATTCACTTATAGACTGACACTTTGAAGCATTTGTTTATTAGGGTTTTTTTGGGTCGGGTGGTCTCACTTGGTACTTTGCACCACAGAGTGAACCAACTTCTTTTGCTACGTATGCTTCGCTGCCGGAATTTTAAACTGAGGCATGGTTATTATATGAAAATAATGGTCATATGCATGCATACATACACACATTCACACGATTTCATTTACTTATAGTGGACAGTTTGAAGTAGTTGGTAATTAGTATTTGGTTTATCGTTTGGAGCTTTTGTATTAGTATTTGTATTTAACAGTACTTCCTTCTCCTGTTGAGATGCAACGGGTATATAATACGAGTAAAATGTAGCTTGCATACTGCAAGCAGATCGACAACACAAATTTCTTGTCGGCATCCTATCGAGACGGTCTTCAAAATAAAAAAAATTGAAAATATCTTAATAATTCTCTACAATTTTATCGTCTGGCATCAAAACCGGGTCTTCCTGGTGAACTTACTATGCAGCACAACAGAAGATCACCTTCTAATACTATGTGTGGAAATTCAAGCAGAAATATTGGCTACAACTGCCTCAAAAGACGTTTTAATTTTCACAAATGTAAATGGCTCTCTGGATTCGAACCAAGGACGATCTTGGAAATCTAAAACATGATTTGAAATGCATCTATGATCTCTATCTACATGCCGAATTTCAAGTTTCTATATTGTTGGGAAAGGGTTCAAAATAATTATTGAAAATCGGATGAGTTACTGATTGTAGAGACGCCTGGTGTCGAACCCAGGACACATTTATAGCTGTGAATACACAGTTTGATTTGCATGAACTTGATCTTTCTTTGTACAAAGTTTGAAGTCGATATCGTGCCGGGAGTACCTAAAATATGTTTCCGTTAGCTCCGTAAGAAATACATTGAGGAATTTAAATGGCCCTCTGGGATCGAACCAAGGACCATCAGCGAATATGTAAAATTATAATATGGAATATATTTATGATCTCCAACTTTATGCCGAATTTCAAGTTTCCATGTCATCGGGAAGGGGTCCAAAAAAAATCTTAAAAATCGCCACAATGTATTTTAAACGGCCGATTTTTGCCTCGACCTAGCATCGAACCCAGGATATTTTCCGTAAAACTCATTTATCTTTTCGATAGATCATGACCATATATATAGGCTCCTTGAGTTTTGATTCTCTACCTATCCGGAAAGTATTTTTTTTTATTCCCGAAAATCAAAGCAATGCATTTAAACGGGAAAAATCGTGAATTTGGGGCCCTCTGGAATCGAACCTATGACACTGAGGTTCAAAATCACATTTTTTCTGGTGGTTAAACGTTATGGCCAATACGCCGTAAAAATTTCAAGTTCATCACGCTTGTGGTTTTGGCTGTGAATTTGTATCCTATCTATCTATATCCCTATCTATATATATGAATGAATCCGGAGAAGCATCTATATATAATAGATATAATTTATTTCTCTCTATTTTGAGTGATATATAATTTATTTCTGCAATGTATGTTAAATGTTTGATTCAGTTGTCCTCTTGTACCTGTATGAAAACGTTACATTAAACGTGGTACTGCTTATCCTAATGTGATCTTAGAGTATACTTATATGTTCTCAGTTGAAGAAATTTTTCATTCAAAGTATATGAGATTGAATATTGAGTTGGAGCGGCTTTGTAGACTTAATTGTAACTTACATTTCTTGATATATTGGTTTGGAAAGTCTGGTATTCGCTATTTACCAACAATTATGAAGCATTTGTTACGATCAAGGTTATTACACTGGTATTTATGAAATTAAATATCCCCGTTGAGAATCAACGGGTACTTCTGCTAGTTTTCACCTAAATCCTTTTAGTTAATTAACTGAATATTTCGCTTGTCGGTCGCTTCTTTCTCGTTCTTTCTTTTGCAAGCGTCGCTTCTGAGTTGAGGCTTTGATATTTCTTTGATATTCTTTCACTTTATTTATAAATTTATGTTATCCTTGTTTACTAACATATATTTTCATTTTGTAAAAGTCTTTTCGATTTCGATATATTTCATACTCCTAACAGATTCTCATTACATTGTCCGCCTTAAATATATACCTGGAATTTACAATCTGATCATATGCATTATGTATAATAAATATATTAAATTGATATGCATATGGAGTCTCTGTATATATTTATCTACTAAATTAATTTTAGTATAAACTATGGCAAGAAATTTTTATATGTTATAGTGGTTGTCTAATGCTTTGGAGAAAACATTTTCCGGATACATACCAGGATACTTGTATACACTGTATTAGCCTTCAGCCACAGCTTCGCCCAACTCCTACATTTTTCGAGCTACTTTCGAACAAAAAGTTCGAAACAATAATAATAGTAATTAAAAAGCGCTGAATAGGTTCGCTGACCACAATTGCTAATCTCAAAATCAAAACGCTGAACTCGTTTATTATCTTTTGTAAAACGCAAAAGCCAGTTGAGTAAAAGCTGGCTTGAGATTGGACCAATTGGCAGCGAATGGATGAAAATGCAAGTAACAGTATTAATACAATATAACTAACAATAAAAATTGTATATTACAGTTTAATTACCAGTATAAATAACAATGAAAGATAGTGTATAAAAATCTAATCAAAAATATATATATAACAATGTAATATATTTTATAAAAATCTAATTTAAAACATAAATAACAATGTAATATAGTTTATAAAAATCTTATCTGTAATATTAATAACAATACAATACAGTTTATAACATTTTAATATACATTATAAATAACAATGCAATATAGTTTATAACAATCTAATTCAAAATGTATAAATAACAATGTAATATATTTTACAACAATCTAATTTAAAATATAAATAACAATGCAATATAGTTTATAACAATCTAATCCGTAATATAAATAACAATACAATACAGTTTATATCATTTTAATATACATTGTAAATAACAATGTAATATAGTTTATAAAAATCTAATTTAAAATATAAATAACAATGTAATATAGTTTATAAAAATCTTATCTGTAATATAAATAACAATACAATACAGTTTATAACATTTTAATATACATTATAAATAACAATGCAATATAGTTTATAACAATCTAATTCAAAATGTATAAATAGCAATGTAATACATTTTACAACAATCTAATTTAAAATATAAATAACAATGCAATATAGTTTATAACAATCTAATCCGTAATATAAATAACAATACAATACAGTTTATATCATTTTAATACACATTGTAAATAACAATGTAATATAGTTTATAACAATCTAATTTATAATGTAAATAACAACGTAAATGCGTGACAGACGGAAAATGGAAATTTTTCGGTGAAATTGAGACGGGAAAGTCCCATATTCCATGCAACCGATACGAATAAATAAAATTAGAGACGTAACAATTGAATGAGGTAGCAAAATATATGATAAAGAAGCGGCGTAGCTCTTAAAAATAGGAAATTTACAAATTTGAAATGTAAATATTCTAAGAATGTTATAAAAAATAATAAAATTTAGTCAAAACACTTTCATAAAGAATTAATTCTCATAAAAGAGAATTTATTGATAACTGCGCGAAACATAATTATTTTAATACTAAATGCCGATGTAAATTTTAAACTAAAATTTTAAATGACTATTAAAATAATAGTGGATATCACAATGCAAATCATATTGCAAACATCAATTTAAATAAGAAGTTTAATAACAATGTGAATTGAAATGTAATCAGCAATATAAACAATGTCAACAAAAAACGAAAATCGTAATTTATTTGATATAAAGCGTGATTATTTAGTTGTTAGGCTTCAGAGGCGTCGGCTAGCAAAAAAAAAATAAATATATAAACAAAATAAAAATATCATATGGAGAGGAAGAAGAGGATCATCAAAACTTTGCACAAAATAGTCTAATTTGAATATTCTTACTTCGGTTTGATCGTAGTATGATGACATTCTAATTTGAATATTAATTGGTTATACTCGTGATTCGGTATCACTTTACATTCCCCGGGATATCGCGGTCCCATTTGACGGCCGATAGCGCCTAATGAACAGCTTCCATAATTATTTGGCAAACAACTATATTTCAAGGAAGAGTCTCCCTTTTTTTCCGAATGCGAAGCTGTCATCAGCTTCCTTTGTGTGCTCCGAATTGGGGCACCAACTCATCGATTTCAGTAACCTCTGCTCTTCCACTGCTCCCCGCTGCAGTAATTATATTCACCCGAATTCGTTATTTTCGACGCTCTCCGACCGACTTTGCGTCATCCTGGGCGCCCGGAGGTATTTTATGTGCAAAATTTGCATTGACTACGCGATATCGAATTCCTGTGCAAATATATGTGTGTGCACTTCTTCCTTTAATGCTCGCTATCACAGCGGTGCATTTCCTTTAAAAGCGGCAAATTGGAATGGCTTGCCGGAGAATATTAAGTCCCCAAATATATATGTAGATTTGAAGGTAATTTATATGTAATTTTTCTCAGTCGTATTAATTGCTATTCATATTCTTAGTCTCTGTATTTAGATATGCTATGTCCCTTTCCCGAAAGAAGATCTTGACAGTATGAATAATTACTTTATTAATATGTTAAACAGAAGTTATTCACATTTCATGACATCAAGATCCTTCGAATTTGACTTGCATGATTTTATAATCCTTATATATAATTTTCGAACAGTCCGTCAGTCACCACGTTTATTTCAGAAACGGTTTGACTTAGAGATTCGAAACAAACTGCATTGTGTTTCTACGAGTTAGAAACCCCTTGTAAAACTATTCCCTTTACTAAGAAAGCCCGGGTTCGAACCCAGGAGTCCATAATACGGTTCCATAAGGAATACTCGTAAACTTCACTTTTATCGGTTTCAGGGTTTATTTCTTTTGCAAAATTAAAATTAGAAAGAATCGTTATTAAAATTCGGCAAAACCATCAACAGAAGGTAAATTAAATAAACTTTCTTATTTTAGTCGTGAAATAATGATTTCGAGAGGATGCTTTGCCTGACAATATTTCTCATACATTCTCTGTGCGTCATTTTAGAACAAGAACGCATCGCTAATGTTGTTGTGTCAAAAATAATAAAGTGTTAGCTGACAGAAATGGAAGCTAAAAGGAATCTGAACTTCACTGAACAAATGCTCTTGCTTTAGTTGGTGAAAGAGAAGAAGGCAATTTTAGAAAATAGGAAGAGTGATGCAGTCACCTGGAAGCAGAAGGTATGCTTTCAAATCAAAAATTAGCATATTATAATGTTAATGTGTATTTATACGTAGATATTCGTTGGCTAATTCGCAGGAAAATGTTTGGAAATGCATTGGGGAGAAATTCAATGCACGCATGGGTAGCGCCAGAGAATAGAGCAAGCTTCGTGCAAAATATGATTGTAGCAAGAAAAATACGAAGAAGATTATGACACAACAACGGCCGGAAATACTCAAAACTGGTGGTGGGTCCTTCGCTCGTCATATTGGTTTGACGATGAATTTATTATTATATTAATGCTCTCTAAGCAAGGTAACAATTGTATGTATTATTTTCTCACTTTTTTATCATTTACGTTCATTAATTTTCATTATTGTACTGGAATTATCATTTTGTTTCAAGAATTATTTTATAATGTGATAAAATAGTATTTATTGTTTATTATTTGGTAACTTCATGTATTTAAACTAGGTTACGAAACCTTTAAAGGAGCATAAACGAAGAAAATACTGTACAATTTCTTACATTTATAATCTAATATTCCTTTTAATCCATTTATTTTTTTAATAAAGAGTTTTCCATAAAATTTGGGAAATCGTTACATTGCAATCAATAAAAATCTGGTTGCTATAACAAAACTATTCTGAAGTTTATCGGTCGCCTAATCAATACTGTCTGTCTGTGACTGTTGCCTTGGTTACTACCGAGATCATTAAAAATAACACTGAATGTCGGTGGAAATGAAAAAATATCGCTATTTTCTACCGCAAATGCAAGTACATTGCAGGAATAGATTTCAGATTAAGACGTAGAACAAACAAGGTACGATGAAATTCTGTTCCCATTTTTACATTTTAATGAACGTAAGACTAAAGCAAGCTACAGCTCTTTGTAAAAAGTGAATCCACGTGTAATCTCACGGATTCCCGTAGCTTTGAAACGGCGCACTGTGGTCCAAAATCGAAAAAAGCCGGACAAAAGTCCAAAATTGCTTTTTTTGAGATACAAACTTGAAACTTTGCATATGTACAGCCAAATGATTGCTGATTATGGAACAGTAAGTCGTTTTCCATAAATCGTATGCGTTACTTAGATACAAAGGGTCAAACATGACTAAATTTTCAAAAACACGCCCGATTCTATTTTTCTTCGAAAATCTTATAAGTTAAGCTAATAGCGGACTTGTGGAAGGAATTTAGTGAAATAAAAAACATTATATTCGATCAGAATGGTACTTTATCTATACTATCCATCAGTTTCAAGGATATTGGTCAATATTTGTGCAGTGTTCCATCACAAGATGGTGGACGCTTTTTTCAGACAAATTTTGACATAAAGTAGTCGATATCTTTTGTTTAAAAAATATGTGCAGCGGGAAATTACACAAGAGTATTGGGTGAAGATATTTTAAGAATATCCAGCATAGATCTTATATGAACGTTACCGACCACGAAAATAAACGCGATTTTTCGATCGCGCTGCACGATCCGGGTCCGAGCTGCTGGGCCTGGAAGCACGGCGGCTTCGTTGGATTGTTTTAGTTTTTAGGACCTTAACTCTTTAAAATCGCCGTTTTTAAGCTATGTATGCTGTCACTATCACTGTCGCTGTTCAGAAATTCCATATCAAAGACATGAAGAGGATATTTGATCGTGCGAATGAGTCAATGGATGCGGTAAATACGCTTTAGTTTGGATACTTTACGGATTCTTGCCGCGAGTTAGAAATATCCTTCTACTTTTGAGACACTTTTCGAATTAAGTTCGAATGTACGGTAACGGGTTCATGCATTGCAGAAAGGGCACCATCTGATTGTTTTTCTACCACTTACCCTTTCCACCCTCGCTGACGAGAGCCACGCGAAAAGGGGCTTTTGTGACACCGCGCAGCCCTTAACGGCATTTACCGGGTTTTTCCACAAATGTATTTCCTTTCCCTTTAAGAAATGAATCTTAAAATGCAGTTCTAGTTTGGCATAGGTGAAGTAGTGTTGTTCTTGTTGTGCTACGTACTGCTAAAATCTGTGGGGGTCTGGTGATTTTTCTCGTGAATCATCGCAATAGTTCTAGTAGCTGTGTTGGATAGTGGTGTTTTTGATTATTCAACAGTTCATCCCTTTTCTTAAGGTGAGTACTTTTTCCTGTTTAACTCAACCGTGTTTATTCATCACATTCAACATACAAGATCGTATGTGTTTTTATTACTCTGCAATGCTTT
Source organism: Sympetrum striolatum (assembly GCA_947579665.1). NCBI lineage: Eukaryota > Metazoa > Arthropoda > Insecta > Odonata > Libellulidae > Sympetrum > Sympetrum striolatum. The sequence continues at coordinate 21,621,780 of OX388345.1, forward strand.
ACTGCCATTGTTTTCTGCTAACTTTAATAGGAAAGTACGAATATCATCAAACTTTCCTTAAATTATTTTTAACTAGCCGGATTTTCGTGCAGGTTTTTGGTCCATTTTTCTGCGCTGAAATGTCTTCATGCCAGATCACGCGTCTTGAGCTCCACAAACGAATAATTGAGATGAAGGAGAAAGCATTAAGTGATAAAATAGTATATTTGACTAATTTTATATCGCGGAGTTTCAATTTAGAGGCTCATGAAGATGCCCTAAATTATTAGACAATTAACCCCATCCTTTCTTTAAATAATTTTTGTATATTTTTCTTTTTCTTGAAAAGCTGTATTTTAAGATTACCACGTGCATATAAAAGAGTCTCATTATAATTTAGAGATTTATTTAACCGGATAACAATAATTAAAGCCAGAATTTGATGCTTATTTACCTGCCACTGTTTAAACTCCAGTCGATACGATATGTGTAAAAGACACTCAAAAAACTAAGAGAGGTTGCCAAGGCGAGCTCAGAAGCAGAAGAAGAAGTTTTAATATTTTGAACCTTTCTTCTTTTGGATCTCTCAGAGGAAGAACTAAATTCTTTTTGTGGTCGTCCTAATGTACCTGACATGGTAATAATTTTAATAAACAAATCACACGTGAAAAACAATACGGCTGAATGATTGCTATAGAATTTAAACAGCTAATACATACCAGTAGCTGTAGACGTACCTGGTAGGTACTGACGGATAGTTTCGGGGAAAATGATTTACTCTGTGAGCCATGCCTTGTGACGAACAAAAAATCGCTCATTATTCCAAGAACATCCTTTCCGCCTTTTTTGATAGGGCACCATGAATTTTACCATAACAAATTCACGGAGACAATCTTAAATTAGTCAAATATACTATTTTATCACTTAATGCTTTCTCCTTCATCTCAATTATTCGTTTGTGGAGCTCAAGACGCGTGATCTGGCATGAAGACATTTCAGCGCAGAAAAATGGACCAAAAACCTGCACGAAAATCCGGCTAGTTAAAAATAATTTAAGGAAAGTTTGATGATATTCGTACTTTCCTATTAAAGTTAGCAGAAAACAATGGCAGTAAAGCATTGCAGAGTAATAAAAACACATACGATCTTGTATGTTGAATGTGATGAATAAACACGGTTGAGTTAAACAGGAAAAAGTACTCACCTTAAGAAAAGGGATGAACTGTTGAATAATCAAAAACACCACTATCCAACACAGCTACTAGAACTATTGCGATGATTCACGAGAAAAATCACCAGACCCCCACAGATTTTAGCAGTACGTAGCACAACAAGAACAACACTACTTCACCTATGCCAAACTAGAACTGCATTTTAAGATTCATTTCTTAAAGGGAAAGGAAATACATTTGTGGAAAAACCCGGTAAATGCCGTTAAGGGCTGCGCGGTGTCACAAAAGCCCCTTTTCGCGTGGCTCTCGTCAGCGAGGGTGGAAAGGGTAAGTGGTAGAAAAACAATCAGATGGTGCCCTTTCTGCAATGCATGAACCCGTTACCGTACATTCGAACTTAATTCGAAAAGTGTCTCAAAAGTAGAAGGATATTTCTAACTCGCGGCAAGAATCCGTAAAGTATCCAAACTAAAGCGTATTTACCGCATCCATTGACTCATTCGCACGATCAAATATCCTCTTCATGTCTTTGATATGGAATTTCTGAACAGCGACAGTGATAGTGACAGCATACATAGCTTAAAAACGGCGATTTTAAAGAGTTAAGGTCCTAAAAACTAAAACAATCCAACGAAGCCGCCGTGCTTCCAGGCCCAGCAGCTCGGACCCGGATCGTGCAGCGCGATCGAAAAATCGCGTTTATTTTCGTGGTCGGTAACGTTCATATAAGATCTATGCTGGATATTCTTAAAATATCTTCACCCAATACTCTTGTGTAATTTCCCGCTGCACATATTTTTTAAACAAAAGATATCGACTACTTTATGTCAAAATTTGTCTGAAAAAAGCGTCCACCATCTTGTGATGGAACACTGCACAAATATTGACCAATATCCTTGAAACTGATGGATAGTATAGATAAAGTACCATTCTGATCGAATATAATGTTTTTTATTTCACTAAATTCCTTCCACAAGTCCGCTATTAGCTTAACTTATAAGATTTTCGAAGAAAAATAGAATCGGGCGTGTTTTTGAAAATTTAGTCATGTTTGACCCTTTGTATCTAAGTAACGCATACGATTTATGGAAAACGACTTACTGTTCCATAATCAGCAATCATTTGGCTGTACATATGCAAAGTTTCAAGTTTGTATCTCAAAAAAAGCAATTTTGGACTTTTGTCCGGCTTTTTTCGATTTTGGACCACTGTGCGGCGCCTTCCTAAAAGGTGTCGATAATACCCAGGGGCTTTTTGTCATCTAAAAAGATAACATAGTTTACCACGCAGGAAATGTTTCCTTCATATTTTAGACGGCGCGTTATTTATATTTATGAAAGTGAAAGGGATGAACAAGTCGCTATTCTTCCGCGAGATATTTCCCCATTGGTTTAGAGCATCCACATAAAATCATCTCCGGGAAACGTAGCACCGACGCCGATTTTAGCGCGCGGAATAACTCTATGGAAAGATATTCGGTGTCAAATTTCGTCCGTACAAGAAAAATCCATCTTGCGGGGAAGCACCTCTCTTTTGGTTTACTATTTACGTTCGTTGGGATGCTGTGACAGGAGCCGAAAACATCGGAAATTATGCTTTTAGTGCCGAGCCGGGGAATTCGTGTACGGCCTCGAAAAAGGCGGGTTTTTTTATCGGGCCCCCCGCAGGGAAAAATGCCGAAAATTTTTTCGACGAGCAGAGATGAAAAAGTGTATTGGCTCGTTATTGCGTCAAGTTATGCCATAATCTGCTGAGAATTGGGGAACTGATTGGAGCTGTACGGAGGGTAAAAGCAATCTAATCATTCCGCCATCCGAGAAGAGTTAAGCTCATGGGTTAGGGGAGACATTTTCCAATCGGAAGGTCCTGTGCACATCACCCCACTGCATAAGAAACCAATAGACCGCAGGTGGAACAGTGGTGCTGTTGTAGGACCGCTTACAAATAGTCAAACGTCAAAATTTCACGAAATAAAATGAATTTAAACAACACAAAAATGTTCTATCCTCATCCCAATTTTGTGGGGTCTCTCGTGTTACTTTCCTGAGTGAGCTATTATTTAAATTTTTCTCATTATGAAAAACAGTGAACGAACTCGACAAACAATTAAATGCAGATTTTCATTCTATTGGATTTTGGTTATTATTTTTATACATGTAACACTGCAAATAGGCCATAAAGTAGGTGGGATAATACAAATATTATGTTCAATTCTTGCAATTATAAAAAAACTGATGTGGCCAGCACATGACTTTCTCCATATATAAGATGTAAATATTTATCTACGACAGTATTTTCGAACTCTATATTCAATCTAAACTTGGAAGATAAGTGATTAATTTATATCATATTATCTTTTACTTCACAAACATTATAAATAATGTTTTTCAGGACATGTTCGATGAAAAACGATGAAATTGGCCTTTCGCCCACAGCACCCAGAGCGTACGTAATCAGCAACTTCCGGTTTATCAGTATTTCATGAATAACTCCTAAACAATCAGTTATACAAAAATATTTTTCACACAAAAGTTATATTAAATTATATTTCTGAAACTTTTATAAATAATAGTATATACCTAAATATCAGATTAATGGAGATATTTTGCAAAAACGGAAACGAGCTTCGAAAAGTAAAGCTCAACTTTCGATTAACCGATTTACTCCAAAAACTAATCAACTCTGACAACACCAACCACAGTGCTATATATGAAGTTTGGTATTGATACGACTAATAGTTTTCACGTTAGAGCGCCCACAATCACACACACACATAAACACACATTGACACAGACGTCATTCCGAAAATGGTCAAAACGTGTTCTAGGGACCCCAAAACATGTATTACCGTTGAAATCTCGGAGTCGATTTTTTTCATGAAAACAATACTTTCTCTATACTACTCATATGGAGAAAGTAAAAAGGTAAGACAAAATAACAATTGAAATAATATTTAAAAAAATCAAACATAAACCAATTAATTGGCATATAAATTCCAATATTCTATAGTCTATTTTCCACTAAACTCTTTGTAACTCTTTATTAAACTTAATACTAACACTTACTATTCCCAGCGTAGCATATACACTATTTACAACTGCTCAAATGGTTCCGTTACTATAATTAAGTTATTTTAATTTTATCTAATACATCTGGATATAAATATATACATCACCCTTCGACTGGAATTCATTTTTCATCATAAAGCTACATATGGCCTTTACTGAGTCCTTATTATGAATGTAATCCCAGATCATGTTCATAATCTTTTCAATCATTTCAAGCTAAACTTCTTTCGATCAAAGATTGTCTGAAATCTTAATTTCTTCGGTGATTATGTTGCTGTGAAGGCTTTCAGTTACAGATGTATAGTAGCTGAATTAAAACTTTATCTCCCCAAGTTTTTATGAGTTTTACTCGACCTTTATTTATACAAATACCACAGTATGGAGTTGATTTCGAAGTATAACTTCTTCACATGTATATATTGATTTGTCATTTATACTTTACAGTTGAATATCTCATATTTCCTATTCTGTATTTTTATTTTCTTTATAAGAACTTTTCCATCGAATATTTCTACATAAAATATTTCAAACAATTTAATTTACTAATATTTTATTTTACGTCTAAAATTCAAATTTCCTTAAGATTTCAATTTTTATCAAAGTGAATGATAGCAAAGTGTCCTGTTATCTATGTCCTATATTGATTTCATTTCGTCATTTTTACACAAATACACTTGTAATTTCCATGATATACACAGATTTCTTTTACAGAGTTTAGATTGTGTTATCAATAAGTTTGCTTTGGCTTTCGACACTTACCTTCTCTGTGGGTGGGTTGTTTCACAGTGAGTTTTCTAAAGACTTTCCAAATTTTAGGGTTCTTATTTCCATTCCTTCTGATTTTTTTTTCTATTCACTCATACATTTTTTTATTTTCTTAAATAATATAATTGATGATAATGTAAATACAAGATGGAAATGTTCAGTTTCGATGACACCTTAATAAAAACTTTTTAGACATTATATATAATTCTGGCATTTCTTTCGAATAAAATCATCAGTTTCTTTAGTTCATATGACACTGATAATAGTCGAGAAGTAATAGGAGTAGCACGAGAGAATTTTTCTGAAAGATCGATTCAATAGATGGAGAGTTGTAAAGGCGTGTGAGGACAGGAACGGTGGATAGTATGTTGATTAATCGGGACTGGAAAGACCATAGGGGAACGGCGTAGGAGACACATGAACACAATTCCTCGTCAACAGCCAAACGCCTAACAATTCCTCGCCGTTCAGGGAGAGAGAGATTTCTATAGCATTTCGTACTCTCTTTTTTTTAAGAATTCAATTTTTCCCCTCATTGGAATACAGAATGTGAATTGATTTTTCTTTGTTTGATGTTAACAATTCTAATCTTATTTTTGCGATATTCTTCGTTTCGATCTTTTCGAAAATTTAGCAAAATATTCCAGATTTTGAATGAGGCAAAATGTGAGTGCGTGTTTTTCCCCATCTTATAGTATGGAAGATGTCTATTAGGGGAGGTATATGAGTAAGCTGATAGCAGTTGGAATGTGTGACGAGTAGAAGAGACATAGGTAATGAGTGTGGGCCGAAGGAGGTGTATCAAAGGCGTGTTTGGATGAAAGCGAAATGACTATAATGGTGTACGGGGAGAATCTGAATGGGAAAGGAATGGAGAGCTGGTTGGATGTAATGGGAGAGACGATGATTAGAAGAGACGCATGTGGGTGAATAGGAAATACCACATCGAAAGTAAATGGGAATGCACGTCAAAAATGTATGGATTTGGCGAATTATGAATGGAATATGATCATTATTTTAATTCGACCATTTATTAGCGAGGTGAAAACTAAATGGACCTCTCTTACACCTAATCTCTTATGCCATTTAAAAATATGTAGGTATTAATAGCGATAAAGCATGATAAGAAGGGAAAGCTAATTTCTTCCCAATAGACAATGCTTTGACAAGAGAGAGTTGATTAGAAACATCAAAAACATCGGTGGATAAATTCTAATTATCATGTTCAATTTATAAATATACGAGCTTAAACCTCGACGGACTATGGATGCCATATGGCAGCATCCGACACCTACTATTGTTTCATTTTGTATCACAGAATAGGAGAGCTCGATGACAATGTTGCAATTTTGTATTTTTTTGGCTGGTTTTATAAATTTGTGTGGTATAATATTTTATGGGTATTGTTTTCAAACAATCACAAAGCGAAATACGTAAGAAATTAAAAATAATTACAAAAAAATAATTCCGGCCTTGAAGGGACCTTTTTATTCCTAAGGAAGAATAGATTTGAAAATAGTTTCCCGCGACCTGGAATCGAACCCGGGTCTCCCGATTGTAAGGTGCTCTGTCCGTTGAGCTGTCCCACCTCAAGCCTATAGCTCAACAAACAGAACACGGGAGTCCCGGGTTCGATTCCCGATCCCGTCGGACTTTTATCAAGTCTATTTTTCCTGTGAGCACTCTACATCGTGCAGTATCACCTTAACCTATTTCCTCGTTATCTTTTTATTCTCAAAGGAGAAATTGAAGTTGCCAAATATTATACTTACGGATTATTGGACTCCCAAGAAAAGTAGTAGTAATTATAATTGGACGAATTGTTCCTTGTTATAATTTGCGGTAAAACTCTATCCCTATAAAACCATAGATGGGTTTTCACTAGCCACGCGGTGAGTAAGAGAAAGTAACTCGTCAAATAAGTAATCGCACGCCGTTTTGAAAAACTGTTTCATAAAAACGCACTTTCGTTCTCTTTAATCCATCTGCCCCTTTGTGCTTCGAGAGAACATATTTCGGAGTTGAACCGTTAATTTAGAAACTCTTCCTTCGTATCGTAAATTGGAGAAGACCTGCGCATGCGCAATCCGAAATCGTTTTAATCTTCGAATCACTGTGAGCCAGTCATTTGGGTGACGCTTCCTTTTATTGGCTGCAGTTTTTATCGGAGCGGCTAAATCACTCTTTTTTCGCCACTTTTACTGCCGACATCCCAAATACTGCAAAGCCCACTTGATATCTCAACGATTTCGTCATGCGGACGGTACCTTTCCATGTACGCCCGATTTTTTCTGCAGTAAACGAGCGGTATTCAAAGTCTTCTGAAAAAAAAGTTTCACCCTTTTCGGGATATTTTGAAGCTAAAGATAAAAGCGAGCGGCGTTTTCGTGCAGTATTGTTGCAGTGGTCTAATAATGAGTGCCTCAACTACGCGCATAACAATGAGATGTAACAATGATCTTTCACGAGCTACAATCATCGTTTTCCAACGACTTTTTCAACATCCTTCTATATTTCAATCTAGTTCTTTCGGTTTACCATTAGATATTTTGAAAATTTAGCTATTTTCACATGTTTAAGCGCTTCAATGCATTCCTTTGTTTCTTTGAGTCATCAATGAACAGGGCCAGCTGAAATACCTGCCCTTGTGGAGTTGAAATACATAGTTCTTCTGATACCTTTTTCTAATTAAAAAATACATACAGCCATTATAAATAATTTTGAAATTGCTCCATGAAATTTGGTTGTACGACAAAGAAAAGTGTTCAATAAATACAGAAATAGGCAAGGGAGATTACCATAGCAAAGAACGTGTATATCTCAGAAAGCAATCATTGCTGTTTACTAAATATTATGAATAGAGTAATTTCCATTTATCTTTTATTTCTGGATGGAATCAAGTACACCTTTTACTTACTTTTGTGCTATACTTTTTATGTACCAGCAATTTTAAAGTTACTGTGGTCTGAGCAAAGCTGAAAATGTAGTATTGACCCTGACCACTACCTACTCAATGAGATGAAGTACTAAGTACTTCATTAATGGGACCATTTTTTTGCATTCACGTGGAATTTTTCGCTTATCTGCTCCGTTTCAGAGAAAACACATTCTTCATCATTCCTGGTATGCCTCATTACCTTTCCCCTAAACTCTTGGTAGCTATTGGTGGAGACGTCAGGAACCAACCAGTCCTTAGGCTGAAGGTTTTTAAGCCAAAAAATAAGAAAGAACATCAGATAGTAGTAACTAATGAATTTCACTCATGTAGCCGTAATGTTTAAGGAATCTAAAAGATATCTCGTTGGCAAAATTACATTCTTTTTTCTTATCAACATTGTGGCGATTGAATTTTAATAAAGACAATTGGTATAACCTTTTCAATTGATTATGCTCGGCCGGATTTGTATTTTAATATCATAGTATCGATAGCTTCGGCCCAAATTTGTGGTAGGATTCGATAATACCACTGGAATGTCCTCAAATTCCGATGGTGTGGGTAAAAGTGTTATTTATTTAATTCTTAAGGACTACAAATAGGCACCAGGCCAGGAGGTAGTCATTCCTTCGGGGGGAGGGGGGAATTAAATAATCAGCCTGGCATTCACCCTAGTCGGGAGGAAATCCCCCCAAAACCTCCCGAAGGCAGTATGTAATACATATAATTACAAAATTTACAACGATCATGCAATGTTTCAAAATTTACAACAATATTTTAAAAAATTACAACAAAATTACGAATCCCTTTTGATTTTCTTCATGAATGGATTTAAAGAAGGGGAAAAACTAAAACTTCTCCTGATAAATTTTTCCTATTTCCCGATTTAGAAATGAACATTTACAAACATCTGTTCTCTGTTTAAGGGTGGCGACTTTATGATTGTGGTCGTTTCTCCAAAGTTAATCCGGTTCCCTGAGTCTATTGTTTGATTCTTTCAACGAAGGTTTTCACGTCGAAAGGCGGCTTGTAGGATATTAATATAGATATAGATGCAGAAGGCTTCCCAGTAATAGTTTTGTATATATACTCTAACCTTTTTATTTGACTTCCATACTATATCATTTCCGCCACCGGCCGTGGTAGCTGAGTGGTTAGCGTGCTATCGCGTTAACGCTCCAACCTCACAATCCCGGTTCGAATCCTGACTAATTGGATTTTTTCTTAAGTTGAAAGAAAAGACTAAGTAATTTCCACAATAAATTTTTAATTAATTTATTGTGGAAATTACTTAGTCTTTTCTTTCAACTTAAGATGTCGTTCCACGAAGTACAGCTAGGACATATTGATTGGATTTTTTCTGTTAGGGAATGGTTGTCTGTTTATGTTGTGTGTGTGTGTTAGTGTTATTCATAAAAAGGAAAGATACAAAATAAGGAATAAAAAGGGGGTTAATTGGAGGAATGGCCTTCAAAGGATAAATTTCACCCATAAAATAAAAAGACGGCATCATCATCATCATTTCAATTCTCTATATTTTAATATCAAATTCAGTGCACTTCTGAGTAACGAAAAGGATCCCATAGACTCCATTCCACGATTCCATATCCACAAGATGGTGTACAACGATTCTCAGTTGGAGAGGCCTCAGCTTTAAAGAAAGGAACAAAGCCATTCCTCGAGCATGTCTTTGGCGATCGCCTTTATAACCTCCGCCCCTCTTGATGACCCTAAGAGTAACAAGTTACACCTCTCGTGACTGAACCTAAGACACAAAGGAAAGTACACTCACGCATTCCTCGCGATGAATATCTTTTCACACAAATTCCTTCCCCAGCTGCTCTCAAACAATCTTCCAAGTCCCACCGCACAGCCGCTGTCCATTTCCCGGCACCCCCCACTCCCCGCTCCCTTGAATTCTGTTCCGAAAACCTGCCTCCTTGACCTGATGATGGCGTAATTACGTTGAAAGAGCCCATAAACGTCTTTCCTCTATTGTGAGGAATCGCTCGAGTTTGTGCCCGACTTCTGTTACAATTATTTATCAACATCTCCACTCTGCTCAGCGACTCTTGTGGTATCGTTAAACTGTATGGGCCACAGCATTTGTGATCTCGAAGGTATTAAAAGTAGTGAAGATATTATTATTATATGATATATCCTTGCAGTTAGGCCACGAGCCAAGTAGCAAGGCCATTGCGGGTGAAATAGATGTAAGGGAAATATCCATACAAAGTGAAATACATACATAGGAAACATACGGCACACATGAAACATTTAAAGGAAATACAGCATGATATATAAAACCCAAACACATTTGAATACTCCACAGTACTAACATATGTACAGATAAACTCAAAATAAATTCAATATCTTTTTTACTGCATCTTTAAGGATTTTTATATACATCATAACAATTAGAATAAAATGCACTGGATTTGGTTTTACAACGAATAAATATTTATATAAAGGAAATACTCCTATACTTAGCGAATCTATCATATATCTCATCACATAATTATCACGTAGTACATACATATTACTTTCTGCCCTTGTACGTTTGTCTACTTATAGAAATTAACTCTCAAACATACATGCATGAGTATTCCACCTTTCGGTAGGTTCATGTGAATCATAATTTAAAAATCCCTATTTTAACGCCATCTTCATTCCGTTGTAGTTTACCTCATCTTTTAAGTCATCCAGCATCTTTGCCTTCCCCTCTGTTATTTCCTCTTGGATTCCAACTGGTTGTAAAATAAGAAATCTGTTGAAGGTGTAGAGGTAGCTATTTCTGTTTTCTCGATAGCGTCCTATCCTACGATGCCAAGTCCTTAAGCATGAGAAAAATTCCCTTAAAACCTCATTTACTTTATTTTATCATGGATTATATATATTTCAGAGTCATACGTCCCATGTATCTTTCAGAATTTTAAATTAAGAAGAGTTATGGTTGGTGCAACTGATCATACTTTATCCTGACTTAAAAGGAACTAGTAAGTTGGCTTGATATGAAAACGAAAGTGAAGGTTCCTAGTGTGGTTGGGGAAGAGAGGGTTGAAGTAATTAACCGTGGGCAGAGGAAATAGGTTTGTCAAATGTTAGGAGGAGAGAGAAAACAAAAAAAGAAAGTAATTTATGTTAGAATGGGAAAAAACAGAGGCAATGGGAAAAAAATGTTAGATGACATGAAGGGTGGGGTGAGCTACAAAGAAATGAAATAAATGGCGTTGGATAGGGAACGCTGATGTACGTGAAGCATCCGAAAGATGGAATATTCTTGAAAAAGTAACGACCGTCCATATACGCCCTTCAGCGCGGCTGTGAGACATCGTAAACTGCAGAATGAAAGAGAAGATTAGCGGTGATGTGCAGGACATAATGAAAATAGAATGGGCCGACCGAGAAGCTAATGAAGAACTCCTTCGAAACGAAGAAAAAAGTCTGCGGAAAAGTTTGGCGAAAAGACGAAGGAAACTGATCGAGCGTTCTTCGGATGGTCCGTTGAAGACGTTATTGGAAAGAATGCTGGGAGGAATAGTTGGAAAAGACCTAGGTTCAGCAAGATAGTTTGACATCATGTACATCACTGTATGTACTCGAGTTTAAGTCGGCCCGAATGTAAGCCGAGGCATCTAATTTTATCACAAAAAATGGAAAAACTAATTGACTATTAATTATAATAATAATAATGCCGTCTTATTTTTTGGGCGAATTTTAGTCTTTGAAGGCTATTCCTCCAATTATCCCCGTTTCTTAATTTTGTTCCTTTTTTTGCATTTTATTTTATTAATATCACACATACACACACACAACATACACAGACAACCATTCTCTAACCGGAAAAATCCGATTAGCCGGGATTCGAACCCGGGACCGTGAGGTTGGAGCTAGCACGTTAACCACTCCGCTACCACGGCCGGTTACACTATTGAGCGTAAGCCTGGAGTGGGAAATTTGGAGCTACTGGTACATTTAAAATTAAAATAGATACCAATGATATTACGGTGAATGAGGAAAGAATGGGTTAAATATTAAAAGTATTGTGAATTGAACAAGTGAGGAATTTACAAGCCGATATCCGACCCAGGCAGTCTTTTTCAACCTGAGAACAGCTAAGTGAAAAGTAAATAAAAAATGAGCTGAAAAACTCCTTATTAAACGTAGCTTATTCTGCCATATATTGCATTGAGATTGATTTAAATTTTACTTGAGACATCTACATTAAAATAATAACTAGGGCTCCAGCTTAGCCAAATCGGTAGGGCGTCATCTTGTGGAATCGCCTCCGGGTTCGATTCGGGTGGGAGTCCGCATTAACGGATGATGGTACGGCTGCGGGAATGCTTACTGACCGTTAAAATTGATGCCGAAAACAAATTATCCCTCACCGCTAATCCTCAACGTCGTTGCCATAAGTGGGCTTCAAAAACGATGGGAATAATGAGGCGATAATAATAAGGATTTACGAATTGAAATAATCGTCACAATAAAATCCTGCAAAAATGGTGCGGATAGCTTTTTTGGGTCATAATATCAGTGGGATTTTTTTCCCTTTTTCAATATTTATGCCAGCTCACTCAAATAGGAAAAATTGTGCATCATTTAAAAGAATATTTACTTAAAATTATCATTGGAAAGATTTAGAACAAACAACTACTAAATTATAGAAATGGTAAGATTAGCAGTGAACTTCATGGTCATAGCCATAATGTTAAAGAAATCCTTGACCTAATCGCTATTTCGAAATATTAAATAATTATAATATCTTATGTCTTTATGCAAGTAACATTATGGCTCTTCTTTCATGTAACTCATAGACACGATAATTAAAGATATATAGCATGAGTAGAAAGTATTGATGATATGAATAAACATAAGAGATTTTTTGGAAAAGAAATTATCCGCTACAGAAAAAAACCCACAAAGAAAGGTGTGTGTGGAAAACCTGCGCAAACCTAAGTAAAAGATAAGAAGAGTCACAAAACTATAAATACACTATCAAAAAGTACATTTATGTGATACATCAATATGCATAAAAGTGAAGTTAACACTTCGATGAGTGTTGTTGTATTGAAATAATGGTGGCTTACTATTTATCACACGAATAATATGTTTGTGATTTTCTTTCCGCTAAATATAGAGGTTTACGATCAATACTGACCATCTATCAATACCCTATATAAATTTGCAACCTTTTATTCTATTGATATGAAGTGAACGGTTTTCTAGGATATACGAAACTGCAAAAAAGAAAAGGAAAAGAGAAAAAAACGTTCGCAAGCTGGTCGTAGGAAAAGTGTCGAGATTAGATTAGATGGACCGTTTATTTGGAGAGTTTAGGCCCATGTTGGTTTCACTCTCCCCCTTGAGTCGTTCTATTTGAATAATTTATGGACAAAAGGAAAGAGTCCCCTGACTTGAGGTTGACGAGCCATGTTGTGCGAAAACACTAAAACAGAAGAGCGCGTAAAATACCCGTGAAAACGAAATAAGAAAGCAAAAAAAGGAGGCACGAAAAAAGTCATGAATTTCGAAACACGAATTCGAAGATATGATAAAAGGAAATACATAACATCTTAAAATGCACGAAAAAGCTGTAGAATCTTTTAATTCTGAATGAAGCATTCTTTTTCACCAAAACAGGAGCGCCGATCCACGTTATATAGTACTAGCTATAGCGCCCGTTGATTCTCAACGGGGGGAATAGAAGTAGAATTAAATACAGTAATCCTTTTATAAAAAAGAAGATAATCTAACATGTATCATTTTAGCTTCGTTCGATGGGACAGATTACCGTTGGATTACCGTAAACGAAACTTTGTCGTGAAAATCCCAATATCTTACGCTCTCATAATTTGTTGCTGGAATCTATTAGTTTGGTCATCTGAATATTCATTTTCATATAATATTTCTACCAAACTAATCTTAGGTTGACAACAATGATTCTTCTTAATTTGATTTTGCAATTGAAATAGAGCCTGCGAACGATATTTCGATTTATATTTCCAAATCAATAAACCAAAAAATGAAAATTGTACTTAAGTATACAAAGCCAACTTGATTAAATATTCAATCTCATATCTTTCAAATGAACAATTTCTTCGATAAAGACAGCATTCGTTCAAAGATTATAAAAGCATATTCAAAGATGAAATTAGGATAAACATCACCACCTTTAAGGATTAGTTTTCAGAAATGCACAAAGGTAATACGGAAACGCATAAGCAAATAATAGAAATAAATATTACTGTGAAAACAACCGATGAATATTTTTACCGAAAGTAACAAAAACACCACATAAGCACTGAGCACAATCGTTAACACGAACACTATCACGGAAATGAAACTAGGATAAAACTTATAATTTTACGGTAAACAATTACGTAGATATAAATATAGCATGGTTACTACGGAAGCTTAAACAAAATTCAAAAAACTTTCTTAAATATTTCATTTATTCTCAATGTCTTCTTATATATTAACTCATGAGCTAGAATCAACAATCACCTAGATCGTCAGGGGAATGGGTTGTTTACAACCTCAAAATTTGAATAAAATGTTCACGTATTTTATCAAACTGTTCGCAATTTCGAGTCGAAAACGATATTCCACGACCATAATAAGAATTTTTATTTTATTTGCCTTCTTTTGGTGCTTAATTCGACTTTCTAGGACCATTATTTCTAATTTAAATTTTCAAAAGAAATGAACCCTGCAACGAAAAATATTACCTCTACGTGTATTTCTTATGGAAACGTTTTGACCCGTCTGGGTTCGAACCGTGGACTTTCGGGAAATGCAAAGTAGCCTATACTCTGTGCGAGGTCGACTTTTAATACTGTAGAAAGTTTCAAAGTTTTGCGACTCTCGGTTCTCGAGTTTTTAACGAACATACACACACACACCCACACTCAGTTTTATATTATAGATACATGGAATTTATGCTTTGTTAAAATTGTATTCATCTTGTAAAATCAGTCCATCACTCGGAAATTGAATAAACTTTAGGAATACTAAGAAAAATATAACGTTGTCGTTTGTAATGTACTTGAATGCAGCATAGTCTTGAGTCGAAATTTAGATACAAAAATCAAATAAATATTCTACATATTTATAATTTAGGCCTGCTTTCCCTTTCAACGTAATCAAGATGGCGAAAAGGTGAAATTGTAAGCTTTCCTTCAATAATGCTTAATTGCCTAGACGAAGTAGTCTAAAAACTATGAATTTTGACAAAATTTCGTTTCAACATCTTTTGCATTATATGAGCACAGATTCGATTATCAACAGTCAATTAAAGACACTTTATTAAATTTCTTTCCTTTTCATTGTTTCAAATTCGTACGAGATTACTTTCTCATTTAGTTTCGCAAAATAAATAAAACTTCAGAATGATAAAATTAACTGTACTTGTATTTCTTAAGGGAACGCTTTGATTTATCAGGGATCGAACTTGGAACCATCATGCAAATAAAAAGAAGCCTTTCACATGCGTGACGTAAACTTGCGTTTAACGTATGACTTTGAGAGTTTCGAAAGCTTTAATTTTTCGAGTTTGAGAAGAAAAAATATACATTAACTCACGCACGCAGAAGCTACAAACTCGCTAAATTATAAAATAGACTGCAATCTACAATATGGAGGTAAATGAGTATTCTAATCGACGAAGTTTTCTGCGAAAAAGGGAATTGGGATTTTGGCGGCTATCAGAGCAATTAGTCGTATTGAAAAGTTGGAAATACCGCAGTAATTAAGAGTGGGAGTTCTCAATTAATATTTCGCGAACGAAGCGCTTGAGGTATTCATGTCGTTTGGAGGGTATTCATCCAAAAAGGAAGATAAAGATGCAATTTACGGAGAATTCATTTCTTTTTATTATGGCCATTACTTTAAAAGCTCTTCTTGTTTCGCCATAAAAAAATAAATCCCTCTCAAATGCTTCCTCCAGAAACAAACGAAGATGTAACGGATCCTTAATGATTCCGAGCGACTTTTATAGTAACTGAAGGTAAAGATGTCGCGTTTGTGAAAGGGAGGAAACTCAAAGGGAATACCCCTCTCTCTCTTGCATGTGAAAGGGCGGATTCTATTGCAAAGGAGATTGAGCGAGGCTAGTTTCTATCCAATAAAGCTAACTTGCATCACCTTCTCATTTTCCTGTTTTTATGTCATTCGTCTCTTAGGCAACGGTTGTTACTCAATTCTCTCTCTCTCTCTACCTTTTCCTCCGGTCGATCTTCTTTTCGAATTCGGTTTGCCGTCTCTTGACATTTTCCTTTTCTCCTTTCGGGATATATATGCCCATTCAAGAATCTTCTTCTTTCCCTCGACGCCTCTAACCTTTCAGCTCTCCCCTTTCTTGGTGTTTGGTATCCTACCTTTTCTTATTTGCTCGAAAAGCCTTGGTGATACGTCAATGAAAATCATTTAGTCTTTTCTTATAGTCATCGTATGTATGTAACTTGGTATCTATGGCATTGTTTATACGTTTTTAATAAGCATTTACTAGTTGGACCTTATCTTGACTATGATAGTGTGTGGAGCCTAGACGAAAAGTATCTTGTAATAATAAATCGTCTTTATTCGGGAGAGATCGAGACTAAAATCTTTTCTACCATCTAACCCATCGTCATGGATTATATAGTAATCAAATTATGAAGAAAGAATGATGAAAAATGGGAATAATTATGGATGCAGAAAACATAAGAGATTCTTAGGAAAAAATCTTCACTGCAGGAAGACATGAAGGGGACTGTGAAGAATCTGCGCAAACCTACCGATAGAAATTAATTAAAATATGAAAATAAACATGAAAAATATATAAATAAACTATCAATAAGTTTGCGATACATCAATAAGTGTATTCAGTTAGCGGTAGCCTGTTTACGGCAATTAGAAAAGGTACAACGAAAGGCGATACGATTTGTAAGGAATTTGCTACGATAAAACAGCAAGTGCTGCTCGGATGATACAGGGAGCGGGATGTGAATCATTAGAAGATAGAAGACGAATTCAAAGGATAAATTTATTAAATAAGTTCAGAGAAACTACGTTCTCAGAAGATATGACCGAAGTAATGTGATCTCCCTGTTATATAAGCCGTTTAGAAACTGCGAGGAAGATCAGGGAGATAGATGCTCGTAATCGATTCAAGAATCCGTTTTTTCCGCGGACGATACGCGAAAGAAATCAATTAGAGGAGTAAATCCATGGTGTTTGCACCCCCTGCCAAATGCCGAAAGGCGGCTTGCAGGGACCTTACATAGACATTGTGTATTACCAGGAGTTTAGCGCTTTTGTTCCTTGGTGAATGGCATATTTCTCATTCTCTTTTGGCACAGGATAGAGTCACACTTATCTTTCATCTGCTATTGGCTCAGTCTCCTTGTTTTAGAGTTGTTTATGGCTGCGATGATATGGGTTGCGATTGATACCGAGCACTAACTTTCATCCTGTTTGCTATTTATCGCTATCAAAAGCGTTGTTCATAGGATCGCTGCACTTACATGGACATTTTCTGGCTCAGCGAGAGACAAGCGAGGCCAATCTCCCTCGTCTAGTCGCCTCATCTTTTTTTTGTGGCTAATAGTGGATGGGGTTGAGGATCCAACGAGCCTTCTAATGATCGTGCGGAAAAAAATACGGGAAAAAACCGCGCAGAATTTTCCCCTGAATGAAATTGTGCCTCAGTTCATCCAACTTTTTTTCTTCTTGAGTTAGTATCTGCAGTATCATGTAGTGATACACACATCAAAGGTTGTAATAGTGTACCAGCATAAGATAGACGCTAGGATAAATCTAGTTGAAAACTTTTTCTTTCCTCGGACGATACGTGAAAGTTAGAGGTAAAAGAAATCGATCTAACGCTCGGTGCTTGCACCCCCTGCCATATGTCGTTAAGCAGCTTCCAGGGTATGAATGCAGAGAAGTAGTATGATGATTATATTTTGGTTCTTTATTAGATTATTTAAATGCTGCAATTTAATCGCTTTTGCCAACTTTTATCGTTATATTATCTATGTAATTCTCCCTTGGCAGTTTAATTTCCAATTTGTCAATTTTATTATTTACATATGAACTTATGTAACGTATGTTAGTTATTATTACTATTTGATTCAAATATTATATTTTTAATAATAGCTCCGTGGTATAAATAATAATATACCTGTTAACATTGGTAAATATTCACTCTGTACACGGTTGTAATACTATCGACATAAGTGATTACAATAAATTCAACAGTAATGACTATTGTAGAACATATATCTAGCTGCAAAAATCCAGTTATTACAATACATTCATCGCCTAACTACACAATTTAACTGTTACTTTACAATTGTTTTCAAGGTAATAATAAATGTTATTACTAAAGAGGTGTTTCCTAGCTGCAACAATGCAATAATAAAAATGAATTCATCGCCCTTACATTTGGTACATCTTCGCATTAAAGCTAACGATAATTTACACTATACAAGATAACTTACTCTGTACAGCTAAGTGACATTAAACAAGTTATGTACGTATATTGTAATACATCCGAAAATTAATTTGAGAATAAAAGATAAAATTTCCTCTATTTTTTATCCTTCAAGCAATCTACTTCGCTAGGCAGCAAGAATAGCTGTTTACGTCGCAACAGTCGCCGGGGAGATACACATCTCGAGACTAAGCCAAAAAGCGTTTGAACGAAAGGGTCCGATCTCCCTTAAAGATAACTTTTACGCGCTGATTATTGCCGCTTTATCTCTCGCGAACGAAAAGAGTTCGGGGCACGCGACGTTCGGCGAATGACGAAAACTTTTTTTTTCGAAAGATTCTTCGCGATCGCTCGCCAATGGAAAATCGCGAATCAAGCGACGGTGAGCGTCACAGTGTCGTATCGCATTATTTTCGTGTAGCAAAACATAGGATCGATGTGCGAAAGGAGGGATAGGGGGGGCCATAGGAAACATATCGATTGAGCTCATTGTTGGCAGCGCCTGCGTCCCTCCTCCGGCACGGTCCGCGTTTTGCTCCTTTTCCGTGGGAATGTGCGGCAGAGGGCAGCACGGGTGCTGAAAGGGGGGGGGCTTAAGAGTCCGAATCGCCTCATTACGATAACTGTCGTCTTATTTCCGGGTTATGAGCCCACGCCGGGGCGATTAAGGGTCCCGTCGGGTCCGTGGGAAAAGCCCGTGAAAGATGTTTTCGGGCCGCACGCACGCGTGGTCGAAAGAGCGTGGATTAGAGAATTCGTGTGATAAATCGATGGCAATTCCTGACGTGAGTCTTTGCGAGAAAGAGGATCAAAACTTGGCAAATTTTCTCAGCGAATACAGAAATGATATTCTCCGAGCCTGTCAGTAAAGTCATCGTCTCTTACTCTCCACTGTTATCAATCAAAAGTCCTAGAGGGAATGAGGCTTACTAGGCGAAATGAGGAGTGAGGTAATTTTCCTTTGCTTTCTTCATTGAGTTATTCATCTTTATAGCTGATGGTTTTTAACTCATCCATCCAATTATAACCACATACACTTTGTAGAAGAATGAGGCTTAATAGGCAAAATGAGGAGTAACGTAGTTTGCCCTTCCTTCCTTCAAATATCCAGAATTTTACGAGGAGAAAACACACTTATGGTACAGTATTTTATATCCTGATCTCGCATTTTATATTTGACTTCCTTGCAGCATTACTGTTCACAGTTACACTTCTATATCCCAATAACTAGACAGAATTACTTGCAAAATTTGCTTTCCTTCCAGATTTTCTTTACACTTATCTTCTCTGACGATAGTTTTCGCATTCTCCTATATATATCCCATGAAAAAAAAATAAAATCTGGAACCCGGCTGTTTAATAATTAGAGGTTAAAAATCTCAAATAGCCGTCTTTGTCGGCTCTCCGCGTCTCATTCACCGGTATTCGGAGAAAACAAGAGAAAAGTACGGTGTCCTTTCTAGTTTTCTCCCAATACCGGTGAATGAGACGAGGTACGCCGACAACGACGGCTGTTGGAGATGTTAAACCTCTAATATGTCCCATTATTCAGCTTTAGAGGATTATCCTTATTTGAAAGCATTATAATCATACCTACCTCATGAAAGGAGTACATATCTTCTCTCCAATATCCAAAAGATTGGCTTACTTTCCATTGAAT
The DNA here is from genome assembly GCA_947579665.1 of Sympetrum striolatum. Lineage (NCBI taxonomy): Eukaryota > Metazoa > Arthropoda > Insecta > Odonata > Libellulidae > Sympetrum > Sympetrum striolatum. The sequence continues at coordinate 21,641,839 of OX388345.1, forward strand.
TTGTCCGCAATCATGTTGAATAAAAGAGGGCTTTGAACAATAGCGGGCAACCTTTTTAAGAGTGCCAAAATTGACTCTGACACAAAAGTTATCCAAATACCAGCCAAAATTATTTCAAAACACATTTAATACGTTGATATTTATTTGATTAATGATACATAAATAATATAAAACCGGCTGAATGAAAATAATTGTGACTATTTTTTACAAAAGAGTACAAAGGGTGTCTCCAGAAAATTGAAAGTAAATTTGGCAAGGGCTTTTTATCGCGTGCCAGAAACAATTCCGGCGTGGCACGTTTGACTTGCGTGCCAAGGGTGACCCTGGCGTAGAGGATATGAAGAGTGAAACGACCACTTTACTCCCACACTGAGCCAGAATTCGATGTGCGAAAAACGTCCGCATTAATGGGGACTTTCAATGTCTCTCATCACTCGGTATCTCTATTTGTTAATAATTAAAATGCATTACCTCATCTGAGCCTCATTCCTCTTTACTTGTATTTGGTAGCCAATGCTAAAAGACGTACCCACCGGCCTTCGAAAGGAATACTTAACAAATTGTTATATGATTACATCCTTTGTAAAATTTCCTTAGCATTTATATTTTTTGCATATTGTTATTTTAACATATATATCAAACTAGATGACGCGGTGAACTTCGTACCACCTAATTCTATCTAGTGTATCTATATTTATTTCTCATATTCTTTTATATATGTCGAACTTACCTTCAGAAGTTTACAATATTGTAATCTTTACACTATGTCCTCGAGTAGAGAGAGAGTAAAACCGTTTTAAAACTAAAAATTCAGTAAACAATTACATTGCTGTAAATAAAACTTGGTTGCTACTGACGTTTAAACAAAATTGTAAAAATTAAAATTCAAATGTTCGTACTTTTTTCCGTGCGATTCTTCACAGGATATTGTTTTTAACAGCAAATGTTAAAATCTAATGTAATTTTTTCTTCTTCATAAAGTGTATCACTTATTATCAGGATTAATTTTAACTTGAAATTTATTCTTAATGGATTTTGAAGGATAAATACATGGACTTGGAATCAACAATCGCCTTCATTTTCAGGGGGGATGGGTTGTATACAACATCGAAATTTTGATAAAATATTCACGCATTTTATCGAAATTCTCGAAATTACGATTCGCAAACGATATTTCACGACCAAAATAAGAATCTTTATACTATTCTCCTTATTTTGGTTCTTAATTCAACTTTGTATGACTATTATTTCTAATTTAAATTTTCAGATGAAATAAAGCCTGCAGTGAGAAAAGTGAACTATACGTGCATTTCTTATGGAAATGCTTTTTCGATTTTTCAGCTATTCCTTTTGGGTTTTTCCTAATTTTCTTTTTCTTAAACCACCTCCGTATCGAAATGAACAAAACAAAAAAAAATTATTCAAATCGATCGAGCCGTTTTCGAGTTTTAGACGACGTCACGAACATCATTTCATTTTTTTATATAAGATAAATTAATTACGTAATTCATATTTTCCACATATATATATGTCAACGACCGGTTTCGACCGTGACGGTCATCTTCAGGTCAATGTCATGGTTGAAACTGGACGTTAATAAATATCTGTGGAAAATACGAAGTACGTTATTGTAATATTTGAGATGGCGTTCCACAACCTTAGGTTTGAACACCTTGAGTTTAACATACACATTTCCAATTCCCTGACAAATGCATTTATCAACTTTATTGGACCAATCTTACATTTAGACATTAGAACTACATCCTGACATTGTGACGTCAAATAATTTCACGGAAGACGGTCATTTTTGTACTCCAATAGGTATTGTTATGCATGTCGTTTTTTCAAGCTGCCCTTTACATTGTTACTTAATTTCAACAATGCTGCACGACAATTACGCTTGGTATCATTGTTTATTCGAAGCATATTATAGTCCACAATAATCCACTTGCGGCAGGGTTTTGTTTTAGCTGCTCGTAGACGAAGATGCTTTGGTGAGTTCTTGTTAAAAAAAATTTTTTATATCATTGGAGAGTCTATTACATGAAAATAGTAAAGGATAGCCTTTTTTATTATACCCTTAATTTGTGTGGGAGCAATTTCAAGTATAAAAAGACCCTTTATCTGGGCTCTCATCTTCTTCACGTCCGTTCCTCTGTAATATTTACAAACGGATTACGAGAACAGGTGATGCGCGGAAATGTAAGATTAGCTTTGCGGAAAATATGGAGGAAGGACGAAAAAACCAGCGTAGCGAGAAAACACCCACACAAGAAGAATTATATGGAAAAAACCGCGGCTTAGGGCCAGCTTGAATAAAAATAGTTTCCTTTAAAATTCGTCGAAGGGAAGATGAAATTCAGAGAACGATGCAATAATCTCACATGTGTATGCTTCAACTACTAATCGGAATTATTGCCGTTGTTTCATTACCTTGAGCATAATTTTCAAGTACAGTCTTATGAGAAGGAAGAGAGAGTAAACGTAAAACTGGCTTTGATGATCCTTGTTATCGTCAAGACAACGGTACTGTATACCTTTTTACAGTGATGAACTCTGATGAAATTTTGGAACGTCTAATTCAACTTAGCGTCATGAATAGCCGTATATAATTTACAAAGATAAAAAATCTGATGTGGCCAGCACATGACTTTCTCCATATATATAAGAGGTAAATATTTATTTACGACAGTAATTTCGAACTCTATATTCAATCTAAACTTGGAAGATAAGTGATTATTTCTTTCATATTATCTTTTACGTCACAAACATTATAAATAATGTTTTTCGGGACATGTTCGATGAAAAACGATGAAGTGGCCTTTCGCCCCAGCACCCACAACGTACATAATCAGCAACTTCCGGTTTATCAGTATTTCATGAATAACTCCTACACAATCACTGATAAAAAAATATGTTTCGTATAAAAGTTATAATAAATTTAATTTTCTAAAACGCTTATAAATAATAGTTTATACCTAAATATCATATTTATGGAGATATTTTGAAAACCGGAAATGAGCTTTGAAGAATGAAGCTCGACTTCCGGTTAACCGATTTACTCCAAAAACTAATCAACTCTGACAGCACACACCGCAGTACTATATATGAATTTTGGTATTGATACGACTAATAGTTTTCACGTTAGAGCGCCCACTATCACACACACACACACACACACACACACACACACACACACACAGACATCATTCCGAAAATGGTCAAAACGTGTTCTAGGGACCCCAAAACGTGTGTTCAACGTGTTCCGTTGAAATCTCGAAGTTGATTTTTTTCATGAAAACAATACTTTCTCTAAACTTCGTACATGGAGAAAGTAAAAATACATATTTTTTGTATGATTTCTCTTTAAAGCTAGGTTCTTTCATAGTTAAGTATTTCAATTGCCGTTCGATACTTTATAAACACTGTTTAACCTATTTTATAGACACCCGCTCTTTTTTTTAAATTCAAAGCCTTATATTTTTTCACAAATACCCTTAAGAACTTGCTTCCTTAGGGTAGTATAATTGGATAACTTAGTTCATTTTAGCCTATAACTGATAGAATTTCCAAACTATTTCCCACGTTGGGAAGCGTGGCGCATCGTTATCTAAACTCATTTCGTAATTTTCTTTTCGTTCGGAGGAAAAAATATTAGAGTAACTATGCCTTAAAGTTCGTGCGGCAAAATCCTCTAATTTCATTTTTCCGAAGAAGAAATATCCACGAGAGCTGAACTTTAGAGATATTTCTTTTGGGGGAATTTCATAAGAACCAGTTGTCGATTCCAGAATTTTATTGTGTAAAATCAGCACCCTTTTAATTATTATAGTACGCCATATCCCATTTTCCTTTGGCCTTGGCCCTCTGCCTCTGTTTCTCATGGGAAAGTGCGTACAAAATTTCAAAAGTTCTTTACCACGCAAAGCCAAATAGTGAAGACAAGATACAGCTCTTTATTTTTTCATTATTTGCTCTGAGGTACTCCTTAAAAGTTAAGAAGTTGGTGTTTCATTTTCCCTTTAATTCCTTATGCTTGGATTCTCAAATTCTAGTCACACTAAGTGATGCTACCTTTTCAGCGCCATTAGATTTAATGTGATTAACACCACACAGGGCCTGTAATTCAGCCGATACGTGCTAACTCGGAGCTTAACAAACTTCGTAAGACTCGCGAACTAACAACTTGAGGCAGAAGTGGAAAGAAAAACACCAGCGTTAATTTTGTTCTCGCTTTATTTTCAACCGGTGTGGGAATAATACAGTATCAATGTGTAGAAGTCTACTCCAAGGAGGCTTTTCCCTAGAGACTTGATGATTTGCCTGGTTTCCCGGAGTCAGATTAGACTCTAAACCCGCATACAATCACGGAGGCAACAATATGTGAATTTCACATGAATATCATGTTTATATTTTATTAATATTATGCGATGATTATATAAATGTTTTATGAACGTTCTTAAATATTAAATGAATATCATATGTATGGTGCACGAACATTAATGAGTATATGAATATTAATTGAGCCGAGCTGATTCATTTCAGTTACATCGAATGATCGGACGAAATACATTTATCGACAAATTTGACAAAAATGTACTTTGTTCAGGGTTGAGGCCGACCTGTACTTAAAGATAGAGGTTCATGAAAATGCTTATAGATGGATTCTTCTAATTCGTCTGTGATATTTTCCTTCGAAGTTAATCTTCTTGATATACATACAAACTTGGTCGTTCGTTTGTAGTCGATTCTTTGGTTTTACGAAAGACAAATTTGTTGACAAAAATGTCGAGAGTATAGCATTTTAGTTGTCTATCTCTGAAGATAATAGCATAACTATTTACGCGTAGATTGTGTTACTATTCAAAGATCATTATTCCGGACCTTTCTGTTGTTTCCATAACAACGCAGATACGGAGCATCGACAAAAGAGTTATGGAGCTGTGGATGAAGTTTAACACCTCTAAGTCAGTTCAAATCCTTCCGTTTCTTAACCTTCCGGATGAGCTGTAGACGAAGAAAAGACCCTACACCGCATTAGCACAGGTCAAACTGCTCTCTCACCTTTAAAAACACACAAATCCCTGATCTCCGATTGGGCAAATAAAAGCGATCCTCGAGGGCAAATAAAGATGGTTCGTCATTTTGACTGCTTTAAGATTTCCATGGCAAACTGAAAGTCGTATCCGTGGCTCAAACCCGTATTCCGAGCCAAGAGTTATTTACATCGGGCGACAGTGGTCAGAGCATCGATTCCCACGTTGCCTTATTGGATTTTGCAGACCGCAGTGGACCCAATGGCCATCCGTTCAGGTACTTCCCGATTTTATTACTCCCGAAACACGGACTCTGTTCTCAGACTTCTGTGTATTCTTTAACGAAGTCTTTTTAAGGAATAAACTGTCGTTGAAAATGCGAATTAATCTAAATAGGTAGTTAATCCAAACTGCTTATTGATCTGTACTGCGAATTGATCTGAACCGGCAATTTATTTAAAAGCCCGATTTATCTGAATTGTTAATTGATCCAAACTGCTAATTGATCACAACTGCTAATTAATCCAAGCGGCTAATTAAGCTTAACTGCGAACTCGCCTGGAGCGCTTCTTCTTCTATTCCAGATTTGAGAGAAAGAATTTCGGAAGCCATTAATATTTTTGTATTATAATTGGATTCCTCTGAAGAGAGAGAAATTGAAGGTAAAGTAAAGAAGGATAGCAAAGAAACATATCAGAACGCTAGCCAAAATGTTCATAGAGATAAAGTTTCAAAATGCGAATTGTTATTTTCACACTATGTTTTATTCAATTTTGTAATAGAAATTTAAAACGATTAATATAAGCAATTATTCAACGATTTAGAATTGAATTGAGTAGAACTCATCTTTACTGAGAGTGGTTTTAAGACTAAAACGTCTATTCTCATACCCAACCATTGGATGTGATATTATTGCTAATTCTTTACATATACTTGGATAGAATATTATTCTACATCTACATCTACATCTACATAAATGCCCTACAAGCCGCCTTTCGACGTGTGGCAGGGGGTGTAAACACCAGTTGATTCTAAACTATTTTCTTAATCGGTTATTTTCACGTATCGTTCGCGGAAAGAATGAATTTTAAAAACGATTCGTCCTAGCATCTATTTCTCTTAACCTACGGTCATTATCGGATCGACCGAGGTATTGATACCGATTGTATCTTCCGAAAATGTAGTTTCCCTGAATTTATTAATCAATCGCAGCCTAGCTTCCAATATCTTAAGGAACCTTAAAAAAAATCTATCACGTTCATAAAAGAGAAATAAGTTAAATATTTTAGTTAAGTTAAGGGGATATTTATTTTTCTCTTTTTATTCGAATCATGTAACGTATATTGTTTGACGGAAAACAGCCTTTATTGTAGCACCATAGTAAAAGCATGTTGCAGCCTGAAGGAATTTTACTAAGAGGTTGCCACCGGACTGCTGGTACCCATCTAACGAAATGAATTATAACTCTTGGGAATAGTTATACATTTTGTTGATTAAATATAATTGCAATAAAAAAAGAGAAGGAATATTAATTTTTCTGCTAAATGAATATAATGAAGTTATTGAATTTTTGCACAATAATAATGATATTATTTTATTATTGCAAAATTTTAAATTTATTTTAAAGTATGTTTACTTTCTCCATATACGAAGTATAGAGAATGTATTGTTTTCATGAAAAAAATCGACTTTGAGATTTCAACGGAAATATGTACATGTTTTGGGGTCCCTAGAACACGTTTTGACCATTTTCGGAATGATGTCTGTGTGTATGTGTGTGTGTGTGTGTGTGTGTGTGTGTGATAGTGGGCGCTCTAACGTGAAAACTATTAGTCGTATCAATACAAAATTTCATATATAGTACTGTAGTGTGTGCTGTCAGAGTTTATTAGTTTTTGGAGTTAATCCGTAAACCGGAAGTCGAGCTTTATTCTTCGAAGCAAATTTCCGTTTTTGCAAAATATCTCCATAAATATGATATTTAGGTATGTTCTATTATTTATAAAAGTTTTATAAAATGTATAATACTATAACTTTTATATTTAACATATTTTTGTATTACTAATTTTTTAGGAGTTATTCGTGAAATACTTATAAACCGGAAGTAGCTGATTATGTACTTTATGGGCGCTCTGACATAAAAACTACTTGTTGTATCAACACCAAAATTCATTTATAGTACTTTGGTTGGTGTCGTTAGAATTGATTAGTTTTTGGAGTAAATCGGTTATCCGGAAGTTGAGCTTTATTTTTCGAAGCTCGTTTCCGTTTTTGCAAAATATCTCTATTAATCTGATATTAAGGTATATATTATTTATGAAAGTTTTAGAAAATGTAACTTACTATAACTTTTGTAAGAAACATATTTTCTTATAACTGATTTTTTAGAAGTTATTCATGAAACACTGATAAACCGGAAGTTTCTGATTATGTACTCTGTGGGCGCTCTGGGCGCTGAGGGCGAAAGGCCAATTTCATCGTTTTTCTTCGAAAATTTCCCAAAAAACATTATTTATAATGTCTGTGACGTAAATGATAATATGATATAAATTAATCACTCATCTTCCAAGTTTAGATGGAATATAGAGTTCGAAATTACTGTCGTAGATAAATATTTACATCTTATATATGGAGAAAGTCATGTGCTGGCCACATCAGATTTTTTTGTTTATGAAATATAATAGATTTAAATTAAAGTCTAGAGCTTGGTCTCCCAGCCGTAGTCCCATACCCCTATGACATCAAGTACCCTTATCCCTTATTCATAAAGATAAGAATAATTTCTATAGTTCACCATACACATCCACATAGTCTCTCTGATAAACTATGCCAACTTGGAATGTACCGGAAATATCATTTTATGCAACCAGTTCAGGGATACTTCGATGGCATAATAAACCTATTCACCAACTTTTCACCACACCCTGCACATCCAAGCCCAAGTTGGCAAACCTTGAAGGAATAAGTTAGCAATGAAAGACTTAATCCTCGGAGTGGATGTGATACGGCGCCTGAAACGGCTCCGAATAAATATCATATTTATTAAAATGACTTCCTCATTTCGGAGCAAAGCAAACAAGTCTCCATCTTCATTTAATTCGGCCGTCTAAGAGAGCATCGGCTCCATCGATCGACCCTTCCCCTTATTAATCTCCACCCAAAAGACTGTTTGCCATTCCATTCCCACCCAAAACTTCTTCCAACACGTCTTTCCTTTCAGCGCACGTCTCAAAAGCAAACTCTACTTTTCTCTCACGTCTTTCCTTCCTCCTCTCCGCTGATTAAAACTTGCTTTTCGGAATGTGTTTTTCTTCGCAACTCTGCATCAGTCGGGGAGTCATAGGTGAGTCGTAGGTGAGTCGTAGGTGAGTCGTAGATATGGCACTCGTTGCGAATTTTCGCCTACGGTGTGTTTTGCTCGGCATTCAACAGCAATCCGAGGTACAATTGATTGAAGGTGCGATTTCAAAGTGGTGCATTGCATCTCTTCCAGCAGAGCGTATTCAACGGGAGTAAATGGGACATACGCCCCCTTTCCAAAACACCGGATTGAGCTCTGAGTCTACTTTTGAGTTTCCACCGAAAATCCGTATCAGTTCTGTTCTTATAAACACATGATAATATTATCAATATGCGCAGACAGTATCTCGTAACAAAGTATGAAACCGATATCATTATAAATATCCATCGGTTCTTTTTTTTACGACCGTTCTCGGTCCAAAGCATCTTTTGGTATATATATCTCCTCTATAGCCCGAAACCGGTCGTAAAATAAAAAAATATGTGGTGAAAATTACGAAGCTTATTGACTCCAAACTTTGATACGCTATTACTCTTCTGTTGAAGATTTCCCGATTTTCATGCACATAAAAATAAATAAAACACTTTATTTCTTCTGACGCGAAGAAAACTATTTAGATTGCTGAGATAAACTAAAAAAAAGGCAACGGACGCCGGTGGCTGACCTTTATTTATTTTTTCCTCTTTGACGAATATTAAGTAGTAGGAAATTTCATTATATCTGATTGATTGATCCGTTGATTTTTATTACTCAGTTTTTTCTTTCCTACTGAGGTTTATTAAATATTATATTATTCTCTTGCAATTAACAGTATTTCTTATTTTTCTGTAAATTTATTGATTAATGTATATATATATATATATATATATATATATATATATATATTATAGGTAATTTATAATTGTCAACATCACACTGTTATTTTTTACTGTGTTTTCACGGTTTTTTTCACCCCCCTTCTCTGTGGGTGTTTTCCTGCAACGTGGGTTTTTTCTTTGGCAACTTTTAGTTGCAAATATTTTCCCCCATACTCTACTGTGTCTTTTTGTTTTAATTTAATTATAATTGTTCATATTTTGACGACATACAAGGTTAGGTGGTGGGCCTAACCTCGCCAATAAAGGGACAAACTAAATAATTAGCTAACTAGATTTCCACACAATTTACTTTATTATACTGAATAGTTTTATTTAATAATTTTCCTTGGACTGTTTGGAAAAGTTCTTTCTGATGAATGCTATTTAATTAATCGTTGTCTCGGCCGCCTATTTGAAATTTATTTTATATGTCACTATTAATTTCCCTTAGCCTATATCATGAATAGCGTATATTCTCATGGCCTCATGGCGTTTTTCCTTAGGAAGCCCTCAATTCTCCTAAAATACAATATGAGTTTGTATGCAATGCTACGAAAATACAAAATTATTTGTATGCGTTTAAAAATAAATGAAACAGTTAATATTTTCTGACGGAGTAAAAGATATTAACTTTACCACGCCATTTGATTCGTTATATTTAATTACTTTTTCTTGAATTGTACATACATACAAATTAAGTGTCATTCCTTCGTTCTGTATAAAACGTACTTTCCATTATATCTCGATCGCCTTCATTGAGTTTATTTTGTACGTCACTATAAGTTTCCCTAAGCCTGTATCAAGAACAGTGCATGTTCTCGGAAAACAGAGTTCTCATTCCCGCCTAAAATACACCTCTGCTGCAGACTGCAGTACTTTTGACCACAAGCCTCTCCATAACCAATCAGAAGTCCCTTTCATGCGAGCGTTTCGTCGCGTCAAAATCAGCGCAACTGTTCGCTAAAGCAATCAACTTTGGTTTGCACCCTTGTGAAATGTTAACCTTTGAGAAACTATGGGCGGAGTTAGAACCAAATCTTCGACTGAAATAATCTCGATCTTTAGAGAAATTATGATATGCGACTTGTAAACCTCAGAATTGCATATTCAATCAGATCTGACAACATTGTCAAAATCAATGGTCCATAACTATTTCAGTTTTGTTTTTATTTTTGCTCCGAAAATTTATTTTAATTCCGGTTTTGATTCCAGCTCATTTATCTTCTATTCAAAGTTCGTCTTACATTTTTTCATCATAAAGTTCAATAAGAGTAAAAAGTATTAGAGATACACTCTTGTCTTGACAGTTTCATTCACGTTACCTTTTCTAACTACTTCTGCCGTTTCATACAATTTTATTTCTCTCTAATTTATTTATTTCCATTGTCAGCAATATATCTCATAAAAAAATAACTATCAAAGTATTTTTTTGCTTTTATGAAGCTTGTGAGAACACCTTATTCCTATGTAAGATAGCCCCAGATACCGAAGAAAATCAATTTATCTTTCACATCTCTAACAGCGTTTCTAGCCCTCATTCTTTTTCCTTGGCAAATCATACTTTGATGTATTCACACCTCGGTACATAAAAATAGTTTACTCAGAACTTTTAATACCTATTTTCCTTTGACCTTAAATTTTGCGTATATATGTAAAGGTTTAAAAATCGTTTAGGTTCTCTTTAATTCACTTCTTATCATTTCGGATAAGAAAAATTGATATCGTAATTCGAACCTCCTCCTGAATTGAATTAAGTTTGAATTGGAAGATTCCCTTGCACCGGGAAATAAGATTCCCTTTTCCTTACTGAACTCAATCAGTGGGTCTACCTGTTTTGTATGCTGATGTGGTTTCTTCAATGCAGAGCGACCTCAAGCGCTACCCAATGCCAGAGAGAATGATTCCCACTCTAGCTCTTTTAACTTTAGCTCTCCAGAGTTTCAGGCAAACACACACACGTGTATATGTTAGACATAACTAGGACACGAACCTATACGTTCCACTTTTCGGGCATACTTTAAGTTGTTTTGTTCCCATGGTTACTGTGCGCTGCATTGTGAGTCAAGGTTGGCGCTTCGGTATTTGCGGTTGAAATACATTTTCAACCATCCCGAAAAATATACTTTACTTAAATAATATCCTTAAATTCATAAACAGAAAAAATTAAAGCCAATAATTATAATTTTCTGCTCAGAAATACCAGCTCGAACCTCCACAGCCTTGAAATAAAAGGAACGTTGCGGTGCATAGTCGCAATTTTGCGATTTTAAAGCCAACTTTAGCAAGGTTTTTCTGTATCCGCTTCAGCTTCATCCTCGCCCTTTTTCTTTCATTTAAAGTTTATTGCATCCTACTCTACGGACTTTCAAAAGAACTTTTTCATCTTGGTTAATCGGTGTACCGTTAAATTGAGTTTAGATAAAAAATTAAAAATTCATATTTAGCATAGACCATCATTTAGTATCTGAACGAGCGTTTTATTACCACAAGAGAATTTGAGCTAATTTTATTTCTTAACTAGTTTCTATCAACGTGTTTTGTATTTAAAAACAAACTAAAATTATGAAAACAATTCTAATTCATTTAGAACGAGCATGTTTACCCAAAATACGTCATGATAAAAAGTAGATAGAGATAAAAAAGCAAATCAAAATTTGAAAAGGATTAGTACAACAAATAAATAAATATTTATATTTCAAACCCTCCATTATTTTTATATTTATTTATTTCAGTTATATTATGTACAAGAATATCGTTCGCGAAGAAGTATAATATACATATCAAAGTACATATGATTCTCGTGATAGCCAAAGGATTAAGTAATTTAATACTGTCTGGCTGTCTATAATTAAAATTGAGATACTTAAATTATATAGAAAGATAAAAATTACATAAAATAAATATCGCAAAGCTATTTCGTAAACATTTTATCTAAAGTTTATAAATAATAAGATAAAAGAAGAAAACAAATATATATGCATATAAAATCATTCTTGATAATTAAATAAAATTAGGAATTTTCGTGGTATACGAATCGTAGATAAACACGTTTACGAACGTTTTAATAAGAGAAAAAAAAATAAGATAAGAAAAGGAAAAATTATTTTTAAAGTTTGTAGTTAAGGTCAGACTTTACAAACTGAATCTCAGCTTTATTCAAATTTTAAACGTGATTTACAGATAGTCAAATATTACGTTTACATATATATCGTAATTTCCACACCGATATTTATTACATTATTTGTGCATTAATATTTTATGCTCATATTTATTATGTTAAAGAATATAGTTTTTGCACCAATACTATTCAAGTACTACTACTTTGTGTGCCAAATACACGCTCACATTTGCAGAATCACGCACACAATGTGGTGAAAGACATTGCATATTATAAGAGGGAGAATAAGCTTTCTCCTTATGGAGGCAAGTCACACACGGAAAATTCAACATAACTTACGAGATCGTTACGAGCCCTAGATATTCCGGGGAAAGGCGGAAACTTAAAAGTCTTCTCATTCGAGAAAGAGCTGCCAATGCGCTGGAATTCCTAGTTCCAAAGGAAGGTACCGCTACTCCCTAAAGACTAGCACAGGGAGCGAGTGTCAAAAAATCCCTTAAAAACTTTGCGGGAGAAAGAAATGTCAAACACTTCGCGTCGGAGAGGCTGGGAACTTTTCTCTCATTTTGTCGGATAAGTCGGCATGCAGTACGGTGCAATTCATTTTATGGCCAAGTCGTTCTACTCGAATTTAAACGGAATTACTGGAAAAGAGAGGAGAAATTCTGCGGGACTCCTTCCTCGAAGTTCATCATTTTATTCTAATTAAACATCTATCACTGAAATGAATCCTTAAATATTCACTTTGGCTCCTTTGGAGAGATGCGGTTACCTCGACTATCCCCACGTTCCCGAGTGTCTGACAAAGGATGGAAAAATACTTTTGTGAAGCACGGAGGAAATCGGTTAACGCGAAGTGTGGAATCGCACGGAATGTCGAGTGACGCAAAGTGCGACCATTTTTAAAAATCCGTCTCCAATAAATTTCAACGCGTTTTATAATTCGTTCGTCGAGAAGCGATTGTCACAAAATGATGGTTAAATAGAAGATGTTATATGGCCCTCTGGAAAAATATTTCAAAGAAATTCTTCTGATAACACGAAACGGTGTTTAAGGTGGGATTTCAATTATCATAAAAGTTATTATTCTCTACTCTGAATTTTCTTTGGAGTTTGGTCACGAATTTCATAACAGTTTTATAAAAGTCTAAGCTTGCATTTCAAATGTCTTAGTTAAATAATTAGTAGTTCATTTCTTATATGAGCTTATGATGATTTTAAATACAAGATAATTATTATTATCTCTCTGTACTAACTACGGTTTGGAATCAAATCTAACCTTGCTCCCAAACGCTGATACTGGTAGTCAGAGAGTTAAAGCGGTTAGGGTCACCAATTTTATCTCAAATAGTTTTAAAAATATTTAATTACGTTAATTTCTCGTTCATCAAGTTCTAGTAAGTAAGAAACGACTACGTTTACGCTTGTTTAAATCTATGAAATAGCTTTGCTGGTTTGGGCCGTCAGAAAGATTTTTCAGCCATATATTTTGAGGACAACACTTGGTTTTTTATGCATAAAGTAGTATGAACCTTCTATACCCAAAATGGGTGTTATTCCTGAAAGATGTTTTGAGCATTACCATCCAAACAAATTCCATGATAATCTGGGGTGCAAATGTATGTAGCTTCTTTTATTGGAGAGGGATAATCCCATGAGAATTAATGTCACTTTTTTGAGGAATGAGAAAGGATGGACGGAAGGACCTCATGAATAGGGAATCCGGAAGAAGAACAGACGTTTAGGAAGTGAAAGTCTGTTGAAAAGTGAATGAAAGAGGCCAAATGAGTGATTTAGAGTGGGCACGAGAGTTGAAAAGAGAAATTAAGATAGAATAACCTGAGAGTTAACTAAGAAGAGTATAAAAAGGTTTAATTATAATGATCTTTTTAAACTGAAGGAATTTTGAAGTAAGAAAATAAGACAGATTAATGTGAGAGGTCACTAAGAAGAAAAGGATGAATTGTATTAATCTCTTGGACTACATGAATTTTGAAAGGGAAAACTGAAGTTGAAGAGAGACATTAAGACATCTGAGATTCAGAACAGTGTTAGAAGATTAAATTAGATTTAGCTCGATGGATTGAAGGGATTTTCGAAGAGGGGAAGATTTTCAGGAGATTGATGGAGTGAGTTGATACAGATGGCATACACCTGATTGGGGACCAGATGGTCCCAACAGGAAGAACAAAGTTGAAAGAGAGGGTAAAATGTCACTGAAGAGAAAAAGAATCCCCCAGAGTAACAAGGTGTGGTTTTTACGTTTTATCAACAACTAGATCCTTTTGCGGAGTCACTCTAAAGGAAAGGAAGGGTCTATCCCTTACCCTCAAATCCCCACTATATTTGTACCCTGTGGCCTTCTTTGGGGGTTAAGGCATATCATCTTGCATTCATCTAAGATACACACAGATTCATACACACTCAATATTTGGGAAATAAAGAGATAGATATATTTATATATTTGTGGGTGTATATAAAATAGGTAAATTTATTCTCTTCTGCCTCGGCCTTAAACGGAAGCGAGAGGAGCGCCGCTTTTTCAAAAGGGATTCGTATTTCCATCCGAATGTCTCCCATTTTACATAAATATTCCGTCGCATCGGCGTTTTAGAAGAGAAATTCGATTCTTTTTCGGGGGCCATGTGCGGGCATATTTCTTTATCTTTCTCCTCTTAAATAATTCATAAGGGGACCCTTTCTGGGATTCAAACGAATCCATTCTGCGCCACAGAATTGTGGATTGCAATGAAACGTTTACACTTCGCTACGCCATATTGCTTTCGCTTTGTTTCGAACTCCATCTGGAAGTGGGTCTAGGAAGCTACGGTGGTGCTCTCAACTATTGCAATTGCTATACCGCACTGAGCGTTTAAATTAATTGATCTTATATTTTTAAAATCAATTAGATCTCTTTCAAATAAATAATTATTGTAGTTCCCGCCATTAAGCCCCGTTGTTTTCGAGGTAAAGGGTGTAAGACGATTTCGCACGTAAATACATGCTTCTAAGAAAAATATGAAGGAAGAAAAGACATGAAAAATGTCTGACAGTCCCATGACACGAATTCAGATTTACTGGTTGGTTGCTCTATCAAATTGAACTATCTGAACAGAGCATGTTAACATGCCGTTCGGGAAACCTTGCTGGCCAGGACGATAGGATGTTCTTGCGTAATTTGCAGGTCCTGTCGTATCCTTTTCGTTCCAGTTCATTGCTATGGTTCAGCATAACGTAACTTTGCTCTGCGAGCCATCATTGAACTGGAATTTCGATACCTATCATTGAATACTCTTGTCTCTCTAAATGTGTAAGGTCTGGGTAACTCTCCTACAAATAAACTTTGAAACAAAACTCTTGCTCATTTTTTATACGATCATGAGTGAACGGTAGTTAATCAAATAAACATTTTAATTAATGGGTTGGAAGTAACTGTTTTACATGATTGATAAAAATTATTAATTTAACGTTTAAGAAGAATATAAACCAAAAATCGAATGAGGTTATGTAACGATTTCCTGTTTGCGGAATTTTAATTTTTCGGTTCTTGCTCCGTTTCGGATTGGTGCTATTATACATAAAGAACACATTACTTTTAGCAACTTCAATGGAGGATTCATCATATGTTATCCATACATTTTCCATAAACCGGAATACCTTATTTCAGAAGAAGGCCATAAAAATATATTCTTTACTAGCTGAAGTGCCCTTGAGTTGATTCTCAATGGGGGTATTAAAATTGATTAATAATAGTGTATAAACCTTGATCGTAACACATCTCTCATAATTTTAGGTATATACCAAATACCAGGCTTTGTTTAATTCCAAAGAAATACATAAAGAAAAAGTTATAATTAAGTCTACAAAGTCACCTAAATATTCAATTTCATGCCATTTGAATGAACAATTTCCTCGAGGAAGACAAAATTCGTCTAAAGTTTATAAGAAATACGTTTGAAGATCACAATAGGATAAGCAGCACCACATTTAAGGAGGCCTTTACAGAAATACACAAATAGATATAGGAAACGATGATTAAACACGACAGAAATATATTATATATCATTCTAAATCCACCGATGAATATTCTTTGCAGAAAGAAGTGTATTATATAGCTGACTTCTACCCCAATACTAAAGTGTGTAACATAAACATGAAGCTCATCAAATAACACAAATGCAATTACAAAGCCAAAATAGAAACAAAGATTAAACACCGATAACAGAATGATAGTAAATGTATAAGAATTGGAAGCACTTAAGAAAACCACAATGAATTACTTTTTATTCTGCGTATAATAAAATATAAACTTGCTTTACCTTTTCGATGGAGGGATACGATGTTGGAGATTTGCTACAGCTTTATAAATCACCGTTTAACTCCAACACTGAATCTGGAAAATCTTTACAATATTAACTTAGTCCATTTTCGTCAATTGCTAAATATTTATCGGTGTAATTTGATGAGTTGTAATACTTAATGCCGAAGATTATATTAAAAACATACAAATCTAACCAGGTTTTCTGTACGCATTCAGTTGTAATGATCGAGAGAAAGCAATTTCATCTAAAGAACTACTATAAACCCATTTATCCCACGAAATAGTCAGTAAACAATTACGTAGACACTTATAAAACTTGGTTGCTACAGACGTTTCCTTAAAATTTAAAATCTGACTTAAATACTGGTATTTGTATGTCTGTAAGCTCGATTCTTCACAGAATATAGTTCATAGCTGCAGTTACTAATATCTCCTTAAATTTCTCCCTCTTCATATAATCTAAAACTTATTTTTAACATTAATTTAAAGTCGGCATATTTTTTCAATGTGTTCTTATTTATAAATACATGAGCAGGGGATTTTAACAATCGCCTTGATCGTCAGGGGGATGGGTTGTTTACGACCTCAAATTGTCGATAAAATATTCACGTACTTTATCAAAATGTGCGCAATTTTGGATGAAAAACGATATTCCACGACCACAATAAGAATTCTTATTTTATTTTCTTTCTTTTGGTGCTCTATTCGACTTTCTAGGACCATTATTTCTAATTTAATTTTGCAAAATAAATGAACCCTGTAACGAAAACAATGAACTTTACGTGTATTTCTTATGTACCTCTCTGGGTTCGAACCGTGGACTTTATGGAAATAAAAAGTAACCTCTACTCTGCACGGGGTAGACATTTAATTATATAGAAAATTTCAAAGTTTTCCTACTCTCGCTTCATGAGTTTTTAGCGAACATACATATACACACTCTATTTTATATTATAGATGAGACTATGCCAGAAGGCTCTTCTTATCTGTTGATCTTTACTTCTTTCGGAAAATATAAGTTTGAAATATGAGTCGTTAAAATTATAAGTGCTATTACAAAGCTGTTTATAAAAGTTGAATTAATTTATGCTGTCAAACAAGCATCAGAATCCCTCATTATTTATTGTTACTTATGAGTAAAATCACAACTTTGATAAAATTTTGCATACATTCTTCAAAATATTTCCTTTCCCAGCATAATGACTAACAATACCGAAATAACGGATTTTCTGTTTTTGAAAGTAATTTGATAGTAATTATGAAGAAGTGTAAGATGTTAAATTGCTATGCATTTTCAAGTTTCCCAGTAATTTATACTTAATCCTATTTTACTCCTGCCCTTGTCATCAATGATCAATTGTTATAATACAAAATATCAATTAAGTGTAGAGTTCTTTAAGACGCAAGATCCAATATAGATGCTCCTCTGAATTGTGTAATTAGTGGAAAACATAGTCACTCAAGGCATCGAACTCGGTTCTCATAAGAAGCAACATTTTGGTCGGTATTTGGATAGATTTTATCAAATTTTTACTTTCTCCCTATACGTAGTATCGAGAAAGTATTGTATTCGCAAAAAAATTCGACCTCCAGATTTCGACGGAAATGGATGTTTTGGGGCCCATAGAGCACGTTTTCGCAATTTTCCCGAACATGTCTGTCTGTGTGTGTGTGTGTCTGTCTGTCTGTCTGTCTGTCCCTCTGTGGTTAAAAAGTTTGTGGGCGCTCTATCTTAAAAAGTAATTATCCGATCATTTTCAAAATTCATATTTATAATTTTCCTAACAATGCAAAAAGTTGATTAGTTTTTGGTGAATATCGCTTAACCGGAATTTGCGATCTATCCGGAACAAAATTTAGTTTCTTAAATGTCTCTGTAAAAATGCAATATAGGTATATACATTTACACACAAAAGTTGCAGATAATGTACTTTGCTACAACTTTTATCCAGAAATTGAAGTTTTTCATACTTATCTCGGTCAGAATGCAATGTAGGTATATACAATTATGTATCAAAGTTATAGATAATTTTTTTTACTACAAATGATCTATGAAACATTTTCCTGTAACACTCATTGTTTTGGAGTTATTTATATATTACCGGCATAGGCTTCTGTTTTCAATAAATACGGAGAAAGTCATGTGTTGGCCACATCAGATTTTTTACCTTTGCAATGCAATATGAGTGGCAATACTGACAAATTACAAAAATTATATAAAAATCAATGTTTCTCGTAACCCGCTAATTTTTCCTTTAATTGGTAGGAGACTTATATATTTCGTTCATCAAAACAAATATCACAGACTTCATGACGTGGAGTTACCTGGCAACGGCAAACATAATCAAGTCAATAAATACAGGGTATATATATTATAGAGAAGTGTGAAGGAAGATTAGGAAAGCAATGCGTTTTTAAGTATCTAAGAATCGGTTGAATGATATTCAATTGAGATCAGTATTTTCTTAATGGAATGACAGGAAGAAAAGAGTTCGGAAGGGGAGAAGATCGGAAATAATTAACGGAGGGCGAATCAAATTTGGTTATTATATTCTCATTGGGAAGAGTGTCTCCATGGTTACCGATACATCTAATTTCTAATTGACCTCTAACATGGGTACACAGGGATGGAGGTTCGAAGTCCAAGGAGTGGCAATTTCTAAGAAGCTGGGCAGAGAGCGGGATACGGTTTTGTGGTGCCTTTTGTGAATTCAAGATTTTGTAATTGCAGAAAATACGCAAAGCCAATACCACAGAGAAAATTTATTTAATGTAACACCTTAAGAGAAGGAACCTGGAGTTATCAACATTAGTTGAGTGTATTGTTCCTAATATTAAAGGAAGCTACTTACTGTTCCTTAAAGCAGTGTGATATGTGTCCTAAATTCCACAAAGTGAGGCTTGATCGCATTAATGTGATGTAAGAAGAGGTTTGTTAAATTTTAATTTTGAATATCTAAAGAGTCCTGAAAAGAAACATCGATTACTTTTTGGAAGTTGAAAGAAAAAATATTTTCATCAAGACCCTAAAACCTAGAATAATAAAAAATATGAATTTTTATTTAGAAGATTAAGTAATGGAATGGATAAAATTCTAATTGAATATATGGATTTCTTTGAGTTAAAAATTCATTTTTGGCACAGTTTCATTAACATTTTCAAATGGAATTAAACTTTTAATTCTACTTAAGCGAGCATTTTCCCACGAGTTGGTCTGAAGAAATCGTCCAATCCTCAACGTCGATTCCTCCAAAACCGATTCGAAGAGCAGACTTGGAATAAGACTCGGAGGAGAGAAAGGTTATCTAAAAAATAATCCTGTAGATGGTTCCCTAATCTGGAACACTTGAGCGGATACCTTCGCCATATGTCCGGCAGATGGCGTTCGTGCGATGATATATTCGCCGGGATGAAGAAGTCTTCCCCTTCACTTGCATATAACGCACGCTTGACCTGATTCACATAAAAAGGGGGCCCTTTTATTATTATCATAACCCCTTCAGTGCTGCTTGACCCCACATCGGCTCGCAGTGGAATGAAATCGAGGAAAAATGGCCAAAAGTCCACGATTTTGTTCGGGACTTAATACTCCGCATGGCTGTCCAGAAGAGATTGGTTCACACGATGCTCTTTTTTTTAAACTCATCTTCTACTTCTCTCATCGGGAAAGAAAAAAAATTGGACGATCGAAACTTGAAATGACTGTCTTCTTGAGCTTTTTCAGTTATTCAAAACCGATGAGATGTGGAGGAATTTAGAAGTTTCTTTTGGAACAGATTAATGCTCTGTATCCTAGTTTGATGATTTCCAATAAATTCCACATTTATTAAATACTAGAAGAAGTTCCCGCCAATACTAATTCGGAAAAGACAATAGCGGGATTAAATACAGTGGCTGTATTTGTGCGGAAGTGAATCTAACTCCTCCCATATTAGCAAAGTTCAATAGAAAGAGTTATCAATAAAGCTTATCGTAGTTCAGGCCACTGTATTTATAAGATCCGTATGCTGAAAATTGGCAAATATTTTTCGATTAAATTTGGAGACATAAGAAGAAAAACGGTTGCTATGAGTGTCTGTTACAGCTCCTCATTGTTTGACGTTTCCAAAGAAACTATTGGTATATACTTAAGATATAAGATGAAATTCAGTCACGTTATTTACGCAACAAACTGTAAATGACTGAATTATAAATTCAAACTTGCTTAAAGTATGCTCACTGTTTGTTCAGTAAGGCGTTTATTATTGAGAATGAATTGGCAGTTTCACCTTGCACTTTCTAATGGGTCAATGAAAATATAACATTGTAAATAGCTAAAAAGAAACATTTTGAACGAGTTTTCTACCTAACATTTCCTGCTTCGAAATCACGTAGTCCTTAATTCAACTTAAATTGCAGGAAAAATAAGGGCGACAAAGCAATTCCTATTTAAACCTCCAACAAAACCCATCTCAAATGACTTGGTAAGGTATGGAATATAGAGTCGTCAAAAGTGTTACGATATGCTGTTATGAGCGGAGTTTCAAAACTATCTCACTGCAAGTTTTCCAGTTTAGAAATAACAGTAAACGTACATAGCAATTCAAAATCATTGAGACGGAATTCTTCCTGGCATCGTAAGGTCTTCGCTTTTCAAGGGCGTTTCACCCAGCAGATGTTTCACTTAAAGGCGCCTGGAATAAGAATCTTCCCGAGATATTCTCCTGATATTTGAAATATCTAGACTTTGATAAACGTGTTGTAACAAGGATAAGTCAAATGCTGCAAATTTTGAATTATATCTGTTTTAGCAGGAATTAATTGGAACGCTGTATTATTCCACCGGTTATCATCCATGTTATTCCAAAGGAAATATTTTGAGTGTATTTGATATCTACGGAGAAACTTTGTATCGATATGTACCGTGGATGAAAAACAGTAACGCATTAAAAGCGGAATAGAAAAATCTGACTTTCTCCATGTATAAGATGTAAATATTTATCTACGACAGTAATTTCGAACTCTATATTTCATCTAAACTTGGAAGATGAGTGATTAATTTATATATAATATCTTTGACGTCACAAACATTATAAATAATGTTTTTCGGGACATGATCGATGAAAAACGATGAAATTGGCCTTTCGCCCACTAAGTGCATAATCAGCAACTTCCGGTTTATCAGTATTTCATGAATAACTCCTAAACAATCAGTGATACAAAAATATGTTTTAAACAAAAGTTATAGTAAATAACATTTTCTAAAACGTTTATAAATAATAGTATATACCTAAATATCATATTAATGGAGATATTTTGAAAACCGGAAATGAGCTTTGTTGAATGAAGCTCGACTTCCGGTTGACCGATTTACTCCAAAAACTAATCAACTGTAGCAGCACCAACCACAATGCTATATATGAAGTTTAGTGTTGATAGGGCTAATAGTTTTTACGTTAGAGCGCCCACAATCACAGACACACACACACACACACAGACACACAGACATTCCAAAAATGGTTAAAATGTGTTCTAGGGACCCCAAAACGTGTATTTCCGTTGAAATCTCGAAGTCGATTTTTTTCATGAAAACAATACTTTCTCTATACTACGTATATGGAGAAAGTAAAAAGGAAGTTTAAGGGGTGGACGAATAACACATATATATCGTTGCCGATTTAACGACTTGTTTGCTAGATCATGACCTTTTACTCCATTTTTGTCTATTTTAGCGACATCTCATACTCAATTCATTTTGTCAAAGACTGTATTTTATGAATCATTTAATTTGAATGATTCCTGTACTGATATTCTACTCGCACATACGAAGTTAAGCTGCGTAAATTTTAGTACAATTTAAGCATTTTTTCTGGACGAGGCAAGTTTTTAGCAATTTTTCATGGTTCATCGAAAAACATTTTCGGAAATTAATTGGTTAATCTGTCTGTGCGTAGCCATGCAAGCGGATAAATGTGGTTATCATTTTCTCTGTTATTTTAAAGTTATGTAAATTTGAAGAAACGGCTTCTTATTCACGTTGTTAATTACTTTATTTATTGTAATAGACACATTTACAAAAAAGTACACTTTAGTTCTCCTAAGTATGGGTAGGCTCGTCAGGAAGTGCCTCAGTACACAGCAAAAGCAGTATTAATTTAAAGGAAATCAATAGAAATTGATCAAACAGTTAAACTACTATATATTGGAATCGATAGAGTTGCACGTACAAAGAAAAATCTGCAAAAAAGATCAATAGTATACTATATAATAAGATATAAAATAAAAAATATATACTAATTAGAAGTAAATCACAAAAACATCTGTAATATACCGCATGCAATTTAATACCGTCAAAATACCTTAGAAGATACTAAATTCAGTTAAAACCATAACAACACAGTAAATAGAATGTTTTTTAGAAATGATAATACAACAAGAAAATATAAAATTAAATGCATTGAAAAGATAAAACTTAATGCTGAAAATTCGTTTAATTCTTCGTAGATGGCTTCTAGGAGTTTTGCAGAAATATTTTCGCGATGTTTTCCTGCAAAATTTGATTCGTAGAAAACGTTACTCCTGCCACCGATTCCAGTATCGACTCCTTTGAGATATAAAGCGTTTGTGGTGAGCCTCAATTTTGCACCGATGTGTATCATCCAACGAAACGGATATATCGGATTTAAAAGAAAGGACCGAGGGAGGCGAAGAAATAGAGAGCACCGTTTGGCGTTATCTCCTTTATGTCCGATAAACATCTGTTTTAAAGAGAGCCTTATTCCATTCGATGCCACTATTTCATTTCTGCCCCTTTGTCCGTTTCCATAACTTCGATGAAATATATCGCCGTATTTTTTTCCTATCACTTAGCACCTCTCTCCTTGACGGACGTCACACTCCGCAAAAAAGATAAGAGCCGACAGTGGTGTCCTCTGCGAGAGGGGTGGGGAACGAACGCGGCTTCTATCTCTTCCCCCAGGCCTCGTTTCTATTCCCGCACTTCCCCCTTCATTTTTTTTCTTCCAAAGTACCATTAGATTGCGGCGTGGCGCAATAATCGCCCCGGAACAATGTACACGAACATTCCGACTTGCGTATAACCCGACCTCGGAAAACATGACCCGCAGTACTAATAATTAACGAAGCGATGGTTTGCTATCTTGCTGACTGTCTCTTTCCTCTTCAAACGTAATAAAGCTGGGATCTAGGGAGTAATAAAGCATTGCCTATTGTAACTTAATGCAAACGACTTCATTGGATGGAATTGGAGTGAAAAATCACATCTACCGCCCAACCAATTCTCAAAACGGAAACAAAATTGTAAACATGAAATTTTTTAATTATGCATTAAATTAATATTAATACCACTTTATCCGAGCGAGATTTATACTAAAAGTCTCTTCTGCCATCTAACCCATCGTTATCGATAATACAGTAATTTATTAAAGACAGTATGAGAAAAAACATGATGAATTGAGAATTTAAATAACCTAGAGGTAAACAGAAAACTCTCTTCTACGCTATACCACCCTGTTTTTTTTATTTTACGACCTTGGTTTCACCCCGTTGCGTCATCACCGGGCCAAACGGCTTGAAACCTAAGTGATATAATATAAACTTTGTTGGGTACAGTGTAAAAGTGTATTTTCTATTAATCTTCAGTTAGAAGACCACCCCGAGGTCAAGACCAAATTATTGGATTCAACCTAGATATTCTTAGGAAACAAATAAATAATATATATATATATATATATATATATATATATATATATATATATATATATATATATATATATACACACACACATACACACACATACACACACACACTATCCGTAAGTACATACATGCACGCGATACTACAATAAATATAGTCTTATTAACATTTAGAAAGTGTT
The DNA here is from genome assembly GCA_947579665.1 of Sympetrum striolatum. Taxonomy (NCBI): domain Eukaryota; kingdom Metazoa; phylum Arthropoda; class Insecta; order Odonata; family Libellulidae; genus Sympetrum; species Sympetrum striolatum. The sequence goes on from OX388345.1 coordinate 21,666,349, forward strand.
ATCATTATACATGGTAACATAAAACAGAAAATATTAAAAGAGCATAAGTATAGGAAATTAGGAAAGAAAGCATGGTTTATGTGGAGCGAATTCCTGTAATAATATGTGACTGTAGAAAATGATTTTCACTGCTGGGAAATACAGAAAGAAGGTTTTTTGTCCACAACCCCTATTCTTTGAGGGTGTTTTCATTTTGATAATTAAAAAGGGGAAAAAAGAGGAAGAGATATATTGCGACATGAATGCTCATAAAAAGCGCGAAAGGTATCAAATATGCTAAACGCAGCAAGGTGTAAAAATTAAATTTCTTATCCCCCGTTTGAAATGTAACACGCGGAGAAATACACGAACAATAATACGAACATAGAAATACACGGATAATGGAGAAATAAATTACCAACAATTCATGGACGAAGCACAGTAAGTTGCAAAAACTGAGATTAATTTAATGTGAAGCTGAACCTGAGAGGGAGTTCTTAAGCTAGTGCAAAGTATGAACTTCTTAGTTAGTGATTTATCTTTACTTTTTATGGCTGTAGTTTTTTATTTCTCATTTCCCCTCTACAGATTAAGCGGAACTTAGTAGACTTCTTCAGAGTTTAATCTCCATCAGTAATCTGAATCTGCACACGTCGCCTTCCACTTTTTCTTTCCTCTTTGCAGCTCCAAATCCTCCGTTTTCTCTCTCTCTTCTCCCATTCTCTACTCCCTTCGTGTTTCCCTTGCGTTCTATTTCTCTTCTTTATCTACAACAATTTCTCCAGGCTCCAATCCTTTACTCTTCATTAATTTTAGGTTCACTCTATGCGATAGGACAATAACGTTCCGGAAAGTTGCTTCCCGTCAGTCGAACAATTGCGTCTCGGATAATTGCGTCCCTCGACATCAGCGCCGCCAAGTTGTTTTTTTATAAACCAACTCATTTAACGACGGTAAATAATTGGAATCTTTTATGCATTGCAACAAGTTTAACGGACCATACCGTAAGCAATAAATCGAGCACCAAAAGAACCTTGATTTTGAATACAGAGAGAGATATTAATAAAAACCCAAGTTTAAAAATTCTTTCTCTCTCATCAGAAGAATCGATTCTTAAAATGTATTCCCTTGACTCGACGAAACTATATAGTTTTTAATAATTTTTTGGATATCCAACAAAAAGGGAATATCTACGATAAGCGTACTAAAAGTATCTCAGTAAAGAGTAACCCATCATTGTACGCGTTAATTAAACCACATTTGGTACAGTGAATTTATGGAAATTATGTGAAGTCTTGGTGGAAAAAAAATAATGTCTGCTTATGAAAATGGAGTAAAGAAGAAATGAGTACAATAGTAAATATAGAAGAACCTGATTAGGTTGATGAATATCAGTGTCAATATACAGCTATCAGAAACAATAGGAAAATTGATCAAGAAGTAGATAAAAGAATTTAAAAACCAAGCAGATATTATTACCAAATATGCCGAATAATACTTAAGTAAAATAGTTGGAGGGAAAATGTAAATGAAAATTTATAAGAAAACATTTCAATCAACATCCGATTATGGAGCAGAGGTCTGGGCAGTAAAAATCAGCGTACTAGATAGGTAGATATCATCTGAAATGAAGTAGCGAATATGAAGTTGGAGAAAGCATCGGGGAATGAGAAATACTAAAATCAGGGAAGAATAGAAAAGGATAAATCAACTGGAAGAGATTGTGGGGATGTAGCTGATACGATCATGTTATAATAGGAAATGGACAACTTCCAAAGTTAGTCCAAGAAGCAAAAACGGAGGATAGAAGAACGCCAAGAAGAGAGCGGCTTGATGTAATTGAAAGATATACTGGAAGAAGGGGAGAAATATGATCGAATTTTAAAGAATTGCGAAAATAGGAGAGGTGAGGTCCCGAAATCGTAAAAGCTTATAAGGGAAAAGTGAGGCGTTAATTTGTAATATATCTTTCCATGTTAAAATCTTTGTATAATTAAAGCGGGACATTTAAAAAATCGTTGGGTTGGTTTTGGGGTGAATTTTCTATGCGTAAATCATTCCTGCTTACTTCTTCGGTATTTATAATCTCTTATCTTGACATTAAAAATGCTGCATCTTCCACCCTAGACTTATAATCGACTAGATTAATTTTCCCAGTTATTGTGATAAAATTAAGTCTCTAGACTTATATTCTGGTCATCTTATACTCGATATGAGTATATATGAGTATATGCGATAATAGTAATTCCCTGGGTTCTTCGGATTTTCTCTCGAGAACGAAATACGCACACATTAATTTTTCTGTTGGTTCAGGAGTCCTAAAGCTCTCAATTCATTTGCTCAGCAAAAACCCTTTAACTCATCCGACAACTCTTCCCCTTGATCGCACCTTCAATTACTTTCTTCACCAATCCATCCCTTCTCTTCAATTCTCACTTTCCTTCGTTTCGTTCCTTACACCGAAACCCTTTTCTCTCCAACACTTTGTTCGTTTTTCGATCAACTCTTTCCATTCTACGCCACACCCACATCTCCAAGACTTTCAATGCGTTGATGTCCTCTCTCTCTCTTTCGGGTCTTTGTTTCACACCCATAAAACAAATCGCTCCTGACCCGGGCGTTTAGCAGTCTTTCCCTGATGCCTATTCGAAAGGCTTTCGTCATTAATTCCTTTTACTTCGTGAGAGAGCTTTTTTGGCTGCTGCCACTCTCCTGTTGTACTCATTTGTGCACAAACCCCTCCCAGCAATGATTGCTTTCAAAATTAGAGGACTTCTCAAGTATTTTTTTTTTTACTTTCAAAACATTTCGTGGGACTCATAAACTTAATTTAAAAAAGACGTTTTCGATTAAAGAATCCGCAAAAGGAATACTTCTATTGTTGAAAACATAAACGGTAGGTATTATATCTACCTGTTAATAGAAATTGAAAGATTTAAATATTTGTGCATGTAGTCACTGTGATTCATCAGTCACATCTGAATATTTTACGGAAATATAAATAAAATAGTTATGAAAATAAATAAGTTAGGTTACATTCAAAATATTATTGCATGTATTTACGGGTGGGAGGGTTTTAAAATTTCCAAGTAGAAACCGGAATTTCTCGGCGAAGGCAATTCATTTGAAATAAGCCTCGACGACAAAGAACGGACATATCTAAGTATTCTTTTCTCAGCAGAGGTATTTATGAATTGAATAAGTTACCTAGATTACTCATTGAGCCCTTGCCTGAAAATACGGAATCTTTTAGAACGAATTGTAACAGTGTTGTATGCATGCATGTAAGAATATAATAATTCTATTGTAATTATCTGTATATCATGAATGATATATATGTATTGTATATATTTAGTCCTCAGAACTAGTACATATGTAGGTAAAATAACTGCCATCAGGCTTACTGCCCCCCAGCAGTTAATTGCTAATAATAATAATAATAATATTCATGATCTTAAACTCATGTAAATAACTGCAGTTCTCTGGCGCAATTTCACGCCTCTGAGAGGAAGCGTATAAGAATGTCACGTCGTAAAATGGGACTCAGAAGTTTACGCTGCCTACATATCCTGAATTGGCTCAGTTTGCTGGTGAGGAAACAACAATATCCCGTCATTTTGAAAGTCATTTACAGCTTATTCCAAATTAGGGTTTCCAGGAAACAAAAATCAATTGCAATCAGAAAATGCTTGAAATGTCTTCGTTCATTTCGCTTACCCTTTCACGCATCGGACGGCGGGGTCATTTGGGAGACGTTACGGTTTCCATGACAACGCTCGCATAGCAAGTCAACATAACCCTGTGAGCCCCTCGACGACTAATTGCATTGCTCAAGTCCTGGATGCTCCCTTACTGCCTTGCTGTGTAAGGAAAGAGTATCAATCAACCTTAATTACTTATAAATAAAAACGATGATTATTTTTCAACAAATATATATCTCACTTCTTCTTCAAAGTTCATGCTTATTACCGTTGCCAAGGAGATTTAATGCATAAATAAAATAATTAGAAGCCTCGTAGTAAGTATCAATGATGGTACTACGTATTCAGTCTCATATATATATTCATCCATCACCTGTTTTTTGCGTATCTAAGCAAGAGGTTTGCTTTTCTGATCACTGTTTAAATTCGGTACGGTATAAAAGAACAGCGTGACTTTTATAAATGGGATATTTGGGTCATTACCGAAGGGAATGGGAGACATCAACCAGGCCAAATGTTAGATTCCACGGCTGGAATAATTAGCGTTTTTTAAAGGCGCAGGAAATTGTGTCTGTGTTTTCATTTAAGAGTTTTTTTTTCCTTACTACTTTCGAGTTTTGGAGTGACTTTTCTCGAGCATTCGGGTCTTTTTTTCAAAAATTAAAACCACAAATCTGCGAACTTTATCTTCTCTTTGGAGATTACAGTCTCTCGCGGAAAGAAGAAGAAGTCCAAAATGTAGGAAAATCTTTCCCAAATTTCCGGGAGATCATTGCTTTATTTAAAGGGGAAGAGGAAATAAAGATAGACGGAAGAATCAATAATAATTTATTTATTTCACTCAGGAAAATAAATCAAAGAAAATAAATGCAGTATGTTGAGGGATATATAGGTATTCCTGAAAAGAAAACCTGTTTAGGGATGGCCTTCACTAAAAAAAAAAACTTTTTAAAATTTAGTCGAAAGATAAAACTTGAACGAATTCCACAAAAGCACAAAATTCTATTTGTGGAATTTTAATTTTTTAAGTTTATCTTTTAACTTTGTCATCAAAGGTTTTTTATATGAAATTCCACTAAGTAACGTATGGCAATATTTATTTAATTGCCTTCACTTATTGCAACAGTGTTTGTTCGATAGCAGATTTGTACCATCCATCATTATTCATAAAACATACATGTACAGATCATTAACTCATCGCAAAAAAGTTTACATAACATATATAGTTGCTGTATTAATAGAACGATGTTGCATAAACTTATGCAGGATTACATATAATAGGTTTGTTGTGATAATGCCCAAGAGGAACGATAGCATAAATATATACAAAAAAATTGAACAGAAAACATTTAAACTTTTTAATTAATTGTAATATTTGAGCAAACTAGACCAGGTAAATCAACTTCATCAGTTTGTGAACTGCAAAAGATTTCAATATCTGTTTTAGGAAAAGGCTAGGATTTAAGGCTACTTGAGAATTTAATTTTATTTATTTCAGAGCAATTTTCTCTGAGTAAATTAGCAGAAATCCTAGGAACAGAGTGTACTTAAGTTTGTTTGAAGATTTCTAAATTAGATTTAGGAAAAGTAAAACTTTGGATCCATCACTATGAATACAGAATCCTACACGATTTACTTCTGTGCCTGTAATGAAGAAGAGGATGGATAAAGATAGAAAGATTAAGAATCTATACGGGTAACAATGGATGATACTCAAATGCATTGTGATACGTCTCTTTCTATCCCGATCCAAACACAAATGAAAAAAATATTCAATCCTTTAAGGATGATAGTTGGTACTCCTGGAAGCCTGCCAAAAATCCCAATTCGGAGGAAATTCGAGCAATTTAGAGGCAGTGACTGGGGTGTGAAAGACCCCGCCGCAATTTCGTTACTGGAGAGGAGCGATTCCCCGCAGAGTTAAAGGAGAGCGCGTTGAAAGGGATTTGGAGTTTATTCGCTCGGAAGAGGGAGCGCGAAAGCAATGAAAATGAAAATGAGAGCGGAGGTGGCGCCGCGCGGCGGAAGAAGCGAATCCTATTTCAGCTGTCGTCGGAGATATTGCGGCTATGAATTTTGATTCTTTATTCAATTTCGAATGAGACAGAGGATTAATTTCGCTACGCGTTTAATAGCTTCCGGCTATTAACTTCCGATTAGCTCGGAATTTTCCCCTGAAACAATATTTTTGAGGGGAGCAAATTGCAAGGGATAATAGTCGCTCGTGTCTAAATAACAAAGGTCTCATCTTTGATTAATAAATAATAACGAAATTTGAGTCCAAAAAAATCTTATGGTGATATACCTGTCGATGTGCTGGAGACTGTTGTCTTTGAAAGGATTTTTTTTTTTTATTTTGGATTTGTCGAACTGTACTTGCTACCACATTCTGAGGAATGGGATATATTCATTTCTCATTTGGTTCCGGATAGAGAAAAATGTATCTTTCGTTTACTTTTGTCACAGTCTTTATCATGGCCGTGATTAAATGAAATGAGATATGAGGGGTTAATAGTATTGATTAAGTTCTTTATTTGTGGACGGACAAGAAAAGCGCAACTCATAGGAAATGTACGAGAAAATCGTCGAAAACTGAGAATTTTAGCGAATATTTCAGTTTTTGTTGCTCTACCTTGCTTTTAATTCGAGTAAACCTAGTCCAGTTGTACTCGTTTCGAATAACTCGACGAGAAGTAACTACATATTTCACTTAAACGTCATTTTCTCCGGAAATGTACGAGAAAATCGTCGAAAACTGAGAATTTTAGCGAATATTTCAGTTTTTTTGCTCTATCTTGCTTTTAATTCGAGTAAACCTAGTCCAGTTGTACTTGTTTCGAATAACTCGACGAGAAGTACCTAAATATTTCACTTAAACGTCATTTTCTTTTGAAATTTACGAGAAAATCGTCGAAAACTGAGAATTTTAGCGAATATTTCTGTTTTTTTGCTCTACCTTGCTTTTAATTCGAGTAAACTGTAGTACACTATTCGAGTACACTGTTCTTCTTAGTCACTTACGTGGGCATGTTCCACTTATAGCATTCTGGCTCAGTGAGGAAAGCAATGGCAAAACTACCTCACTCCTCGCCTAGTAAGCCTCATTCCTCTCTGCAAGCTCTTAGCAGCTTATTCCGGAGAGGGTGAAAACCGGCATTTAGCTTAAATAATTTACAGACAGATTTGTCTAACTGCTTCGAAAACTAGATAAAATGCTCATTTCACCTGTTGGAGAAATGCATGCGAAAAATAAAAACAGAATTACTTGCAGAAACGTTCCAGATATCGGAGGTTATCTAATCATGGCTATAAACTGTAATTCTTTGTTTAGATTTATTGCCTCGGTTTTATGGAAACGCCAAAATATTTGTTTTATTTTTGGAATTGTTCCAACAGCCACTGTCAAACCGGTTCAAACCCTTTTTTTCTCCCTTTGCATTGATTATTATATTCCTTTTGGAAGGTTTTAATCACAAATATTAATATATTTTAATTATACGGTTCAATTTTGAAATTAGTACACAAAATCGAGGAGTAAACAAAGTATGAGATCAAACGTTGAAACATTTACTAATTAGTGCGTTGCAAATCACCGTCACTCATGATTAGTATGTCTGACAGCTGGAGCGCTGAATTAAAAAAGGAATTCATTAATTAAATGGAATAGATTATCGTTTCTAATTCGGGTGCTGGTTTCTGTTTCAAATAAAACTATTTTTTTTGTAATTTCACTTTTTCATTACATTTCACTTCTGTGTATATAATACGCTTGTGAAAGTACGCGAAAAGTAAAACTTTTTGATTTCATCGACAAGGAATTTAAGTTCTAGTTTTGTTTGACTATTTTTTTCGTATGAAAAAGTAAAATCACAAAGGATTTTAATCTTCTTATCTCCACCTTTCTAACAAATCAAGTTTCAAATCCTCGCCACCTAAAATTGGCCAATCTTCTCCGGTTGCCTTAATCAAGGCCTTTTCTTCATCAGTTCCCTCCGCTTCATGAAGGCTTCTTTAGGCATTACTCTTCTTCATCTTACCTCACCTGTGCACTTTCGACCCCAAGGAAGAACACTACCCACGAAGAAAAGTTGATCTATTTGTTCCTGTTCTGTCCTATCAAACCAAGTTTGTTACTCATCTCCCTTTTCTTTGATGATTAATTTCTTTCAGGTTTTCTGTTTTTAATTTTCTGTCCAACTTCATTGCTTTATCAAATAATTGGATTTGATTGAAGTTTGTTTGTTAGTTCCTTGCCGACCTCTAGGCTTTGAATATGCTTCCATTGGGAACGAAATATGAATATCGCCATGTCATCATCATCATCATTTACGTCTTTTGGTGGTTTTAGGTAATTATTTCATTCTATATTTCAACCATCAGCGGCCTTCCATTATTATAAAATCAAATAATAGTAATTCTAATTATAATTGTATATTATACGTAGATACACAAGTCTTTGTAAATCCTTTCGTATCTTCATCTTGTATAATTCTTTCCTTTATGCCAAACTGACTGTACTGAATATCGAATAACATTGCCATCATAAGCTCCTAATTCCTTATTTTCTACCCAGATTATGAAATATTGGACTTTGATATCTTACAGTAAGTCAATTAAAATCACTTATTAATGTCCTCAGTATATTTATTGTCAGCCTGTTCCGACTGGAAAGAGTTATCAACAAGTGCCGTAATATTGAAGTATGTAATCCTTTGAACTCCGGTATGTGATCCATTGGGATCCTTCATCGGGTCCATTGTGCGTCTTGAAACTTGTGAGGGGATGCTGAGACCTAGGGCTCTAAGCATCGCCGTATAAAAATCGGTTTTCTTCTCGAGACGAAAACTATCGCAATATCTCTCCCGAGATTCTCATTTTGAGGACTTGAAAAATCTCGTTGAACAAGTATCAATGCGTCGTTTGCGCTGCAGTTTTTTTATGCCTTTCCTAGTTTTAGTTGAAAACTTACTCCAAATAAGAGCCCACCTTTTTATGACACAAGCCGCGGAAATATTCAACTTCCATAAGTAAAGAATAGTGATAGATTAAAGCTAACTCATAAAGTAATATCTAATACCGAAAAATAACGTCTACTTGCATATTTTTGTAGTAACGTTACTGAGAACTTCCAAAGAATGAACCTCAAGAAATGAAAATCAATTATATTGCAAACGCAATTGAAATCTAAGAAATGTCTATTTGGTTAATTGGTGGAAATTATGGAATAGTATTTTTACTTTCTCCCTATACGTAGTATAGAGAAGTTCGTTTCGCTATTTTCCCGAACATGTCTGTCTGTGTGTCTGTGTGTCCGTGTGTCTGTGTGTGTGTCTGTCTGTGGTAAAATGTTTGTGGGTGCTCTATCTTAAAAAGTAATTATCCGATCATTTCCAAAATTCATATTTAGTATTTTCCTAATAATGTCAAGAGTTGATTAGTTTTTGATGAATATCGCTAAACCGGAAGTTATGGTTTAACCGGAAAACTTTGTTTCTTTAATATCTCTGTCAGAATGCAATGTAGGTATATACAATTATTTACAAAAGTTATAGTTAATGTACATTACTACAACTTTTATTTGAAACCTTTTTTCATAACACTGATTGCTTAGGAGTTATTCTTGAATAATGGTTAACCGGAAGTTGTTGTTTATCCAGAAATGGAAGTTTTTCAAACATATCCCTGTCAGAATGCAATGTAGGTATACACAATTATGTACAAAAGTTATAGATAATGTATTTTACTACAACGTAGTAAAATACAATAGTTTGTATGAAACATTTTCCTGTAACACTTATTGTTTCGGAATTATTTATATATTACCGGCATAGGCTTCTGTTTTTAATAAACATGGAGAAAGTCGTGTGTTGGCCACATCATATTTTTATTAATAGAACAATATGTAAAGCGTAACTTTTTAGAACCAATTAACATAAACATCTGCCACAATTCATAGTGAAAATAGATTCTAAGTAAATTTGGATGTTAAAGTACACGTAGGATGGGAATCTCATAACCGTATATCCCTCTCTAAAAATATTCTGTTCCATAAAATTATTAAATTACTATAATATTTTCTAATAAATCATAGAATATTAATTATTAATTACAAGGATGTTTTTCAATGAAAACTACTTCGCATTTCGGAAGTTTATGTTATTCGTATTCCTCTTTTGCCGAATTTTTGTGTAGAATGAGGTTAACCTAATGTTGAAAGTTTAATTTTTCTCACATTTATCTCCTCAAAGTATTTCGAATCCATTAATAATCCGTTTCGGTATCGTTTGAAACTTGAAGAATTCCGATGGAAATATACGAAAGATGTTTAATTACAAATTTCCATCAACCATGATTTACTGTCATAAATTTAATCCATGCAATACAAAATTAATAACATACAAAATGCATAATTTATTAATCAGTCTTTGAAAGCTGAAACTCAAAGAATCAATATATTCTTTCCCATTCTTTGCTAGTTTTTCTATTTCAGCTCAATAAGCACTAGTTCTAAAACCAGTCGAAAACAAAAATTCCAGTGATGGACGCAATTTCTGTAGACCAAATTAACCGAAAGCAACTGGACACGTTTAGATAAGCATTCGTAATCACTTAACCTTATTGGAGATAACTTTTAAAAGTGCGAAGTGTTTACAATACTAGGGCTACCAAAATTATTTTTTCTATCTACAAAAATATGTATGTACTTTAATCTTTACAGCTCAAAGTCATTCCCAAAAGCATGTTTTATTTTTTCCACCTTGTGAATCTACCTTACTCCTTTTATACCCTATGGAGATATCCATGTTCTTTCTTCAATTTCGAAAAGAGTAAGGAACATCTGGGGACTGAGGAAAGAATGAGAGTATAGGGCTTTGAATTGGTCGAAATTTCTTCCTTACAGACATTGGCGGGTTAGCAATGTGTGCGAGGACGAGCGAAACTTCTTTCTCTCTGTTGGTTCATATTTCTTAATATTCCTTACTCGTTGGAAATTCTACTAACATGTTGTTATTAACCGTACCTACTAATATAGACAACCTTGTGATTATATATTAACTTATACACTTATTTATTTATTTATTAACAGTGTACTTGTTTATCTAATACTAGCTTAAATGCCCGTTGATTCTCAACGGGAAAATTTAAATTGATAAATTCTAAACGAAACCATCTCAGGGTTAACATTATGGTATTTCTTAATTTGTAAAAAATTCATGGTAACAACTTTTACTAGACCACTAATTTAATATCTGAAAAAACACGACCTAGGTTTCGTAGCGTCGCAACATCTTCAGGTTTTGATGATGTAGCGACGCTACGAAACCTAGGTCACGTTTTTTCAGATATTAAATTAGTGGTCTAGTAAAAGTTTGTTACCATGAATTTTTTTATAAATGCTATTGCTTCAGTCTTGATCGTAACACATGTCCCATAATTTTAGGTACGTACCAGGCATTAATTATTTCCAAACTTATAAACAAAGAAAATGTCAAAATTACGTCCACAATGGCACCTAAATATTCAATTTCATGTCATTTGAATGACCTATTTCTTTGAGGAAGATAACATTCGTCTAAAGTTTATAAAAGATACATTTGAAGGTCACATTAGGATAAGCAGCACCACATTTAAGGACGCATTTTCAGAAATGCACAAATAGATATCGGAAACAATGAAACAATAAATATGACAGAAATATATATCATTCTAAAACTATGTAGCTGACTTGTACCCCAGTACTAAAATGCGTAACATAAACATGAAGCTCATCAAATAACACAAATGCAATAACAAAGCCTAAACAGAAACAAAGATTAAACACCGATTACAGAAAGATGTATGTAATGTATCAAAATTGGAAGCACTTAAAAAAAACACAATGAAAAACTTTTTTTATTCTGCTTATAACAAAACATAAACTTGCTTTACCTTTTCGATGGAGGGATACGATGCTGGAGATTTGCTACAGGTTTACAAATTAACTCCAGCACTGAATCTGGGAAATCTTTATTAACTAATTCCAATTTCGTCAATCGCTATTTATCGACGTAAATTGATACGTTGTAATACTTAATGCAGAATATTATATTAAAAACATACGAAACTTGCCAGGTTTTTATACGTATTCAGTTTTTATTGATCGAGAGAAAGGATTTCATCTAAAGAACTACTATAAACCCATTTATCCGACGAAATAGTCAGTAAACAATTTCGTTGACACACATAAAACTTGTTTGCTACAGACGCTTCTATAAAATTTAAATCTTTCTTAAATACTGGTATTCGTATGTTTGTACGCTCGATTCTTCGCAGTATATCATTCATAGCTGCAGTTAATAATATCTCCTTAAAGTTCTCCCTCTTCGTATAATCTATTACTTATTTTTAACATTAATTTGAAGTAGGCATATCAATGTGTTCGTACGGAGAAATACATGAGCTGGGGACTCGACAATCGCCTTGATCGTCAGGGGGATGGGTCGTTTACGACCTCAAAATATCGATAAAGTATTAACGTACTTTATCAAAATGTGCGGAATTTCTATTCAAAAACGATATTCCATGGCCAAATTAAAAATTCATATTCTATTCTCTTTCTTTTGGTGCTAAATTTGACTTTTTAGGACCATTATTTCTAATTTAATTTTGCAAAAGAAATGAACCCTTCAACGAAGAAAATGACCTTTACGTGTATTTCTTATGAAAAAGTTTTGACCCGTCTGGGTTCGAACCGTGGACTTTTGGGAAATAAAAAGTAGCCTATACTCTGCGCGGGGTCGACTTTTAATTATGTAGAAAATTTCAAAGTTTTGCGACTCTCGGTTCTCGAGTTTTTAGCCAGCATACATACACTCAGTCTATTTTATATTATAGATCGGCACTATCGTAAGAAATGTATACCTATGCATCTCAAATGGAAGTTAATTTTCTTTTCTCCTGCAGAATATAAATTATTAGCTGATTAATATGATTTAATGAAATATAACAACAAATAATGTGAGAAAAATGTCACAATTCATTGTATTCTACATTCTCCAATTTCACATTCGAAAACCCTCAATTAATACATCAATTTTGTGCTAAAGTTATTGTTCCTGACAAATCTTCGTTACAGGACAAGCGTCATTCTTTTACTACACCGCCGCATCTTTCATATTTAAATGGTAAAATACACATCTTTACCATTTAAACATGTATTTTTCGAAATTTTCATACTTTAATCTTGCGAATTCCACTCACAGTTTGAAAATAAAAGGAGGAATTAACTTGATACATGCTTGCGAAGTTTTTAGAGAAATTTCCCCCATAGAATGTTCTCGCCAAAAACTAATTTAAAGATATTGATAGCCTGTCACCAACTTAACTTTCAATTTTCTAGAGTTTTGGCTGAGAGTTTACTTTAAAAGTTACGTGAACGAAAGAAACTTAATATCTGTTAAAAAGGTTTCATAATTGATAATGATGTTGGAAGCAGCACGGGAAAAATGGCTGAATATAGGATTTAGGAAGTATAAAGTTTTAGTGAATTTAGATATTCTGGTTGCTTAAATATGAAGGAAGCAACCATTTTTCGTGTAAATCTCCATTTTTTTAATTTCGTGAGCCTCTATGTATAAAATACCTTTTTTAAGAACCATCCGCAATTTACAAAACGCAATACTGGTAGCCAGTAACGGGATTCTCAGCAGATGAATTTTTGTATCGTATAATATCTCGGTTTCAATCGAGCAGAATTCAAAAATACTTTTGTACTAATTACAGCATGATAATGGAAAATGTAATCTTCTTTTAATTTATTCTTTGCTAAATAACAGTTTTTGATTAAGGAAGTGGATTACGAAATAAAAAATCTGATGTGGCCAACACATGACTTTCTCCGTATTTATTGAAAACAGAAGCCTATTCCGGTAATATATAAATAACTCCAAAACAATGAGTGTTACAGGAAAATGTTTCATATAAGCTTTGTAGTAAAAAACATTATCTATAACTTTGGTACATAATTGTATATACCTATTGCATTCTGACAGAGATAAGTATGAAAAACTTAAATTTCTGGATAAACAAAAACTTCCGGTTAACCATTATTCAAGAATAACTCCTTAACAATCAGTGTTACGAAAAAATGTTTCATACAAAAGTTGTAGTAAAGTACATTATCTATAACTTTTGTACGTAATTGTATGTACCTAAATTGCATTTTGACAGAGATACGTATGAAAAACTTCCATTTCTGGGTAAACAACAACTTCCGTTAAACAATTATTGAAGAATAACTCCTAAACAATCAGTGTTACGAAAACATGTTTTTTACAAAAGTTGTAGTCAAGTACATTATCTACAACTTTTGTGTGTAAATGTATATACCTATATTGCATTTTTACAGAGATATTTAAGAAACGAAATTTCGTTCCTGATTAACCGCACCTTCCGGTTCAGCGATATTCACCAAAAACTAATCAACTCTTGGAATTGTTAGGAAAATTCTAAATATGAATTTTGAAAATGATCGGATAATCACTTTTTAAGATAGAGCGCCCACAAACTTTTTAACCACAGACAGACAGACACACAGACAGACATGTTCGGGAAAATTGCTAAAACATGCTCTATGGGCCCCAAAACATCTATTTCCATCGAAATCTGGAGGTCGAATTTTTTTGCGAATACAATACTTTCTCTACGCTACGTATAGGGAGAAAGTAAAAATTCGACGGCCCGTTTTACATGGAATCGCGTATTTGTGATGTAAATGCGCACCGATTCCGCGAATTCAAATAATGGATATTGGAGTTGAACGTAGCGTAAAACTCTTCTTTTATTTCTTACCTACACTAGCATTTATGTGATCAAAATATTACTTACCATTTAATAAGATGATCTCCTTACCTGGTTCCCAGGTAGCCATGTAGGCAGCGTGTTCGTTCGTCACTGCCGAAAGCAGTCCCGGTTTCGATTCCCGATGGAAGCCCATGTGCGAAATGGCCTAAGCTGTCGAAGTAATATTAACTGTACTAATATTTTCCTTTTTTAAGCTTTTCTGCCTCAACTGCTCATCATCGCCTGACAATTTAGTTCAGCGATGATCCTGGAGTATAGAACTCCCGCAAAACCCTTTAGTGTTTAATGTTGCCTAACCTTCAGGATAAAATTACTGTTTTCATGAGAGAGAAATGTGTTATTTTTTCCTGATTTTCTATAAGTCACATATTCCTTTGGAATAATCCACTGATTCCCACAATAAACAAGGCCCCTCTAAGCAAATTAGACTAATCTATGAATGATCTTGACACTATTTTAACCCCATCTCTTTCTCATAACTGTTGAGGTGTTTGTGTTTCGCAATAAGCGATTAAACCTACAAATAACGCGAATTTTGGCCGATTTAGCGAAATAACGCTAATTTCGACTGTTTTAATAAGCAGCACGGATTTCGGTGATTTTGGCTTCATTCATCATTTGTAAGAGAGGGAAATGTAATTTTGGTATGATTTAAATAAATTTACAATATATAATTGTATTATTTACGTATTTCTTGTCATATTTTTGATCACTCATGACATCTTTGCTTACGCAAATTCAGCTTTGATCTTTTGCAATAAATTCACAAAACTTTCTTTCCATTATGGATTATCACAAAATTTCGCCTGCTTCTACGAAGAAATGTTTTGTTTTTCCTAACATCTACGGTGTCGATATGTTTTTAATGAAAATATCATGTTTTGTTGATCTGCAGCTGTGAAAGCATTTTCCTTAGGTATAAACAGCATATTTTTAAATAAATTTAATTTAATATTTTGTATAATTTACAGTTAATATTATTTCCAATGCTTTTAATGTTTATGCTAAAGTGTACCTAATATTATTCATTTGCTTAAATGAGAGACTGTGAAAATTAGTAACACCAAATTTAAGAAACATAATAAAAACACAAAACACCACAATTTGGTTTTCAAATCAACAAATTTCAGAAAAAAAATAGAAACATTTTCAAACACCTCTACTCATAACCCTATGGAATTTTTGGGCAATTGGATGTCTTTATCGTATTTCATTTCTTATTTTAATTTTTATTATTCCCTGTACTTGGTTACACAGATAATAAATTTTGTAAAGGAAGATTTCGGGGCGTCGGCATCGAGCCAAGGTGGCAGTTGCATGTAAAATTTTGTGAAAAACTAATAGGAACGGAAACGAAAAAGTCATTCGTGACTGTGAGCCAGATTCTTCACTTTCCGGTCGGATGCCCCGGACAAATTAAGCCCTCACGCAAAGCATTCTCGCTTCATTTTGGCTTTGTGAGCAAAGCGACTGGTGGCTTCGCTTTGGAACGTCCAACACCGCAGCGGTCCTCACACTGCCGGACGCCCCCTGCAAAGGGTTTATTCCTAGGGTTTTTCTTGGACGCTTCGTTATACTTAAATTCCTTGTTGTTGTTATCCTTAATGGTGTCCTCCTTAAGACCGCTTTGTGCGCCTCTGTGAGGACCGTGGCGATGGAGGGTGCCGCAAAGCCCACGGCTTCTCTATCAATGGGGACTGCTCTGTATGATGGCTTAATTGGTTTATAGCAGGGACTCGCAAACTTATAGTTCCAGCGGGACGCATTAGCATTTGGAAGTGCCTTAGAAGCCGTGGGCAACATAATTTCAGTTTCACTAACTGAAATTCCATAGGAAATGTTGCTATAATTATGCAGTAGTCTTAGTATTGCAACTATAAGTAATATTTTCAGTATTATTAATATTCATATGTTACAGTTGACTTATATTCCGCTAGTATCAATCATGGTGCATACAATTAACAATCGTAATATAATTATAAATACCCTATACAGTGACACAGAAAAAAATTCAACTCATACTGCAATGACAAGTCGACAATAACTACAATAGTACATACAACATTCAACAAAAATGGCAGTACCACAATACAATCACCACCAAATTACAACTTTATTAATCAATTTTTATTACCCCTCTACACGTTACAATTACTCTAATTAAAGTATTACTAATTAATAGATTAAAGCAACCCCAGCAAAATTACATTTATTTCAAAATAATAGAATACAACTATCACATACCAAAATATACAACATTACATTACAGATACCTCCTTCGCATCAAATATTTTTTTAATATTTATTTAGAGATATTCTATACTAAATATAAAATAACTACATAATTCTATTATGTGTTATATTAGTTTTTCAGAGTTACAAGTAGGCCTATCATTACCATTTCCACCAGCTAATATCATTTGTCAATAATATTATCAGTTATCATTAGATTTCATTACCTCTGTGTTAGCACCAATCTCTGCCGCCTTGCGCTTGATTTATATCAAAATCTGTGTTCTTCACGTTCCGGCAATCAATAGCAAATGGAGGAACGTGTGTAAAAATAGTTGGATCCGCCTCCACAAGGGGACTGATGGACGGAGCACATCCTCGATTTGGTGACCCTTAGAGCATTCCTCCGAAGATTCGTGTCCCAGTTACGTACGCCATTTCACTTCCGTTTATTCCTTCTCTATCCGCACGTCGCTTTCTGCTAAATTAAATCTCTCTCTCCTCTCACAAAGAATGGTTCACGATGATACAGGATATATTGCTATGTCGTAAATTTTATATTTACTCGTATCTTACGAAACAAATATATATGAGCAGAAATGGTGAAAGATATGAAATATTTTATCATTCGGTTCCTTTTGGTAGAATGTTTTAATGAATCAAAGTGATAGGATGGAGGGATAGACCAGTTATGTGTGGAGTGGTTAGTACTGTGCGGTCTGTGGATGTCCTGAAAAGTCGTAAAAGCCGTATAAATATGTATGCTAGTTCCCACCTTAACTGTGTAAGAGAAAGACGAATGTTCTAGGAATAGCAAATGAGAATAATTACTGCAGTGAGAAAAACAAGCTTGAAAACTGGAATAACTAATCCAGGAGAGCCAATAATAATCATGCCCTCTTTTTTCGTTTAAAATTTAAATTTAATTTAAGCCTTTGGAGGCGTTTCTACCAATTAACCCCCGTTACATTTTATCAATTTGTTTTTGCATTTTTCCTTTATTGATAAACACAAGACGCATACAACATACACAGACAACCACTCTTTAACCGGAAAAATCCGATTAAACGGGATTCGAAACCGGGACCGTTGCACTGTGGTCCAAAATCGAAAAAAGCCGGACAAAAGTCCAAAATTGCTTTTTTTGAGATACAAACTTGAAACTTTGCATATGTACAGCCAAATGATTGCTGATCATGGAACAGTAAGTCGTTTTCCATAAATCGTATGCGTTACTTAGATACGAAGGGTCAAACATGACTAAATTTTCAAAAACACGCCCGATTCTATTTTTCTTCGAAAATCTTATAAGTTAAGCTAATAGCGGACTTGTGGAAGGAATTTAGTGGAATAAAAAACATTATATTCGATCAGAATGGTACTTTATCTATACTATCCATCAGTTTCAAGGATATTGGTCAATATTTGTGCAGTGTTCCATCACAAAATGGTGGACGCTTTTTTCAGACAAATTGTGACATAAAGTAGTCGATATCTTTTGTTTAAAAAATATGTGCAGCGGGAAATTACACAAGAGTATTGGGTGAAGATATTTTAAGAATATCCAGCATAGATCTTATATGAACGTTACCGACCACGAAAATAAACGCGATTTTTCGATCGCGCTGCACGATCCGGGTCCGAGCTGCTGGGCCTGGAAGCACGGCGGCTTCGTTGGATTGTTTTAGTTTTTAGGACCTTAACTCTTTAAAATCGCGGTTTTTAAGCTATGTATGCTGTCACTATCACTGTCGCTGTTCAGAAATTCCATATCAAAGATATGGAGAGGATATTTGATCGTGCGAATGAGTCAATGGAGCGCGTTAACGCTCCAACGCGTTGGAGCGTTAACGCGCTAACACGCTAACCACTCTGCCACCACGGCCGGTAAACAAACAATTGGAGTGGTGGCTGTGTAATGACTGATTGTAGTATTTATTTATTCATTTAAATGATTCACACAATGATGCCAACATTTTACAGTGAATACAAAAAAATACAATCAATATCAGAAGAGAAGTAAGCCCGGTTGATCTGGGTTGAACCTGATGTTTAAATTGTGAAACTATTTCAGGAGAATCATTATGGGAGTATAACTATTATATATGAAAGAGAAATCTAATTTCATGACTATTTAGTTTAGGGAACTTAGGGTAAAGTTATTTGTGTGGGAATCGTGGAAAAATTTGTATAGGTGTGGCACACCAGATTTTACTATACTAGCTAGTATAAAATAAAGTTAAATCTGTGCTTTGTTTACGCAAAACATTCAATAATTCATGGCTGTATTTGTGCTATCATCAGTTTTTACCTAACTAGCATAAACATGAAGAAACAATTAATGCTGCTACAAAACAATGCAAAAAAAGAATGGGAATTAAAAGGGAGTGGGAAAGAAGGAATACGTGAGGAAATAGAAGACTGGATGAAGAGGGGTATACAATTGAGGGTAAATAGCATGTGAAGATCAGAATACACAAAGAGAATGGAGGATGATATGATGGGAATACGTAGTTAAACAGGACTGAGAGATTCTCGGAAGACAAGGGAAAGGGAATATTGAAGGTGGTGGAGGATATCAACTTTTTCTACTTCAAGGCTTTTAGGGAAGGATTGAAGGATTAGATGCGAAAAGTATGAAACGTTGGCTGTTCTGGATTAAATGATTGGCATCAAAGAGGAACTTTGTTCGTGAAGACTTGCTCCGGTGTTCTTTTTATCTTGGGATTGCTTCTTGTCAGCAGAGGATGGCACAGAGATGCTGAAACTATGGTTGGTAGTCATGAAGCATTTTGTAGAAAAGATGATTATTAAATAGAACATTATTTGCCGAATTATGGAACTACACCAATGATCATTTTCCAAGAAACCACGATCGCGAGACGTTAGTATTTATTTGGAAAGAAGTTCAAATTTAACTTAATTACTGTATGATAAAGCTCTACCGAAGGTAACATCATATTCCTCTCATTTTTATTTTATTTTTATTTATTTTCAATTTATTTAAACAACTCGACTACTGAAACTAATTTGTTCCAAAATTTTTCAATAAAAGGCGATTTTTTGTGGAAAACAACCATGCAGAATCAAGAAAACTATTTGTAATTTGTCCACAGTTGTTGCAGAAAAGTCAGTTCTTGATTTTAACTTTATTGCAACCATTTACATATCTGCATGAAATTGAGGTGTATTATATTATATATTTATATATGATATAATAAACCTCATACACCTGTATTATATTATATATTTATATATAATATAATATTATACGTATTATTAAACGTATATTTCCCTAGGCTAACATAGTGATCAATTACATTTACATGTTACCATGATTGAGTCGTTTTATTCGAATGATTTCAAGGTGATAATGCTACCGTTTGATTTAATCTTTACTTGAAGAAAGGTTCCAATGGTTTTATTCTTATTATAAGCAGCACTGGAAAAATGGGGAAGGGGTTGGTGGAAATTATTACAATTTATAAAATTATATATTGTGGATTACATTAAAAAATGAGATCTACTGGGAAAAGTTATCCGGATATGATGAATGATATTCTGAAAAGAAAATAACACGTGTTTTTAAAAGATGGAATGTAGGAAAAGATATGTGGACGCATCTGGGGATAAAGATGCCTTCGAGAAAAGGAAGAATGGGAGTCTTAAGGAGAGAAGAACGTGAGAGTGCTAATGATTGTGCTGATGGCTATGGGAGTAGAACTTGGGAGTGAAATTCCGCAATAATCCAGCGACTTAAGGCAACTCAAAGAAGTACGGATCGCTGTGTGCTTGGAATTAAAAGGGATGAAAGAGAAAATAGAACTCCTGGGTGCAGATGATGACAGGAGTGACAGATATTATGGAAAAGATCGCTGAGATGGATGCTGACCGGCATCGTGGGGAAGGAAAACCTCTGGACATCGGCAGCTCCCAGTTGGGTAACAAGAGAAATGAAGAGACCAAAGGAACAGAGACATCATCGAGTACCTCGACGTAACCTGGCAACGGGAGAGCAAAGGAAATTGGAAAACGCTTTGGGAGGCCTACATCTGAGGACGAATTGAAAACAGAGGATGATCCTGTGTGTGTGTGTGTGTGTGTGTGTGTGTGTGTGTGTGTGTGTTTGCGTTTCTATATATACACGTAGCAGAAAGGTCGCTTTCTTCTGAAAACTCGTTTTCCGCGGGAGAACCCAGATTTTATCGGAATGTAAGCAACTTTACCGAGGAATTTTATAGAGGACGACCTCTCGGTGAACTTGAAAGGTGTGAGGTGCGGCTAACCGCGCCCTCGCTAACACCATCTAGCGGACACCTGGCGCACCACAGCCGGCGTGTTAAAGGGATCGGTGCCCTGAAAAAGGGGAAATTAAACAAATCCGCTTAAAGGAATTGCTTGTATAGAAAGCAGAGACATTGGAGCTGAAGGCGGTGAAGCGTTAAGTTCCGTATAAATTATAGAGGGAGACGGCTTCTACTGCGCTGTATTTGGAAGAGTATCGGCAGTAAATTTAATTAAACTTAAGAAGTATGCGTCTGGGATAGGTTCAGAGTAAATGAATGTTTCTTGCTCTTATTTACGGAAGAAATGTGGTTTTTATCGCATGACTCTTGCAAGAAATACATTTTGTGGAGTTGAACTTTCAAGATATACGTGATGCATATACTTTGCATTCGTTATCGATAAATAGTTTGTAATACCTAACTTTCTAGTACTTAATTACACATTCAAAGGATAAATTTACTTTATTAACTCAAAGAAAATAAGTTCTCAGAAGTTGTAATCGATATAATGCTACCTCCCTGTTATAAAAATCTTTCTGACACTACCAGAAAAATCAAAGAAAGAGACGCTAGATGGAATAGAATCCAGAATTCATTTATTACAAATTTACGAAAGCCTTCGATTAGTAAAATAGAGTCATGGTGCTTGCACCTCCTGCCACACGCCGTAAAGCGGCTTTCAGGGACCTTACATAGACATACTTGGTGTTTGCAAAAATAGATATGCATATATGTTTGCAAAAATAATTCTATATTTAAAATCCTACTTTATATTAGAGATATACAATTATGATCACCATTACTATAACTACACAGCATAACATAAAGTTTATATGCTGAAGTTCTTTGAGATTATACCGTCTATTTAAGAGCAGAATGTTATATCAAGTTAACTTCCTGATACTTTAAATTCGTAAAATGTTGTTATAATATTGGGCTGATCTTGAGCTGTACGAGATTATCGTAAATTAAAAATTTTCCAGTAAAAATATAAGTTTATTTTCAAAGTCACATCTAAGTACTTTGACACCTTATCGGAAAGTCGTTAGATGTATTGATCATCTTTCCGTAAAAATAGTAAGGTAAAGAAAATCAGGACATCCCATGCACCATTACGCTTACTTACCTCGCTTACCACCAATAAAAGGACCTGATTACTTCTTCATAAGCTCTCATTACACAAGAATATGAGTGTAGATTAAGTCTAAAAGTTAATCTACCGGAATCACATCAACGGAATCCAATTTCAATGGATAAACGTAGAGCCGACTTGCATCCTAGGCACGTAAGAAATGGAAATTTTAAGTGAAAGTTCGGGGCCTGCCCTGTCTACGTGCAAAGTAAATTACACTTTTATCCTCCGAATGAATTAATTGCGTTAGATATCCGTTCACTCGCGAGCATTTTAATTAAGGATAACACAAAGACTTGCAGTTTGGAGAATCTCGAGCAACCTTAATGGAAACATATTAGTGTTCCTTTCGTTCAAACCTGGGTCTTCCCTAAATGAAAATAGTTTTTCCGGGATTTTGAAACTCTTGGAAATGCAGCACAATGTTCTTCGTTCCGAATTTCCCTTCGCAATTGTCTCATCTAGAATATGCGATTAGTGCTAAGGATGCGACACATCCTAAATTCGAGAATGTGCTGCGGAAGGCAGCGATAAAGCAATGAGCGTTGAGAAAATGCTCCGGGGCTTAGAATCCTTGAAAAGAAGCTTTGTCGCTGTTATTATATAAAGTCAGAGAGAGAACGCTTAAGGAAGATCTAATAAATAATACGTTACTTCGTAGCTCTCCCTAAAACAAAAGGAATTGCCCACATTCGCGTAAGAATAGCCACTTTATTAAAATAATATCTCATGCCTTTCTTTGTATTTCAGCGTTCTTTGGTGATGGGTTAGGTTCATGCTTTTAGGATATCCCTTTCCCTTCTTGCAGTCTTTAACCACGGCACGCACTTTGGTATCAATCAAAAGTATATTTTGAAACGTTTGCTCGATGAATAGATAACTAATTTAAAGGTAAGGGTAAAGGGTAAATTGCGCATAAGGGCGTGCACCCAGGAAAAAAGCCAAGGAAAAACGGACTTGAAAAAAGTCTGACTGGCCCGGGAATCGAACCCGGGATCTTCTTCGGAAAGCTGCCTTAACCAGTGTTCTGTCTTGGTAGCCTAGTGGCATTCCTCCCGGATAGAGGAATATCGCGGGTTCGATTCTCGGCCCAGTCAGACTTTTTTCAAGTCCGTTTTTCCTTAACTAATTTAAACTTCATATTCTTTATTTGCATGAATGAGGAAAATATATTTTTCCCTTTCCGTGCATAGAATTTTTTCTGATTGTAAATCCAGCAAGCCTAAGTTTACACCCTCTACCACTTGCCTATTGCTGGCTTGTAGGCTTTTAATATATATATATGTATATATATCTATTATATATAGATGCTTCTCCGGATTCATTCATGATATACCCAGATACCCAGATACCCAGATACCCAGATAGGATACTAATTCACAGGCTAAACTACTGGCGTCATTGACTCGAAATTTTTACCACGTATTGGCCATAACGTGAAACCCCCAGGAAAAAAGCGACTTCGATCCTCAGTGTCATAGGTTCGATTCCAAAGGGCCCCAAAGTCCCGATTTTTCCCGTTTAAATGCATTGCCGTGATTTTCGGGAATTTAAAAAAAATACTTTCCGGATAGGTAGAGAAATAAAACTCAAGGAGCCTATATATATAGTAATGATCTATCGAAATCATAAATGAGTTTTACGGAAAATATCCTGGGTTCGATGCTAGGTCGGGTCAAAAATCGGCCGTTTAAAATGCATTGTGGCGATTTTAATGATTTTTTTTGGACCTCTTTCCGAATGCATGGAAACTTGAAATTTGGCATGGGGTTAGAAATCATAAATATATTTCATAATCAAATTTTACATATTCGCTGATGGTCCTTGGTTCGATCCCAGAGGGCTATTTGCACTCCACAATGCATTTCTTATGGAGATAACGGAAACACATTTTAGGTACTTCCCGGTATGATATCGACTTCAAACTTTGTATGAAATTAGATCAAGTCGTAGCAAGTCATTTTGTGCATTAACAGCTTCCAATACGTCCAGGGTTCGACACCAGGCGTCTCTTCAATCAGTCGCTGATCCGATTTTTAAGAATTATTTTGAACCCCTTCCCAATAATATTAAAACTTGAAATTCGGCATATATATAGAACTTATAGATACGTTTCGAAACATATTTTATATTTCCTAAATCGTCCTTGGTTCGAATCCAGAGAGCCATTTACATTCGTGGAAATTAGAACGTCTTTTGAGGCAGTTGCAGCCAATATTTCTGCTTGAATTTTCACACATTGTTAGAGATGGTGATCTTCTGTAGTACTGTAAGTACTACAGAACATAGAATAGTAAATTATGCAGGAAGACCCGGGTTCGATGCCAGACGATGAAATTTTCAGCGAATTTTAAGATTATTTTAATCCCTTTTATTTTTTTTGAGGACCGTCCTGATAAAATGCCGATTTTAAATTATTGTTGTCAATTTGCTTGCAGTATGCAAGCTACATTTTACTCGTATATATATATATATATATATATATATATATATATATATATATATATATATATATAAATCTAAGCTAGATAAAACGAGAAGATGTACCTCTAGATTAGGTATGAGTTTAATCCTTTAATGGTATTTCTCAAAAAGAAATGCTCAAAATACAACAGGAATAATAAAAAATGGAATAGAGATAAAGAAAAATATTGCACGAAAGGGAAAGTACAGCGAATGCTACAAGGAATGGAAAGAGAGAAGAAATATGGCATATTTAGGTCCGAGTACTCCTTACTCAATTGTGCAATAAAAGAATTATAAGACCTTGATGTAATTTGATATGATGATGGATGCTTTTCTGTCTGGGCTTTCTTAATTAGAAGTTTCATGCCGATCAATACTGGCTAAGGCAGGAGTGGGGTCGTCGTTTTTTCATTAGAAGGCAGCATGTACGCGCCATTGGGCCATATAAGATACCATAAGTCCTCATATGAAACCATCAGGATCACTTGGGTGACGTAATGCTTACATCGGAATACTTCAGCATCGAAATTCTGCGAAGGATAACGAATAAAATCAAAATTACTTTCCCTTTATTCCATAAATTTGTCTGGGAGCTGAAATTATTTAAATTGGCATTTCGTGACGTATACAGCGAATCAGATATAGCCAAGAAGCCAAAGATATAAAAATAAATACATTCCTTTCAATGATATATTGGCGTATATTAAGAATTGAGTCCTTCGGGTGGGATCCGCGTAAAAATATGATTATCATCGGGAACTTATCGAAAAATGTATCAATACAGATCTCGTCGACAAAATTGTTGATTTTGTTACTCCTGGTTACAGTGTTCGCCAGCTGCGAGAGTAAACAAAATAGTTTTATATGGAAATAATTGCAGGGAAATATAGCTAATTTTGGTAATTCAACCTGAAAACCATCAAATAAGCTAATAATTATTGAAGTCGGTGCTTCTTCTCATCCTCTCACACGTCATCTTCAGCTCACATGGGCATTAACGAAATGTAAATTTCATAATTCATTCTGTTTCAATACCGGAACATTATATTACACCTGGGGTTTTTCTACCCGAGATATTCTGATGAAAAACTTGTATTTGTCAATGTAGATCATGTAATTCCAAGGAAAGTCCCTGAGTATAAGATTTTGAACTAATGTTTATAAACGGCTATACTTAATTCGATAGAATATTTCGGAAAACTAAGTTATTCAGGACCTCTTAAATCTTATATTTACTTGCTCCGTAAGCCTCTAGAAGTGACATGGCTATGACTCGACTCACTTCGGTATCTAAGATCCGCGTACATATTTATGAGTACCATTAAGCGTTATTCCACAATTATGCTAAATGAAGCACTTAAGTTATGATAGAGAGTTATCAGATACAAAAGTTCCCATTCTGGACCAAGAAGTCAGGCATCGAGGAAAAATACTTCCCAAATATATAGATAACGAATCCATTTTCATCTAGAAAAGTCAATAAGACGGAATTTATATACTTATTATATATCAGTTGATACTGCATTGATCCTTAAAGGGCTGTTGCACTTCCTTCTAAAATCTCTTACGATTTAAACTATACTGTTCCTCCTGGATAAGTCTTAAATATTTTGTACGCTGAGCTTCTTTGGTTATCTCACTAAGAAACACTGCTTTAGTTCCTTTTTTTAACTTTTAACTCACTATTGCTGAACTGCTTTTACATTAAATGCAGAAAGAATAACTCAATTTGAAAAAATCTACAAAATGCACGTTCATTTTGTGGAACTTTACTAAAGGAGCTATTTATTTTTTTCATTTATATGGAATTTCACTAAGTAACCTTTTCTACTATTGATTACACTTTTACATTGTTTACTAAATAGTCTCTACGCAAAATAATTTGCAGAATGAAAGAAAGTTATACTGTTGTATCAATATTCTGCTTGGTCTAGGCGAGCGTCCTGCTTTCTTTTACTCTTTCTACAATTTGCCCTGAAACAATTCTATTCAAACTAGTCTTAAGATATTGAAGAAGAAGCTCGACTACTTGGTTCAAAAACATTTCAACAGCTGGCGTCCTTTCGATTTCAAATTGACCTCACCTTACCTTCCACGGATTTTTGCGATATGGCCTCCTATGATAGCCACAGTAGATCCTTTGATTTGTAAATTTCACCTACACTCACTTTTATGTCTGTTTATTGAATTTATCTACTATAGAAACGGACTGATATACATAAATATATAAAGATAAGGAAACATAGAATGTGTACTCGGGTGCGTAACATCGTGCACCGCCTCTCTAAAATGGGAGCATATAAATTCCTCGAAAGTAAATTCTACGAGCGGTCAATTCTTCGAAAAAAATATCACATACCCACACCCAAACTTTAAGAAGGTTAGTAGCTTTACTGAACAGATTCAAACTCCGAATCAGTTATTATGATATAAATTACGGTTAACTTCAGGTTCATTAGAGTGGTTTCTATTTTCTAAGAATGTCCCGTCCGAAGAATTTGCATATGGCCCTCTTAATTCTATCAAAATGGTTGCATACACAAAGGAGGTGGGAGTGGCGATATAATGGTTATATTTTCCATCCAGAAATCAGGATACCTTGGCTGTTTGCTCCTGCCAATGTTGTTGGTGTTTTTCAGTTCTGTTTATCTTTGGGAAAACGGTGTCGCTTAGTTTTAGTTCTTTATCGAGCTTCTCTCTCATTAAAATCCCGGTTCCTGTAGGGAACCCTTCCTCGCCAGATCAATTTCTCAAAACAGAATCCACAACTCACCACATTTCCTCAGCCGATATTATTACACGGATGTTTTTCCTTTTTTAGGCTTCCGACGGCTCCCTTCCCCTGCCCGCGCGGCCTGAGCGCGGTCGCCCCTCGACTCATCTCCCGGCCTTCTGACCTCCCTTTTCAATGCCTCCCCTTGACGCCAAAGTAAGTATTCTCTCCCTTATCTCTCCCTCGACACGCCTCGGGATTTAATGTTCCCCTTTTCTTTGCTTTATTCCACTCCATTAGCCTAGAGAACGTCTGCCAATTTCCGCCAACGGATCGATGATTAGGACACGAACAGCAGCATCTGCACTCTGTCCAATTTCCACAGTCTCATCCGAACAATTGCTTACTCCAGCCTCTCTGTCTTTTCTCCAGCAACAAATTGGAGGAAAGACTCCGTGATTTGCACGATAACATGACGCTATACAATATCAATTGTATGCTGCCGTTAAAACAGATGCGAACATTTCTCGTCTTCAAATGACATTAGGCCAGGGTTTCCCAAACCTTTTTTTTGTAATGGAACCTTTCGCAAGCCTGAGAAGTTTAACGGAACACTTTGCTTATTTTTAGGTTAAGTAATTCTACTTGTAAAATTTTAAAAATCATTTAATTAAAACAAATTATTCATTTAGTAATTATGTTTAAATATAAAACTATAGTATTATAATATAAATACAGTGGTACCTTGGTTTACGACGCTAATCCGTTCCAGGATAATCGTCGTTAACCAAAACCGTCGTTATCCAAGGCGCGATTTTCCACAGGTATAATAATGGTAATGGATTACCGTATTTCCCGGCGTCGAGGACGCACCCCAGTTATTGGAAGCAAAACTTATAATATTTACCGATGTAACTCATATGAGACAACATGTGCCTATGTGAATTAGCTACAATTTAGCATTGAACTATTTTTAATATTCTCCGCTAGCTGCTATTCAGTATGTTTTTATGATGTAACATCGTAACGTACACCAAATATTAGTTTATAATATAGTGATTATAAATAGACGTAATGAAACATCTGAAACTCCGGAAAGACCAATCGACGAGGCGTCGTAAGCCAAATCCTACGTCGTTACCCAAGATATATTTTGGTTAAAGCAACTCGTCGTTAACCAAGTCCGTCGTTAACTAAGGCAGTCGTTAACCAAGGTACCACTGTATATTGATTTAAAGTATTACTTGAAGTTGATAGTAAAAGACCTTTAAATGTATTTCACTGTATAACACCTTTCCAAATTGTACGGGAACACCTATTCAGGTACAGCGGAACACCGGTGTTCCGCGGAACATAGTATGGGAAACCTTGCAATAGGCTATTCTGAAGCCTCAGGAAATTACTGTCATCTTCGGAAAGACAGGGACTCGAATCTAAGAATAAAAAAAAAGGTTTTTCTTTGGGAATTTTCCTGGGTGCACGCCCTTGTGTGCAAAGTCACCTCTACCCTTTCCCTGTAAATAAAAAGTAAGCTTCAATTTAATCAGAAGCGCTTCTACTACAATATCTATTGTATGCTGCTAGATATCTGTTAAGACAGAAGTGATCATTTCTTGTCTTCAAATGACATTAGACTATTGTCTGAAGCCACAGGAAATTACTGTCATCTTTGTGAAGACAAGGGTTGGAAACTAGTTCTAAATTAAGTTTCCATTTGGTCACTAGCGCTTTTACATTTTCCAAAGTGCGACACTTCATTCTCTCGTTCATGTAATTGCGTAAATAAAGTCTATAAGGTTTCTGTTAGGGCAAAATAGAGCCAGAAAAGTCTCTTCTCACATCTTACCTTTCGTAAGTAATATTATTACATGAATAATGTGTCGGTGAATAGAGGTAGGGAGAAAAACTTTAGAAGGATGTAAAAAATCTTAATGTGTCGGTGAATAAAGATAGAGAGAAATATGAAGGATGTAAAAACTGTAAGGTAATATCTTAAGAAAAATTATCCACTGCAGGAAAACATCCACGAAAAAGGGGGTTTTAACTTGTGCAAATCTACTGATGGTAAAAGTTAAAAGATCAGCTGATGTAAAAGTAAAAGAAAGTTGTGTACAGCATCGAAATTACTGTAAAAAATTGCAAAAAATAAAATCAATAACAAGAAAACCTGCGTTAATATTTGCCTGTGAAAAAATAATAACTATCACAAATTATCATAAAATAAAACATTTAAAAAATTTAATTGTTTAGGAACGGAATTATATCTTTTATGGTTCATTTTGCAGCAACAACTGTAGTCTATCTTAAGTATGGAATGTTTTTGTATTCTGCGGGGTGTAGTTCATTTGTCATTTACTTCGAAGTTTATTGGACATTTATAACTCTTCTCGGTAAAACTGAGAATATTGAAATTGTTGCCGGTATTCAGTTGTAACAACCAAAATTTTATTGATAGCAACGTAAACATTCACAAAATTTGCTTGTAAAGCTTTATGAAAAATAAATCTGTTTATCAACGTTTTCTCAATTTTTCCTCGAAAACAACGTTTGGAGATGAAATTTTAACCTTTATTAAATTTCCTTTCTTCTGATCCTTCTCGAAATCATACGACCGTTGTTATTGTCGTTGTTGTTGTTGTTGTCTATTATGTAACTAAGGAAACATGTCAGTAAAGGTACACTAAATATACTTAAATGTATTAATTGTAGAAGTTCTGCTATCGGTAGATTATAAGTTTACGTGAGTCATTTTTATGGTATATTAGTTCCGCTCGCTCAAAATTTGACCTCATTTTACCGATAACTTTCATACTACAAAGTATTATATTCATAAGATCTCCAGAGACTGATTTTCATAAAAAGTTTTGAATTTCTCTTTCCAAAATACCCTGTATCTCAACTTCGTTCTTATTGACCTCATATCTTTGCCTAATTTTAGGAAACTTGTCGACGTAGGGACACAGCAAAATTCAAATGCAAAAAGATGAAAGTTTGTTTGGAAGCATATATGAATGTTTCCATCAATGTCGCCTGGAAACCATAATTTGCATAGTTCACAAACTTCTCATATCATTAAATGTCGTCGCACCACATGCGCTGTTTGTTATTCATAAGGGCAAGGGAAAGCTGCTTTTATTCTGCACGTTTAGGGGTGGAATTGGTAAAGGGTTCGAACATCTGCTCGAAAAGTGGAGAGTTTAAGTTTGTGTCCCGTTGACGCTGGTATTCATTACCTATGTGCAATGTTACTTTCGATTCATCTAATAACCCAGGATTCGAATGGAGACAGTAGTAGGTATATTTTTCTATGAGAATAAACGATAAATGGTGTTTTTAGTTCGTTTTATTATTTATTTTAGTTAATTATCGTAAATAAATATAGCTCCATATATAAAAACATGCTATAAGAATTACTTCGAAATCGTGAAATCTTTGATAAAAATATTGACATTTGGTTAATTTTAGTGGATAACATACACCTTCGCCACACGAATGATCAAAACTGTTAAGTTAGGAAAATACAGGGGGAACACGGGTACGATATGAATGCGTTTGGTAATTAAACATTACAATTATTGATTCCCAAATAACTTATTTAACCATAGGTTCATATCTCTGTAACGCTTTGAATTATTCCTTTACGAGCCAAGGAACTGTTTAGAGTATAATTGAAAAAGATGTAAATACATGCTAATGCAAAAGGCAAGATGGAGTATAAATATTATGTAATAGGAAATGAGAGTTACAAAAAATACTAAATCAATTATTTTTCTGACGGTCTTTTTCTTAAGGTCTAACTAAAACTGAATTAATTACATTAAAATGTAACAACGAAATTGATAAAAAGTTTCATCTTCCAGGGCTTTCCTCGGAGTTACCCCTTACCGAAATGATTTGTTTCTTAAATCACTAACGAAAGACCACATCGTTTACTACACAGAAAGTCTTTATATGACTTACGCAATCTTACTGAAATTAACGGCATTCTAATCATTTCTAAGTTCTTGATGAAAGCGAACTTGCAAAGGAAAAGAACTAACTCAATTACTCACTATGGAACGCGTTTATTTACAATTAGATGCGATTTATAGATATTGAAAGAACATGTTCATTGCGATTTTCGTTTATTTTACCATGTTATAGTGTGTCCTTTGAAGTATTTCAGTAAAAGTCCGAAGTATTTCGACTTGAAATATATTATAAGGGAATGATTTCTTCGTATTTGATTTTTCCGTTGGAATATCTCCTCAACCATCTGTCTCTTTCTTTGCTGAATGAAGGGGAAAATTTCAATGTCATGTGTTTTCCCATCCACGGCTATTCTTTTCCCTTCCTCGCTTAAATTTCGGGAGCTTTGCAGAATTTGTAGAGCCGAGTGGAATTGGAAAAGAATGATATTTAATTTCCCCCGACTGGGGTATGCATATGGGGCCCTGTTAAGCCTGCCTCTCACATCTCCGGAAGGCTCCCGCATTAGAGGAACATGTTCCGAGAAATCTCTCTCCTGGAAGGAGGCTGAAAATTTGCTGAATATCCGCTGATTCGCCAGTATTCTAATTGAAGTCTGCAGAGGATCACTTAAAGATTGTCATAAATATTTACGCGAATATTTTGTATCAAAGTCAGTCACAGCCAAAGCGGTGTCACATCACTTGAGGAGGGCTCACGGAACAAGTTGAAGCACGATTTTGGACGACATGAATAACTTATTTTCTCCTTAAGATTTCATTGCGTTAAGCACGGGCCTTCTTCGAGTAAAATCGATCTCAATTCACGCGGAACTCATGCTGAAGAATAATTAACAGGTTTAAATTTAAAATGTAATATCACGTCAATTTTCTATCTTCAATTACTTGATTTTTTTCTCCGTTACCTTTAACCTTAAATAAATTTTCGATTTAAGAAGTTAGCCAAGTGTAATCGGCATGTATTTTACACGTACAGTTTTTCACAATTTGCATGTATTACTACATTATTTGTTCTTATTCAATGAACTATTTCGTTTATGCGTTAAATAAACACGCTGATGGTATGTCCTTGTTATTCATCTTTCTTGGTGTTTATCAACTTCTTCTACTTTTGTGTAAACTTTTGCTCTCTGATTCATATTAAAACAGCAAATATCATATTTTTATCTTTCTTTTGGAACTATGCATTTTATCTAATTTGTTCATTAGTTAATTTAGATTCGATTTTGAAATATTATTACAATTTCGAGATCTCTACAGTCATTTTATCAAATCGAACCGAAAATAAAACGATATTGAATGAAATCTTAAGACCGTATTTAATACCAATATTTTTTCTAGATTCCACAAAATAGTTATTCATTGTAAATCAAATATTACTATTAAATATGGTGCTCATCTGGTTCTACAAAGTTATCGCCATCTAAGTTAATTTTATCTAATTTTAGGAATTATTTTTAGGTTGTAGTCTCTTGTATAGTATCGCCGTAAATAGTTTCCAATCCGAAGATTTGTTTTACGGTAACAAGCTTGTTATTTTCACTCTATCGCTTTCTTCTCTTACAATTGTTATCTTTAACACGCACTCGTACAATGTCAGTTTTATCGTTGTATAAGCTCTTACTCCATTGTTCATACCTTCCGGTACTGTTTTCTGGTAACTGTAATACCATAGTTTGTTAAATTATTATATATGAATTAAATTAAGCACCCTTTTCACTTCTTTTCATCAACGTTTTCCTCAAATTTCTCTCTTTTTATTTACGTATTTTTGACAACTTTAAGATAATTCATTCGGACGAAAATGCTTCAAAAAACGCATCACAAGGATACACAATAACATTTTTGTTTGCGGCATGAGTATCAAAGTGTTCCTGCCATAAAGAGTTGAAATTGAATAGCTTCCACTGCAGACTTGTCGGGAGGAAGGGCCTTCTCAATCTCCCGGAAATGCTTTGCATAAATTATACCTCTCCTCGAATAAAAAATTGCTACGTAACGACCTTAGAGGCTTCAGACAAGCGTTCCGCAAACTTAAAAGATTAGGAGAGGTGCAGCGCGAGGCTGTACACTTTCTCAAGAATGGATGTGATAAATCTTAATTAAAATGCTCTTTGATGAAGGTTGGATGAAAGAAGATCAAACAAAGATCAAGTGTTCTCAGTGAGTTAAGAAATCATATATTCTCAGTAGGCTAAGTAGATTTAACGTGTCCTCCTTCTTTCATTGGCCGATTAGATCCTGCGAGAAATATTAGGGAGATAAATGCTAGGAATTAAGGATTCTGACATTCACTTTCTCCGAGGAAGCGATCGACTAGAAAAATAGACTAAACTTCTTTGCACTTCGTATCACACGCCGAAAATCGGCTTGCTATGTAATTATATGTTAGGTATTGATATTCAAGCAAATGTTTCCTAATAATTATCATTCCGTTTTACGTACATTTTCTGTTGTAAATTTATCGGTTTTGTTTCAGATGGATAATTCGTATAATTTAGAACACCTTCGTAAATATTAACTTTTGCCTTTTGTTATTATTTATTGTTTGATAAATTTTGGGACTCTTTATCTTGGATGATTTTTTACTAAGTTTTTCAATAGTTTTAAATGGTTCTTTGCTATGAATCTTCTAACCGCATCGTACGCGATATTTTGGTTATTGCGACTTACAGGTGTAAATGCGTACACAGAAAAATTAACGGCGCACTCTCTGAATTTCTTAACTTGTCATCATATATTTATTTCAAATTATAGTCGTTAGTACTTAGAGGGATGACATGAAGTAGCAAGTATTTATTTTCGGTTTCAAGGTTTGATTTTCCCAGTCGACTATTTAAAATAATGATAATATCCAGGTAACATTCTGTGTACAGAGTCACCGACCAGAAATCTGGTGAGGTATCATCTCCTCAAACATGAGCGACCAAAACTCTTAGAGAGGAAATAAGGCTTAATACGCGAAGTTGTATTAAAAATTCATCTTTCATTTTAACAAGACATAGGAGTCGTTGATGATCGAAAAATTTCAAAATAGTTCTTTTTTTACAGTATGGTGACAAATTTAATTTGGCATAGAAAATGTAATAGTTGTTGCTCCTTTTCTAAAATACCAAGATCGTTTTTATATGAGATAATCAGGTACTTTTTATTTCTATTTTACATATATTTTTAGATTTTGAAGAATATTCATAGAATAGTTTTCACAATATGATTTCCACTGGTACAGAAGACAGTATTTCGAGAAAATCGCGTTAAAAGATTCAAGTATGATTCTACTTTAGTAAATCAAACTAATTTTAACTTAACTACTTGTCGTCAATAAAGAAGAACATTCATTAAGTATGTAAAGGAAAGCCAGAATCTGTTCTTTACTGTAATTCTTCATAAGATTCAGCGGCAGACTAAAGGAAAAATACTCGAGTACATTTTTTTCAGAAATTTATAACTTCATGAAGTTTAGATATATCGCTGTGAAACGTTCTTACGATTAAAAAAAATTGAAATTTAAGAAAGAATCGCCAACAAATTAAATTTCTAGGTGGAAGAAACCACTTACTCGGAGGGAAAATAACGGGTTTGAACCTAAAGGCTGGGGAAGCCGGAACGGACCATAAATATGGCACTTTCATTGAAAGGAAGGAAATACCAGAGGAGAATAATTACAGTTCGAGGCCTTGCCCAAAGATTCCCAACAAATCCTCAGTTATCGCAGCCCTTTCTTTTCTCCTCAGCCACTCTTTCGCCCTTACGACCTTTTCCCGAATTCTCTCCTATTAAAAGTGGAATCCCTTCTCGAGAGACCATTTAGAGCTCTCTACAATTTACTGATGTCCTTAAAACAATCTCCCGAATGCTAAAAAGAAGCAATCGATCGGCTCTTTCATCTCAAGCGCTTCCATTTTTTATTCATCGCCTCCGATGTAATCACCGAGTGGACGAGGAAATCTAATATTCATGGGGAGGAAGCACTTAAACGAAACGGAGGTCCAATCTCC
Organism: Sympetrum striolatum; assembly: GCA_947579665.1. Lineage (NCBI taxonomy): Eukaryota > Metazoa > Arthropoda > Insecta > Odonata > Libellulidae > Sympetrum > Sympetrum striolatum. The sequence continues at coordinate 21,701,666 of OX388345.1, forward strand.
TCAGAAAATAATCGAGAACTCAAGATCAGGCCGTGATTAAATCTCCTCGGAAAATATAGATGCTGCGATGTTATGCAGTTGTTGGAATTACCAAGGGGCGTAACACACAATGGGGCTCTCGAATTATAAATGTGTCAGAGGAAGTCACGAAAGAAAAGGAGTTTTAGAAGGACATTATGTCCTCGGTGAGTGATGCCATTGATCTTCAATTAGTCTTGCGGGGACAATATTACTACAGAATCGCAGGATGAAACGAGATTGTGGATGGTGACTGGATGGAATTGTATTTCAAGATCATTACGGAGATATTATTTCAATTTTGAAGCGGGAATTATTACTGTCCCTTTAGCTTTCGTTATTCTTCAGATTTTTACTAAAATTCATTTTAAGAATATTTGAATATGCTGCATGATAAAACAAAGGGGTCGTTTTTTAAATATATACAGCACAGTAAAAAAACTATCCATACCTAATGCTTACATATTAAAAATTTATCAAGAAATTATCACCTACGTCGACATAAGAAAAGAAATAAATAGAATTGGAAAATAGATTTAAAAATTATACGTAGTTTTTGGTCGTTAGAAGCCGCACCATTTGGCTTGTCATCAGGTGCCAATTGTAAAAATAAATGCTTTCAATAATGTGGTCATATAATCGAGTATGAAAACATTAGCTAACAATATCAAAATTAAATTAATCTTTTTACTAATTAAAATATTTTTATTTATAATGTTTCATCTTTAACACAGCCATGTACTATTGACAGATTCATTTTTTTTACATTATTTTTGTCCTAGAGGCGATTTTTTTCATTTCCCTTTTAACCTAATAATGTGAGTCACATATTTTCTTCTTATATATCAACTTCTTGAATACTTTTGGTGCTTCAAATGTTCGACGATCATTATTGTTCAATATTGTCACAACTAATAAAGCGTTTACGTGAGTTTGCCAAGATCATTTATCATTGAGTATTTACAGCAATATTGCACGTAATTTTCGTCAATTATAATTTAATTTTGAACTATTTCAGTCGCGTTAAAGTTTGATTCTCAAAACTTTCTGATCGCCCATTGTACTCTCCTATTGAAAGAAAACGTACTTTTCTCGTTTTGGGCTGGGAATAATTTCGTTATTTGCAAATATGATTTTCTCTTCATTCTTCCCTAACTTTTAGTGAGGGCTTGCCCTCTCAATCGATCTGCATTCAAGGTTCTTAACCAATGCCCATTATTCATTCTCCTTCTTCTGCCCATTTCAATTTTCCCCTTTCTTCTTTTCCTTCTCATCAAAACCCATTCAGAGGAAACGCCTTCATATATAAATCAACGTGCGAATTTTGGAAACTTCTTTCTCGCCAAATTAGGAGAGACCTCCCGACTCCTGCCATCTTGATAAATGGAATATTTTTTTTACGATGGCGTAGTTGTTTCAGATCCTATTTCTGTGTTAAAGCACGCGTCCATTTCTAATAAATTGTTTGGAAAATTTTCCATCCGTCTTTTAGTCTAGGTGAAAGTAAAATGTATCTTACATTTACTTCTCCGACTTCTGCTCATGGCTGTGAGAAATAAATGATGCTGCATCATTCATCCCGTTTTCCTTGTTGAATACAATGAAAATGTTCATACATTGTGTAGTACTTACGGGGAATTTTTCGGTTAATGGTAGTTATCTGGGGGTTATACCGTTACTTTTTTTCAGGTAGAAATTTGAAGGGTCTCCGTCCTAATCCGGACCCTTAGCTTGCCTTCGCAGGTACTGAGCGCCCGGCCACCACAGCAGGGGGGGGGCATAAAAAATCTGACCGCGTTTAATACGATTTAAACAGTTAGAAACAATTCAAATGAGCTACAATTTATTATCTTCGTCGTCTCACTCGTCCTAAGAGATATACAAGCGTCTTTTGATCGACGTTCTACGATGAAAATTAAGATTTTTAGTGAATTTGCTAGAAATTACCCGTTGACACACGGCAATGTTGCCCCGGGGTTGGGTTGGGTTGGGGGGAGGAAATTCTAGCAAAAATCTAGAAATCTAGAAATCCTCCCCCCCAACCCAACCCATCCCCGGGGCAACGTTGCCGTGTCAACGGGTAATTAATTTTCATCGCAGAACGTCGATCTATTATTATTATTATTATTATTAGGGTCTTTATAAGGCGAGATTGAGACTAAAAACGTCTATAGACGCTTGTTTATCTCTTTTGGTATGTCTACACTTGTGCGCTTTCCTCTTCCCCTTTCCTTTCAACTTGCGCTTCCTCTTTCCCTTTCAACACGCGTTGCGCATGCTTTTCGGGCATGCCTCATGAGGCATTCAATTTGTTGTCCACGCTGCATTATCTACTGTGCGTCATGATGGATACAGAATCGGCAAGTGGAATAGCCATTTGTGCAGGTGTGTTCTTAAAAAAATGCACGTAAAAGGAAAAAACAACGGGTCCTGTGGACAAAGCAGTTTAACAAAATTCGAAATATTGGGCTACTCAGAGAAATTCAGCATGATGTTAACGTATTCCGGAATTTTACACGCATTTCAAAGGAAAATTTTTACAAGTTGTTACGAATAATAGAACCAGTTATTTCAAAGAAAAATATTAGTTTCCGAGAAGCTATTCCAGCTGAAATGAAGCTATTGACAATGTTTAGGTTGAGAAGAGGGGTTTGAAAAAAATATTAATTACTGAGAGAGCAATTAGGTTTATACTAAGTATCGAATAATCTCTGTGAGAGAGCAATTAGGGGATAGAAAGTATCGAATTATCTCTAATTGTTCGAATGCGTTTATCATTATCTTCAAATGGAAAATGTCGGGCGAAAAACTGCTGGAATGTTTGTTTACGTTAAGGGATTTCGCAAAGTGGGAATAAGATGAAGCACTGATGAATGCATTGAACTGTTCTTTAATGCGAACGTTAAAATTTAGGGAAGTACGACGGGTGTAGATAGATTTGCAAGTGTCGCAAATTAATTTATAGACGCCGCATTTATAAAAAGCTTCTACATTGTCTTTTTGAAAACATAAAAATTTCCTTAAGTTATTTTTATTTCTAAAAACTGGCACAGTATTGAATATTTTGAAGAGATTGGCGAGTTTGTACGAAATATTACCTTTAAACGGATCGACAACACGTCGTAAGGAATCCATCTGAGATTGGGATGCAAGAGGAAAAAGTCGATTGTCAATTATGCGTCTTTCTTTCCGTTGAACCATTATATAACCATTTGCAACAGGTATTTCTGTAATAGTTTTAAGCTCGCGAAGAAAGTTTATGGTAGATAGAGAAAATATTAAATTATCTGTGGATAAGGCAGTGAAAAGCGGCGAGCTTATGTGAGTAGTGGTGATTAGAAGTAAAGGGGATGGCACTGTTAATATAAGTTGATTGTCTGTATAATAATATAATTATAAACATTGAATTCGAATTTTTGATTAACTAGACTTAGGGTGAGGTCAAGAAAGTTCAAGGTGTTATTAGTTTCAATTTCATGGGAAAATGAAATATGTACTAGGATGGATAGAATCCAAGATAGAGACGAAGGAAGAGAGTTGCCGGTTTTTCCCACCCCAAAAACAAAATATATTATCAATGTACCGAACCCAGCATAAAATAAATTTTATCAAATGGGAATTTGAATAAAACAATCTCTCTTTTGGTGAGTCCATGAAAATGTTTGCTAAAACAGGGCAAGACCATCTTTTTGTTCATAAAAGCCACCTTGGAACTGAAAAAAAGATTTCTTTAAACACACATTCGCCAACAACAACAGGTTACTGGTTACTACTTCATCCGCATTTTTCCTTTTTAGTAACCCTTCCAACACAGCAACAGACGCTGCACAAGGAAGTCTGGTAAATGAGTTATAAACATCGAAAGAGTTTTGCATTGTTAGTATATTTCCATTCTTTCACTTTTACGTACAAATTCCACTGAGTTTTTCACACAATGGCATATAGCCTGATAAATTAGCAATTAAATGATTAAATTCAGTGGCCAGCTTATGACACGGGGAAGAAATGTTTGAAACCACTGGGAGGATAAGGATGTCTTCCTTATGTATTTTTTGGAAGTCCATAAAGACGCGGGGGTAAAGGGTCGGATTCAGAGAGGTGAAGTTTCTCAGTCTTCAATAATCATCGATTTGAACAGAGTTTCTTTAATGTTGAAGTAGATATTTTATACCAAGAAATGAGTAAGGAAGCAAAAAGGATATGCAAGAAAAAAGGAGAAAATGGAGAACAGCTAGAGAATATAGAAGAATACAGCAAACAGAATAAACAGAGATAGTTCTACGAAATTTTAGAAAAGGTGAAAAGAGGATACCAACCAAGAATGGAAGGATTTAAAAATACGGAGGAAAATGTAGTCCAAGAAGAGAATTGGAAAGATTGGTAGAACATTTCAAAGAACTTCTCTGTACAGAATATAAGGAAAGGAAAGGCCTTTACGACTGAGGAAAATGACAGGCTAAGGAAAGAATCAAATATAGAATCAATCATATCAAATATATCAAACTAGCTCAGAATTAAACCCACTAGGCTGGAAATTGCACAATGCATACAAAAGTTAAAAAATAATAAAGACCCAGAGAAGAAAATATTGCAGCAGAGCTAGTAAAATATAAAGGAGTGATAATGAGTGATGCTATACATAAACTTAGTTGTATAATTTAGGAAGAAGAAAAATGCCAGAAGGATAGAGCATGGTAATCCTAAGCCCAATATATAGAAAGGGAAATAAACTGGTCCTCGATAAATATAGATGGAAAATACTGTTAAATATAGTATATGAAATCATCATAAAAGAAAGGCTGAAAGTAGTAACTGAGAGTATAATTGGAGAATCTCAGTGTGGGAGTAGATCCAATGGAAGTACAATAGACCAACTGTTTGTAATCAGACAAATTGCAGATAAATGCTATGATCATAATGTTTAACTGCATATGCTATTTTAGATTTTGTACAAGCATTTGATTGTATAAACAGGATCAAACTCTGACAAGCAATGGAGGACATGAAAATTTCATCCAAAATAATTCTATTGATTCAAATGACATTGAAGAAGAGCATGGCTAAAGTAAAAATATTTAATCAAATATAAAATGAATTTTAATTCAGCACTAGGATAAAGCAAGGATATTCTAGGATTACACAAATCTGAAGAAAAAATAGATCAAAGAGGAACAATATTTAACAAATAAATAGAAAGAAGCAAGCAAAATGGGATTGATAGTTAATACCAGTAAACCTAAATATATGCTTATGAACTCTTCTGGCAAACCTAGAGTCACCCAGGATTTGGAGATAGAACAGATAAAATTTGATAGTGTGAAAGAGTTTAAATATCTAGAATATATAACTTACAAAAAAGCATAATATGAATAAATGAAAGAATACAAGCAAGGAATAAAACTTACTTTGCAAATATAAGATACTCAAGAGAAAGTTAATAAACATAAACGCTTAAATACAAATATATAAACCAATTACCAGACCAGTAGTAACCTATGGAGCATAAAAATGGACACTAACAATCACACAAGAGTATGGCCCTGGTAAGATTTGAAAGCAATTGCAGAGAATATACCGACCTGTTATTGAGAATGGATTTTGGTAAAGGAGAACCAAAGAGGATATAAAGAAAATAATGAATTGGGAAAGATGTAGTTAAGTTCACAAAATCTTTGAGAATATAATGGTTGGAAAATGTGGAAAGGATGCTTGAAACAGCAATGCTGAATAAGGTGATGGAAGGGAGACTGAGAGGAAGGTCCAGATTGAGATGGCTAATCCATAAAGGACACGAAGAAGATGAAAGTGAGAAGACCGAGAAGTGGAGGCTGATCGGGGTGGAAGCTCACATAGGGCTGTAGCTCCAAAGAGAGAGTTTGTCTATAAATTGAGACATAAGGACAATTTTTAAGTGACTTCTTATAAGTTTTGAACAAAAAATAAAAAATGTTATCACACTTTCTATGCCTTGTGTAATATTTTGTATCTATATATAGTTTAAATCAGTCTATATAATATTAACATAAGTATACCATACAACGATTTAAAACCAGGCACTAACAGACGAGCCAAGAATGGCTCACGTGGACCTTATCCTGTTTCCCTGACTTTTCTTGTAAATATGAATTTATTCTTTATTTTTCATATTACTTTATTTGCCAATAACTCTTTTTTACCAATTCACGTTTTATTTAAGATTCTTTGTACAATAACTATATCTTGCATTAAGAGTAAGATAGTTAAATAATATATTGTACCAAAAATAGCACTTTGAATTTAGTGTTTCATGTCAAAATAAAATCTACTTACATTATAGTCCACTTTCATATTTATGAAAATGAAATGTATTTTAAAATTGTTTTTTAGATAATACTGCTTATCGGAAATAATAGTTTACATCAAAATTTTCAGAAATCAAAAGTTTATTTCAAAATTTTTTACAATCAAGAAAATAGCAAGAAAACGATTTAAGTAGTCGTGATAGTAATCAAAATAAAACCTATTTTATTACAACCATATTTCATTTAAAAGAACAAAAAGATATATTTAAAAATCTTGTTTTAAATTATATCGCTCACCAGAGTCAATGGTTTAAATCAAAGCTTCCTAATTAAATATCAAGAAAATAGCCGAAAAACGACTTTCGTAGTGCTGTCAAATTAAAGTCTACTTTCATTATAATCAACTTTAATTTAAAAAAACAAACGGATGTATTTAAAAATCTTATTTTTAATAATAATGCTTACCAGACGCAATGTATTAATTAGATCGTGTGGATATATAATCAAAATAATAGCAGTTTGACTCAATCGAAGCCACATTTATTTAAAGAACTTCTATGCTGAAATAAAAATTATTAGCTTACAGGCGTTTCTCTAGATAAAACTATACAACAGGTATGAGCAATTTATGTTCGGATGTTTCAGCAGAAAATACTCTTCGATTCTAAAGAATTACTTTTTTACATGAGCCGTCATGTGATTAGATCAAATCTGCATATCGTCATTATATCAGCTAATGCATTGCTTCATTTAAGGTCTTTTGTTTTAATAACATTGTGATTCAATAAAAATCGAATTACTGGAACGTGAGAACTTCCGTATTTTGCGTTAGTTTCCTTAGAAATCAAATCCTGGCATTTGCGTTGCACAGATAAATTTAAAGCAATTTAAATCCTGCTACCTGGGTCGATCCGATAATGACCGTAAGTTAAGAGAAATATATGCTACGATGAATCGTTTTAAAAATTCATTCTTTTCGCGAACGATACGCGACAATAACCGAATAAGGAAGTAGTTTAGATTCAACTGCTGTTTACACCCCCTGCCACACGCTGAAAGGCGGCTTGTAGGGTATTAATGTAGATGTAGATATAGAAAGCACGGTAGGAAATTAGTTTCCGTGAAGTCTCTGTTCAGATGAACTGAAGCACGAATAATTTTCATAAAAAATATGGAAAGAAGGTGAGAAATATGATCAGTCACTTGATATATTTACAGTTAAAAAAATAGCAATTCGTTCAAAAAATACGGCATGAAGTACCTCGCATAGAAGCAATTGATAGTATTTTCTTACCTCTTAAGATTTCCTCAAATAACGCTTTTAAATAACAAATCACAGCACTCCTTACAAAACTTTATTTTGAGCGATAACATTACAACATATCTGATGACCACTGGTGACGAAAAAAACAATTTGCCGAGTAATTGCTCAACCTCACTGTATCCATTTTCGCTCACAAAAGCAACACCTCTTAACACGTATATTCTTTTGCCTAACACTCTCCGTTAACTGAGTGGATTAAGTGTACTTTGAAAATTAAAGACAGAAAATTAATGATATTTTATAAATAAGCACTGCAGTCACAAGTCCACGATATTTCTTAGGGCAATTGCGCGACACTCGAATTATTTTCCGCAGCACTTCCTAAACCGACTTAAATCCTTGTATGCTCAGCAAGAAAAACTGGAAGTACAATTTCTTGGTGATAGAGCACGAAACACACTTGCACTTTGCCAATATAGGTAAGTCCTCTGAGAGATACGTTTTCGATGTGAACAACTCGATTGTACGTGAAGAACTGAAAATGAAGGCCAAAAATATGACTACACGCAAAGCATTTCTATATTTCTTGTTTGTGAAATCCACCTTCCACGTCACCCATTATCTACTACCCATAGGGATAGAATAGCCACCAGAAAGGCAGGCTGAAACATTCGATCTAATTGCGCAATGGAATATTCTTATCGGTGGTCAGGTCCCTCAAACTAATGAAGGGAAATGAGAGCTCAAACGACTCATCCCTTTTCGAGACAAAACTATTTAATAATGTATAATTAAGATGGTAAAATCTTTTTATCGATTGCGCTTCAAATTCTTAGAGATATTAATCGTTGCAGAAGTCTTTCGGTTTCACTAATTAAATTACATTGATGCGTGATGCGGTTTACACCGTCTTTAGAGTGAAATTATGCCTTTGCGTTTTATGTAGCAATGGGAAGTTACGCATTTAATTTTCTGTCTCAGTAGAGAGTGGATTCTCGTGAGTTATGATGGAATAAATATAATATTTGAGCCACAGAAGTTGCACTGGAATTAACTTGCACGAAAATTGAATTATGCTTTTGCTCTATGAGTTTAGAAAGATCATAACCAAAATGTTTATTTTCTGGGAGAAGAAAAACGGACATACACTCTCACTTAAAAATATTGAAAATTAAGATTGATGCTTCCTTTTGCAATAAAACTGTTCAACTGAAAATACATTTCTTTTAATCAATTCTACACAGAGATGAAAATGAAGATATAATGTTGAGGTTGTACAAGAAGTGAAAAATAGTGTCTTGGCTGGGGCTCGAGCGGAGATTCTCACTGAGGCAACCGAAACACAAATAGATATTTAGAATTTTCCCTCCAGATGTAATATTTCCGCTTAAATGTGGAACAGGACGGCTGATATTTCAATAGTATTACTAGCAGTATTTGTGAAAGAGTATACTTTTTATTCTCATATACAAGCAGAACTCATTATAAGCCGAGGTACCTAATTTTATTCCAAAAAACTAGGAAAAGTAACCCAGTCGAATATAAGCCTAGGGTGGGAAGGTACTTCCCGTAGGCAGCAGGTACTTGTACACAATGAAAAGAATTAGCTATGAAATTACAGTAATTGAGGCATTGGTAGTTTAGTAAGAGAGAATTGACAAGGAATTGTTGAATGAGCAAGTGCGCAATTTCCCTGCCGATTTACGTCAATGACGCTTCATTGTCACGGGATAACTGATAAGGGGAGCCCTCCCTCGAGTTTAAGAAGAGGGGCCTTGTACTCAGCATAAAAATTGTGCAGAAAAACTCGGCTTTTGCATGAGTATATAATTGTATCCACTGGTAAATTTATTTGCATATATATATAACCATAGGGCACTAAATACGTTTTTGCGCGATGTAAGTTAATCGCTCTTAAGGTATTCGATTTAAAATGAATTTAACACAGCAATGATCTTCTTTGGTGGGGTCACACTTTATGGCGGAAATGTCATTTATTGATATTTAATATTATGTATTTATAAACAAAATTATGTATTTTTTTTATTTATTTTATAACATATGTGTTTGTTTTGGGGGACCTGAAAATGATCGTTGTATTATTCCAATGAAACTTGTGTAGAAGTAAATACCATTTTATTTCATTCGTAATGAATTTCCTCAATATCAATACGGCCTCAGTCGATTTTATTTAAAAATTAAATAAACTGATAACGAAATCACTGGAAAGACGCACAGAATGTTGAACGAAAATCCAACTGTTTGCATCTACGTGCGCTGAGGCATGCGTCATGAAAAAGAGGTCCAGCCAACTTGCGAGAGGCATGCGCTATTGCCTGCCTTTCCTTCATCATACCGAGCGCTCTGACGCATGCCTTTGTTGAATACAAAGTTGCACAAGTGTGGACATAGCTTTTGGGCTAGAGCTAGTGAGACGACGAAGATAATAAATTGTTGCTCATTTGAATTTTTATAACTTTTTCAATCGTATTCCACGCGGTCAGTTTTTTATGGTCCCCCTGTCGTAGCGGTGGGTCGACTTTAGGAATTTAAATGAAAATATACTTTTAGATGAGAATAATCATTTATTTTTCTTACGTTTTGGGTGACTCGATCTGGTGGGGAACGGAAGAAGCCCTAACGGGGTTGGTCGAGATCCGGGGAATCCCGGCCGAAATCTTTAGGCAGACTCGGTCAGCCAGGGGTCGCCTCACTTGCCGAAGTCTGTAGGCAGACACTGTCAGCAAGCGAGAGCGAGGGACGCTCTGGTTTTCCCTAAAAATCCACGGGCTTATATACTGAGTCCGGTCAAAGGATTGTGACGTGGAAGCGTCTAGAGCAGTGCTTGGAAACAGTGCACGCGTCTGTGCAGCGGCCCTAAGGAGGAACTCCTATCGTCCGCCCCTAGGCGCCACAATAAATCGTCCCGTAGTGGATATGGCGTTCTTTCCCTCACCGACGCGTGCCATACCCATGCTTCCATCGCCTCCTCCAACCGTACTCGTATAGCCCGTCGTAATTGTGCCCGTCGTAATCTTGACGATTACGACACCCCCTGCTGTGGCGGCCGGGCGCTCCCGAGCTGCCAAGGCGAGCTAAGGGTCCGGATTAGGACGGCGACCCTCAAAATTTCCACCTGAAAAAAGTAACGGTAAAACCCCCAGATAACTACCATTAAACAATTTTTCTGCAAATAACATTGTCGATTGAAAAAAAAACCACATTTTTTGTCACTGTACCATTCTGAGAGAAAAGACTACCATCTTAATTTCGCAAATTAATGGAAAAGATGGCTGTTTCAAAAGAACTGGACCTATAAAATACGTAAGCCTTACCCGACGAGACCTTTATCCCAATTCAAAATAGTACTATGTAAATAAGCTCCATTATAAGGACTATAATAATCATAAATTCTCTAATGATAACAGGAAGAAAGATCTTGATTAAGTCAATTTCAAGAATTATTACTGTTTACAAACACTCAAAATCATCCACTAAAAAATCCGCTTCGCCAGGATCCAATGAATTTACTCGCAGTTTTCGTTTCCCATAGTGCATGGCTTAGTCCTTTCATGCATTGAAATATCTAAATGTTAAAAGATTTTCCTCCATTTTCCTGGTTTTTATAGCGCTGAGAGGAAAGCAGCAAAGACGTCTTCAGGAACCACAAAAAACGCGTCTTTTTTTGTTAACAGCGGAGCTAGTTAACATTTGTCCCTAGTTTTTCGAAATAGGAAACAGTTCCGATTTTTATCCATTTTTCCCGGCCATATTATGCTCCGTTAAAAGTTTTGTTGCTGAACTTTTTTAAACTTAAACATAAAGTATTAATTTAAATTGTGTAAGGTCTAAAGAATGAAATGCAAGAAGATACATTTTCAAATCTAGATCATCTCGAAATGGGATAATAAAATTCGCAAAGCCATTTCCCTGGATAAATAAAACCTGAAACGACTCAAAGTCGCGCCATATATGGAGTCCGCTGAGAATTGAATACCGTCATTCTTCCCTTACGTAAACAAAGTATTCAAGAAAGTCGAAGGAAATTTTCTACTAAATATTCGTTGTAATGTAGCTGCTTCATAACGTGAAAAGATTAGTTATATTGGCGGAAGTGCAAATTATATTGATAGTGGGAGAGGAAAAAAGGACCTGATTGAGGAAATAAAGTGAAGATGAGTTGAGATAGGACTGAGTTGCTTCGGAAAATATTTGAAGATAAGATGATGATTTATCAAGAAGTGAGAAATTGTGACTTGGCTGGGACTCAGAGCAGGTGTTTTTAACAACTAAACTGCCGAGCCGCGTTTTTAACTTCTGTAATGGGGGCTTATGAAACGGATAATCTCAATGAGTACTTGTAATTTGACTGAAAAGTCTCGATTCTTTTCCCTAAAATTGGTGTATAATTTCTTGTCAAGGGCGGTTTAATTTATGTTATGTTAAATTTAATTTAGTTATGTTTCTTATAAAATTTTTATCAAATTTTGATTTAAATTTAACATCGCAAGCATTCTATTTCTACGGTATCATTCACTTCATTCATTCGCCTCCAATGAGAAATAGATGTATGAGATAGAAAAAAGGTTTCTTTGCAGTAATATTGATGATGATCTATAATAAAGAACACAACTTTACCTTAATCCTTACGTTTCGATTCGTAATCAATTCTCCAATTCGATACGAGATTTGTTCCGAAAGAAAATTAGTGATTTGCAGATACCTAGGTAATAGTCTACCCCAGGATTAGGGAGGAAATATTTCTTATAAATTCGATTGAATTATTCCGCCATTTAGAAATCAACTTTAACGTGGAATTCGCAAAGTGGAACAATGTGTACGTCAGTCGAAGTTATTAAAGCATTCTATACGTGGAAACAATTACTGACATCAGATAGCATAAGCTTGAATACGAGGAAATGTTTCATATAACTTATATATAGAGTGTTTTCTTGCATTTCTGTGAAATACGTGTTATAATATCAAAGAAAGGGTAAAGATCAGAACCAAGAAATCAATCAAAATAAATTCGGCAGACTACGTAATAGCTCTGAAAATAAATTAACAGAAAATCCTGTGGAAATATTGGTGATAAGAAAAATTAAATTAATTAAGAACATTTGTCTTCTGGAGACTATAAAACTATAGTTTGGAAGTGAGGAATTATTAGGGATGACAAATGTTGTATATGAGATGAGGAGATGCAGGTGATGGGCTTAGAAGTTATAAGAATAATGAAAAAAATGTATGTAGAAGGAAGTGATCTGACTATATTATTTGGATCCTTAACCTTCGATGATGATATTTATTATGTCGAGTTTTTTTCTTTGTGTATTCTCTTAGGCTTGTACCTTTCTTTGGTTTTCTTCTTTGTCATTATCTACCTATTCACAATATCCACTTACAACCGGATTTCTAACAGTATGTTACATTTACAATAATAAATGCAAATAAAATCCGATAATTATAAATAACAACTCTATTTCAGCAGGTGGAAGATCACCATGTTGTCACCATCTTCATCGGCCCCTGTGGCCTCCATAGACCCCTGGGAAGAGCCATTCCTCAACTACTCATACGCCACAGCAGTTTACACAGGATTCGACCCAGAGGAGAGAGTGTTTGAGGGCAATGAGACTCTTCCCTTTGACTGGACTTCCAACCACAGCACTTCCTCCACCAATGGAAGCACCACACAGTTGGAAGGTGCTGGTCCACTCGTCACCGCACTCACTTCTGTGGTCCTTGGCCTCATGATCCTCGTCACTGTCATCGGTAAAATATTTTCTTTTTGTTATAAACTTTAAAAATTTAGCAAATTTGTCATGTATATGAAATATAGGACATATGCTAATATGGAATTCTTATTGATAGTAAGTGAGCACATTTATATCATTTAACATTCACTTTAACGATGACTAATATTTTCAGACTCAAAATAACCTCAGATTCAATTAAATAATGATAATAACTAATCATTTCTGAGCAGACAGAAATGTACACAATACTTTGAAAAATAACAAGCAAAAATACTTCAAATCAGTAGAATTGTTACATATATACTCAAATTAAATTCTTTGAAAACTGTGACATAATGTAATGAACATAAATTAAGTTTTCAGTATTAGAATAGCTAGCATGTGTCAATACAAAAAGACTAGAAGAATAACGAGAGTAACACTACACATTACAGATACTATTAAGCAACATGTAAATTATTTAAGTTCCTTTTTTCAAGCCTGGTATCAATCTTATAAAGTGAAACATTGCATTCATCCACACACTGTAATAGGCTAAGAATCTAAAACTTCATGACTGCTGGGATTAATATTGAGCGGGCTTGAGATAAATGTGGAATTATTCTTTTCTCTTACTTCAGTTATTACTGGATAGAGCCCAATTTCCTTTACTTTTTCTTCTCACTTTATAGTCATCACCCATTACTAATACTTCCTACCCTTTACCCTCTGCATCCTCTTTCATTTCATCTCTTGTCTGGAACTGCTCTGACTGACCTTTTCAATACAATAGTCCAAAAATATTTACTCATATATAGGTTGACTCCCAAAGACTTTTCTTAAATTTTAATTTTATGATTTATGAAACTAAAATAATATCATCCAAGGACAATGGTGACAGAGTTAATTAGAAAAATATTGCTTATGATGCTTGATTTATTTGTATAAAAACCAAAGAATTAGAATTTTGGAGGTGCTATACTTTTTTTCATCTTTAGTTATTCTTCTATGGTTGGGTTATTTCAATTAGATTCAAACATTAAGCATTCTTTCATATCATTAATAACAAATCTCCATCTTTCAACATTCCCTTTTAAATTATTAGAAAATTTATGTTTTACTTGTATCAAATATTATTTTTATACTGAGCCCAATTGCACACATATCTTCAATATTTAATTTCAACTCATATTTTACCACACAGCAAGCATAGATATTTACATTCATTAATTTTACTAGAAAGTTGGTAATGATGAGTCTATCCTTTTAGGCAATGTGTTTGTGATAGCTGCTATCCTTCTGGAACGACACCTACAGAGTGTAGCCAACTACCTCATCGTGTCTCTGGCTGTTGCAGATCTTATGGTGGCATGCCTTGTCATGCCATTGGGAGCAGTTTATGCGGTGAGACATCAAATATACAATGCATTCTAGTGATCACTCTTTGCATATAGCTAAAAATTAATTAAGTGATGAGTCAATTAGAGAAAAATTCAGAAGAATATGCTCCAATTGATCAAATAGTCAAAGAAAAAGTTTCAAAAAATAAGTTAACTGATTAAGAAATGAATATAAGAAGTAACTGATGTAAAAAATCGCAATGGAGATATTATAAAAACAATCCTAAATACCAACAAAAATAAGTACAGATGTTTCTAAAATAAAAGAGTATAGAAGTTTATGAGGATAGTAAAATGGAGAAGAATAAAGAATGGATGAGATGAATAATAAACTTTCTACAAAACAGAAGAGCATGATTTTCATAGATCTCTGAAACACAGTGTCAGTGCCTTTGGCAAGTTATACGCCAAGATGTAAATTTTAAATAGAATGTATTTCTTCTTTAATGACTAGGTTTCCTATAATCCATAGTCCTCTCTTTACAATATTTAATATGCTTGAATATCTAACTGTCATGGGTTGGATTCCAGAAGAGATGTTTTGTATCAAATTTTTCCTAATGTAGCCAATATTTAATTATAGATCAGTCAAGGATGGATTCTTGGACCTGAGCTGTGTGACATGTGGACATCTAGTGATGTGCTCTGTTGCACAGCATCAATACTCCATCTGGTGGCCATTGCCGTTGACAGGTAAACACACCAATGTCCGTCTCAGGGTTTGATTTTAGTCCCAGACTGCTGATTCTGTAAATAAGACTCATCAATATTCATTGGTCTTCCTTTTCTGTTTTTCTAGAAGGTCTCTCAAATTAATGTCATCACTATGTAGATGAAATATGTCCATTTATTAATACACCGAAAGCTTCCATTAGATATTAAATAATGCTAATAATGCTTAATGGAAAAGGAATATACAAAAGCTGTTTTATTTCTATATGTTCTAAGATTTCTTTTTCTAAAAAAACATTTATTGTAGGAAAAGACTTGTACAATAATATTCAAAGATTGTTGTGATTCTACACTATTAAATGTACTGTATACAAGTTTCTGAATATTATTTTACAAGTGTATGGTTACAATGAATTGTTTTGAATGACAAAATTTCACCAAGGAAGTTCAATTTGACTTATTTCTCTATTTAAAAAATGCAGCATTCCAAAATCACTCCTGCATCCTTTTAAGCATATCGTTTTACTTAAAGTATGATACAACACACAATATACTGGTCCCAAGAGTTTAACTACAATGTCTTGTTGATTCTACCTGTATTGTGTGTTTTATCGAATTTTATAAATGGAATTCCAGCAGATTATGTCACATCCACTTCTTTTTATATTACTTAGTTTTGGGTTTTGGAAAGTTTGTACCAACTCTTGAAATGAAAGAAAAGATTTTTTTCATACTCATCCATATATTTTTCTATTTTGGAGCTATATTTTATAAGTTTATCAGCAATTCTAAGCATAAGAAACCACTTGCACAAAGTTCTTTCAGCTGAATCACCTATTCCATAATAATCACTTTACATCCATCATGAGCTCCTTTTGCTTTTTGGGAATTGTAAAGCATCAAGAAATCAAACTGCATCATGTGTTATTTCTCTTTTAGGAGGTTATAAAACAGTGACCAACAACTATATTCTGACATCTCTCATTTAACGATTGCTTAAATGCCACCAATAAAATATGTATGAACATCAGTGTATGAATGTACAGTGTATGTGAATCTGTGAATATCCAAGAATAATGTCTCTAAGATTTCAGATATTTTTTCAAACATCAAAATTTCGTCAAACAGAAATTAGCATAAATATCTTTTCAGACCAACTGTAAGCAAGGAAAATAAAACTTGTCTCAGGAATCTCCTAATTTCCTAAGAATCTAGGAAAAAGTTCAATCTCCTTCATGAATTACGTGGTTCTTTCAACATTTTGTGTTAATCTGTGAGAATTTCTTTCATTAGCACATTCTAAACAAATTGCCAAACTTTTTGAGTTTATCTGTTATGATGTCTCACTATGAATAGAAGGTTACATTACTCAATATTAGGGGATAGAATAATAAATGATGGTTCTACTATGTTATTTATCTTCTCCTTTTATGTATAATATATATATATATATATATATATATATATATATATATATATATATATATATATATATTATATCCTCCAATCTAATATTTATAACCAAGAAACTCCAAAATTTGACATTGTCCATAATTGCATACAATCTATATCCAGTCAAGGAGGATCAAGTCTCATCCCAGCCTTTGAAAGAATGCTTTTGAAAGTGAAATTGAGATCTCCTGATGCTATGACTTCCCATATCCCTGAGCTCCCTCTATCACAGGCTTTCTGACGACATATTTTGCTGCCTCGTCAGCTGCTTCATTTCCTGTTATGTTAAAATGGTCAGGAATCCAAAGAAATTCTTGATGGTCTTAGGTAGACTGATTGTTATATTTTATAGATCCTGGACAAGTTGATGAGCAAGTCTGTAGCAGGTAATTGCTCTCATTATACTGAGTTAAATCACAGCATTGTTAATCTCATTTTTTAGTTAAATATTTCACTTCTATGTGTGGAAGATGGACCATTACATTTAAATTCATCTGTTCTATCTCATCGCTTTTCCCCTTCCTTCACAAGCACCTGGTTCTATTAGTTCCCTTTTCAGGTTTTTCATCAGTGTTTGCCCACTTCCTTCAACCATTTTATTGACCATTTCTGCTGTTACCTCTGTGTTTCTAATTTTATTTTATTTTCATAGTTCAGTTCCTCTTAAAATCTCCTTTTTCTTGCAATATGATTCACATAATAAACATTAAGTCAAGTAAAAAGATAGATTTGGGATGATTTATATCCTTTGAAGAAGTAAATTAAAAAGAAATACTTGGTATTCAGCTTTTTCAGACTGTTTCACATCCCTCCATATAATAATGAAGGAAACTATGGGTTATTATTGCTTATTTACATCCCTTGGATTTCCCAAATTGCAAGGATTGTTATACTTAAGAAGATAATATGAGTAAAAACCATCATAATTCGATGTACTTGTAATTAGAATGATCAATATTAAGTTATATTTACCATATACGCCGGCGTATAAGTTGACCCCTAAAATATTGTGGTGGATTTCAGGTTTTAGCCTATGTTCAGCGTATAAGTACACGAAATAAGGCAACACCACTTCACCAGCTCTATTTTATGAAACCACGGTATCCATATATGTACGATAGCTTAAGGAATATTTACTGCATAAGATAAAGATGCTAGAATTGTTTATTTCAGCTGTCATGTCAACTTCTCATCTCTGCTTAACTATGACAGGAGTTTCTTTCATAGGTATCACACGGGCTTTACAAATAAAAATGTGTTACGAAACAGAAACACAATGGTATTAAAAATTTATTATAGAAATAATGGTAATATAGTGTGGTAAAATCAAATTAGGACACTGATAAAACAACTTCCAATAACTCCTGACGCAAAATCAAAACATAACGATTATATACACAAAAACATCCCATGATATGATTATTGATCTTCATTTGTAAAAAGAAAACATCGAAATATATATTAAAGTTTTGTAAAATAAAAATACAAGTGAAGAAATTATTATAATTTGCGAAGAATAAAATTAAAATTCATTCTTTCCACGAACGATATGCGACAATTACTGAGTAAAGATGTAGTTTAGATTCAACTGGTGTTTACACCCCCTGCCACATGCCGAAAGGCGTCTTGCAGGGTATTAATATAGATGTAGATGCGTCAAATTTTTTTTTAAAGGTATGAAAATGGTTTATTAATTTAACTCTTTTATTATGAAAACATGTCATAACACAGCATATTTTTGGCCACATTTATATTTCGTGATCAAATTTCTTTTATATGATATCTACGTTAATTAGACTTGCCAAAAATTAGTTTCAGTAAGGAATAATTGTGGTGAGTTGCGAGAGTTTATGTACAACAAGTGTTAAGCAGGCAGTATCGTCTATTTACCCCTCGGTGGTAAAGGGTTAAATTTTATGTTTAGCATATAAGACGATCCCTGTTTTTTGAGAGATTTTTTTTAGGCTTCAAAAGTCGATTTATACGCCGGCATATACGGTAATAAAAATCTCAGATAAGCTGAAGGAAAAGTCCTCAAATTCTAGTTTTTTTCAGAACTTCGAAAGATTTATACTTGAAAGCATAGAAAAGGGATATATTTGATATTTGGCAAATAATGTTTATAGCCGTATGCAAAATGCCAGCTCTGATTAGGTTACATGTAATCTAAATCTTTTGTTTTCTAATCAGCCTATTATGTCTGCCTTCATTCTCCTTTTCTACATTTATTTTCTACATTTACATTACACTTCATTTTCCACTTGTCAAGTCTCCAACAATGTGTATAAAGTGTACCTGCACAAAATTTAGCACTTAGATCCATTTATTCATACCTCTAGCAATCCTACAATATATTACCATAGAGCAGAATGATGACATTTGTTTCTTTCCTGATAAGCTTCTTTATTCCTGTTTATTGTATGATTTGGTTTTGATAAATGTAGCATGCTCTCCATTCATTATTTTGTCTGTTACATTCTTGTTGTTTCTTTGACAATAATTCTCATAGGGTGATTTTGTTCAAGATTTATGTCATCCCGTTTACAAATACGTCAGAATTTATTAAATCCACAAGGAGGCCATACATGCATTTAGTCCAAATGTTTCATTAAAATATCAAAAAATATTGGAGGTTGCAAATGTAACTGTATAGATTCTTAGTGACCAGAGTTTCATTTAGAAGAAAAGACTGAGGTAAAATGTTGTGACATAATTCAAAACACATGCATATCTCATATTCACAAAGCTAATACTTCAAATTTCTGCCAAAGAAATGCATTTTCCAATCAAAATATGTTTTAAAGAATTTTACTGGTAGATGAAATTCTCTGTGGAGAATTCTCATCCAAACAATGACTGCACTAATTGTAAATGCTGCTCATGTAATTATTCTCTTATGATGATTTTTTTCTAGAGGTTTAATTATAAAGCGTACTTTTTGGCATAAGAGTGTAGCTGTTAGCCATAGAACCACAGCTTATAGCTCCAGTGAGCAGTTTAGTATTACAAAAGATTTCAAGCACTACAGACAATCTCATTCAGTTTCACACACAAAAATTTAATTGTGAATTTATAATGATAATTTATCTTAAATTTGATATCTTTTTGGCGTGATTGCCATCAAATTACATTTCAGCAATCTGCTGCAAATGGGAAACACCTATAGAAGTTGTATGAAAGATTGGATTCCTCAAAGGATGGGACCTCACTAAATTAGTGAAAGGGCCATTTGCAAGGGATATGAGTTATAATTAGGATAGATAGCAATTTGGATTCTTGCTATATACAATAGGACAATTCCAATGAGTTACCAAAGGAAAGATACTGTCCTCTATATGCTAGTTTCAACCATCAACTGTAAATGGGATCGTCATTAGGCACATTTGAATATTTTCATCGAATATGGATACCAATAATACTAAATTACAGAGAAGATAGTGCTTGTGAATGTGAACTGAAATTAAGAATGGATATTCCAGAACAAGTGAGTTATGTTTAATTTATTATTCATGTTTCAGACTCCACCTTGCTTATTAGAATTTACATTAACGATTTACAGTTCAGGGACTTACGAAAATCTCTGTGCTTCAGAGAGTTTAGTTAAAATTTAGAACCAAGGGTAATTTTTAGGCTTCAGGCACAGCAGCTAAATATTGCCTCACTTACTGCATTAGAATTTTGTAAAATATAATATCTAAGAGCGAGACTCATTGAAGAATTTTGGTCGCTGAAAAATACGTCAACTTGGACATATACGCCGAAATTTGAACCACTGGTATTACTCGCAACAAGCAACGTTGTCATAATAATAACAAAAGAGTGGTAATTGTACTGCTTTACGGAGCCATTTAAGTAAGCCTGGCTTGTTCTTTTCCCCAGATTCTGGGCGGTGACGAACGTAGATTACATCCACACCAGAAACAGCAACCGGATCTGCGCGATGATAGCGGTGGTGTGGACTGTGGCGCTGGTCGTCTCTTTGGCTCCTCAGTTTGGCTGGAAGGACCCCGACTATTTGGACCGCATCAACCTTCAGCGGCGATGCCTCGTCAGCCAGGACGTGGCCTACCAAATATTCGCCACCTGTTCCACTTTCTACGTCCCTCTTCTCGTCATCCTCGTCCTCTACTGGAAGATCTTTCAGACCGCCAGGAAGCGGATTCGCCGCCGGACCAACAAGACCAACGCCGCCAAGCGCCTCTGCGCGCCTTCTGCCCGCAAGAAGGCTGCCGCCGTGGCCGCGGTGGCCGTGGCGGCTGCAGAGGCGACATCAACGTCGACCATCGGGTCTACGGCCGCGGCGGTGGCGCTGCGGAGGGAAAGCGAGGGGGAGGAGGAGGACCGCGACTCGGCCGCCCACGAGACGACTGCGTTCACCATCACCACGTCCGCGACCGCGATGACGGGCATCGAGAACCACGCGGAGGCGCATACGGAGGAAGAACCACCGGCTCCCAGAAGGTCTTCGTCCAGGAAGTCGGACGGAAGGGCCAAGGAGGCAAGGGGGAAGAAGGAGAGCATGGAGGCGAAGAGAGAACGGAAGGCGGCCAAGACGCTGGCCATCATCACGGGAGCGTTCGTCGCGTGCTGGTTGCCCTTCTTCATCATGGCGCTCCTGATGCCGCTGTGCGACACATGCACCATCAACGAACATGTGGCCACCTTCTTCCTCTGGCTGGGATACTTCAACTCCACGCTCAATCCCGTCATCTACACCATTTTCAGCCCCGAGTTCAGGAACGCCTTCAAGAAGATTTTGTGCGGTCGGGCGTCTACCAGATCGAGCTACAGACCAAGGAAGCTGAGATGAAAAGGTGTGCCCTTATTTTCATATCGGATGTGGCGTTTTAACACTCTGAGTGTGACCACAGGTATTCGGGAGAAGTAGTCGTAGTTGGTGTTGACTTGTGAATAACCCATGCCCAAGAGAGTGCGTGTTTATAATGTAGCCTAATTCGTGTGCAAGGAAAGGTTGGATCGAAAATTGGCAGTGCCCCACTTGCGTGCCCCTGGGGAGGCCATTTTTCGACTACTCATGGATTTAAACTGTCCCAAATGATGTATAAGTTATTGTTATGCAAATACAAGAGGAAATATATTGGCCTCATTAGTTTTGAATATTATTCATTCATCTTAAATAGATGAAAACCATCAATCCTTTTTGCAATGTTCTACATCTGAGTGTGCAACTTGTGTTTTTTGCTGGTCAGTTTTTACGTTTATCGGTAAATATTGCACGTCAATGACAAAAAATAATGAAATGCTTCATCAACTATTATTCATGGTAAAAATATACTCCAAAATATATTTTGATTTCCTCAGGAAAAGTTTTAATAAACTGACCACTTATTTTGACGCTTGAATGTCATTCTCAACTCTCCACTGGTTTACTCTGTAAAACTCTTACCTCCTCTTCCCTCTCCTTCTCGAAGTGTTTTATGACTTGGGAATGACACTTAAGCACCAAAAGTAGCTGTCAGTTTAATAAAACTTTGCACAAAGTAACTTTGCCAACGTAATCTATTATGTTGTATCAACTAGTTGTAGCAACTACTCTTCTACTACATTACTCCCTTTAAATTAATGCGGATAAGCACATATATTCATTCATTTTTTGATTTTCAAGTACATAACATCAGCAAAATAATTTAAACAAAAGTAATTTTCATTGATAGGATAGTTATTGAATTCAATTTTTTATCCTAACCCTTCTGATGGTGCATAGATACACTACTGTTCATATAACTCATATTTTGGAATGATTTATTGTTTTTTACTTTATAAGTTTACCAAAATACGTTTAATTTTAATGATGCAGCACTTTTTGACAAATTTTCAATATATTTTAATAATTTTAATATTTATTCTTTAGGAATTTAAACCTCAGAAAATTTACTTTTCTTATGTATCAAATTTATTGATGTACTCATATGTTTACTACACACGAAAAGATTATTTGTCATTTTCTAAGAACATATAGGTGCTAATGATTAGGTGAACCAGCAACATACAGTGCAAGGCAGCCAAAGTCCAGGTAAATAGTGAAGGTTGGTCTTAGGAAGAGCATAGAGCCAACAAAGCCTATGCCAAATCTAATTTGGAATGAGTATGAGCAGATTTAAAAGCAGCTAATTGGTCCCCCACCAACAACAAAATATGTTAGGAAAGGAATCAAAGGATCCTATACATCAGCTGAAGAAGACAAAGGTGGATACAATTAAGAATGGAGCAATAGACTTGAAGAAGAACAAGAGAAGAGGAGGAAGATGGCATTTTCAAATTTTCTTCTGAAGAGTTTATGGAAACTCTTATAATGTGTAAGTTTGACAGCTTTCAATACAAATCATTTTTTAAATAATCAATAACATCTTGAGTTTAAGAATAGATAGTTTCACTTACTAATCCAAAAGTTATGATTAAGAATTTGAACATTTTCCTAGATAATGAAAGTGTATGTCGTGGTAAGTATACTGAAAAAATCAGAAGGTTGTATGTAGATTATGAAAATAAAAAATAATTTTTCAATTCAATTAACATAAACCACAGGTCACTTAAATTATCTGAAAAATCTTTAGATAACAGATTGGATTCAAATCAACCGCATTCCAAGCTAATTCTGAAGTGTCTACCCTGAAATAATTATAAACCCATAACTGAAATATTAGACCTTGAAAAAGAAATTTAAAATTCAACAAATCCATTAAGTTCCCACTTATAATTATAATCATAAAACTTTTGAATCGATTTGTGATCACTACAATTTATAATTCCATTTACATTGATACAACTTTTAGCCTTTTCTTCACACTTTGCACAAATGAAAATAAAACAAATCAGACACAGCAAAGCTCCAAGTACGCTAAAATTGTTGTATATCTAAAATTTTAAGATCTACAATCTCTTCAGAGTGATTTATAATGTACTGTGATGAAATCCTCAACCTAGAGATTTTCACAATACAGACATAGGAAAATCAGTTGATGCAAACTCATCAATTTATCAGGGCATCTTTCTTCATTACCTTAAATGTACCAAACACAGTTTGATTGCAGTGCCAGTCAGGTCCTTTCTATCAAAACCTAATTGCTTTCTGCCTCTCTAAAATTTGTGCACACATTCTATTGGTTGGTTCTTCAGCCATAAGCTATATCATTGACTCTCTTTGAAAGTTGTGCTTCAGAATCATATTGTTAGGCTACTATTTGACCATTGAACTGTTCAGTTGACTGAATCTAAGGGATATATTGAGGCTGAAATTAAGGAAAGAGCTATTAAACTTCTGCTTTTTATAGTATAAATATTTAAATTCCACTGGAATTGACACCTTGAAAATTTCAGACTAAAATCATTATTATAATATACTAACATAACATAAACCATTTTTAAAAAGTGTTTTCCACCAAGCCATTTTCCCATCTTCTATGGTCTGCTGATGAATGATAGTTTCAGTGATTAAGAGAATGAGGTTTGTTTTGGCGATGAAGTTAGTTTTATGGCCGAATGCCCTTTCTATCCCTGTACAGGAAAGTCAGTCAAACACACACAACTATTCCTTGATCAGAAAAATCCTGATCAGCCAGGATTTGAACCTGTGGCCTCTGGGGTAGCACTTAACGCACTAACCACTCAATGACCGAGGCCAATAAACCATTTTAAATATGATGATTTATTCCAAATCAACAGCTTCTTATTTTTAGTAACCATTTCAGAATTTTTCAGTTAAATGTTACATGAAAAGTATCTCTTAGGACACAAAAGGTATGCTAAAGGATTGATTTGAAAGTTTTAGGAACTGGTTTTTCATTCCCTTTAGCTATATGGATAATTGAACTTCACATATTTTCTAATTATTTTATAATTTCTCTCTCCCCATTTTAATTAGTAGGAAATAAATTGTTACTTGTACAGTAGTCCTCCATTTATAGAAGTAAATGAAAATCTCCCCTAGGAGTTT
Organism: Sympetrum striolatum; assembly: GCA_947579665.1. Classification (NCBI taxonomy): domain Eukaryota; kingdom Metazoa; phylum Arthropoda; class Insecta; order Odonata; family Libellulidae; genus Sympetrum; species Sympetrum striolatum. The sequence goes on from OX388345.1 coordinate 21,726,445, forward strand.
AGATTCTTAAATTCAATTGTAACTACCTACTTGATCATATCATGATAAACAAAATTATCCTATTTTGTTGAACTTATTACCTATCCATTCCTATGAACAAAATGCAATAACCAAATCTCAGAGCTAACAGCTTAAAGAGGCTACCATGCAATATGATTAGTTAAATGTAGATGCTAGCAACTGTACGCTAGTAAATCAAGGAAATCATCATTATCTTGATTGGTACCCTTGACATTTCTTCATTGATAAAATATTTTTTGATCACACTTTAGTATAAAAACCTGTAAGATACATGAAAGCTTTCTAATAGTTCATATAACATTTATATATGGAAGCAGTATATTCGTTTATCACTTTGGAATCCTTATGAAAATTTTACCACAGTAAGTTCTCATTTTGTATCTCTGGAACAGATGAAATAATTTCCGTTTCTTTATTTTTGAATAGTTCAATGATATATTCTCTGAAAATTCACTAAGTCACCAACAAATTGAATTGTTTTTTGTCTATGTAAAAATACAAATCATTATTTAAAAGAATTTTCTTAATTTCAAAATTAGAAATTATAGATAAGGGTGAAATATTAATGTCCTGTAGTGCCAAAATACATTTGATATCTAATTGTCCTGCAAAAGTCTTTGAGGCAAAAAAAACAACATTTTGTATTATCCTATAAAAGAAATAAAAAGTGATAATTCCTTTGATCATTGTTCAATTCAGCAAAGAACATTTTAAGAAAGTATTAAATGATTGTCTCCAATAAATATATATAAGTTGAAGTTACCAGATAGGTTGGAGTAAATTGCTATTTCCTAATCTTTCATTTTCATCAATAATGATTTTCCAGTTTTTAATTGCTGAACTATAAATCTCAATTGCTAGTAGAGAAGCAAAATATACCAATTTAATCTGAGTGCTTTAAGAATCAAAGCAACAATTTCAATTTTAAAAATTCATACAACAGAAATATTTTGGGTACAGAAAAACTTGAAGATGTATAGGACATTTATTCAACCAAAATGTTTCTTATTGAGTAAGTGAATATTTTTAATTAAATATTTATGTTTCCCTCGTAATTTTCTACAAGATTATATGTAGCCCAGGAGTGTCCAATCCATGGCCATTGCCCTGTGGTCCTTCAACAAATTTTCCTGAAGCCCAAAAGCAAATACATTCCTGAAAATATAATATCAAGTTCTCCATAAAGCATTGAAATGCTGAGAAAAGAGTAACTTCAGCGTTGGGCCTATGGTGAAAAGAATTCATATTCATCCAACCTATTTGAGATCTATGAAGACACTGTGCACCTTATCCTTAACTAAATTTATTTAAAACTTGGTTCCTACTTAAGTTCGACATAATTAAAAAATTACAGAAATCTTTTTTTTGTATCGTAGAAATGAGGAAGGCTTGTACTTTTTCCACAGGTTTATTTTAAAAAACACGACCAGGTTTCAGCGAGTAATCGCCATCATCAGGTGAATAAGCAATATCCGTAACCATATATATACAAAAGGAAAGACTAGCGGAAAAACCATGAAATAGGAAAGGTGAACAAAGGAAGGGGAGAGGAAAAGGGAGGTGGATTGTATGTTTTTTGTATGATAATGAAGAATTAATTTGTATAATTCAATTAATTTTAGCAAATCATCATAAAAAGCTTTTTTTCGCATTTTTGTGCACAGATTACTTGTAGTTATAAAGCTGTAACTTTAACTAGTCCATTCGCCGAGGAAACATTTAAAGCTCACCATTAAAATATTTTAAAATTTACTAATTGTTCAATTAATTTCAAAGTTAATTAACCTTTATGACTTTCTCAGCTGACGAAAACACCTTCCCAAAATGGCAGAATTTAAGAGCTTTTTTATCAAGGAAAGGGAGATCAAGACGCCCGGACTTCCATCCCTCAGAAACAGTTGTTGATCAGCTTAAAGAAATGAAAGTTTTAGTTATTGGAGCTGGAGGTTTGGGCTGTGAAATTTTGAAGAATATGGCAATGATGGGGTTTGCCAATATACAAGGGATAGACATGGACATAGTAGATCTATCAAATTTAAATCGGCAGTTTCTCTTTAGAAGAAAAGTTGTTGGCCGTCCCAAGGCAGAGGTGGCAGCAGAATTTATTAGAAAACGAGTAAAAGGTTGTTTTGTTCAGCCATATCCTTGTATATATTCACCATATGCTAAGTATACCTAGATGCTGGTTGTATGTAGGTATAGGTGGATGAAATGTTTCTTAATAGATGTTCAGATATAATAAAAGAATTGAAGATTTTGATGGAGCATTTTATCAGTCTTACAATATATTTTTGTCTGGACTAGATTCAGTCGGAGCCAGACATTGGGTAAATGAAATGCTTCTTTCACTACTTAATTATGATTCTAATAGTGAGGACATGGATACAGTAACAACAACAGTACAACAGTAATTCCTCTCTTGGATGGGAGTACTGAAGGTTTCAAAGGAAATGCCAGAGTTATTCTACCGGGTATTACTTCTTGCATTGACTGTGCCAAGGATTTATATCCTGTTAAGGTAAAGTAATCATGAATTGTTTTTAAAATTCAATTTTTCACAAATTTTCAATTTAATATTGTCTGACTCATTGATCATACTAGTTTTATGGAGGAATAACGTCAAACTCATTATTTGTAATATATCATCTTTTTCCTACTCTTTTTGCAATCATATTTCTATCTAACAAGCACTGTTGTATTTTCTTATCTTTCAAATCATATATCATGATTTTAAGATAACATTACAACTTTCAGGACTCGTATTGTTGGTTTATTTAATCAGTTACTGTTTACTTTATGTAACATCCTTCATTTAAAACCATTTAGAAACTAAATTGGATTTATTTGTAATTTTAATTAAACCTTTCCTATATTTTTTGTGGACAAGGTATCAACTTTGCACTCATGCCAGCAGTCCTGAGCATTGTGTAGAGTATGTGAAGTTGGTTTCATGGTCAAAAAGTAATCCTTGGGGAAATTCCACTGAAGTTGGATTTATGGAAAATCTTTACAGGGTGCTAAAGAACATGGAATATGATATCATTATTATATATGTATGGTTTATATAAGATACACAAAAGATTCAAAGCATTAAAAATGCAAATGACTATTTGATTTATAATGAATATTAATGAAATAGCATCTTTCATGCATAATTCTTGTTGATATAACATGGAGTTAATTTTGTTGCATTATACAAATTGAGGTATGTATTTTTTAGGCATAAGAGGTAAGAAAATGTCTGTGTAATATTCAATTTTGGCTGTTTAAAAAACAAGTTTCCTTGTAAAACTTCAGTATAGGAATGAAAATTTTACATTTCAATAAACCTTACCAAGATTAAACCTTTCAATATAACAAATAATTAATTTTAAAGATTTTGCTGTATTTATGTAGAATTGTATTATTTCCTATTGAATATTCAATTAATGCCCTAATTTGATTAAATAATCGGGATCATTTAGAAATAACTAAGCAAAATTCCTCAACAAATATTTTTATATACGACTGTTTTCAAGCTTAACTCCTCATCTTCATGTCATCAGGGGTTAAGCTTGAAACCAGTTGTACATTAAAAAATTTCTTGTGGAATTTTGCTTGGTTATTTCAACATGATCCCAATTAAAAAATGTACATATTTTAGCAAGTATATGTTTTCCTACTTTTGGATCTTTGTGATCAAAGAAGTTACATTTTTTCTATCTTTTTTTTTTGTTTAAAGCTAGTATATAAGTTAAGCAAAATTATCATTTTGATAATTTGCTTTCTTGATTGTATGTATGCACAATTCTGATTTTTGAAACCTAAAGGCCTTCTCTACTTTTTGCACAATTCTTCCTTGGCAAACAATTGTTGCATTATGTAAAATTTTAGGAGATATTAATTATAATATATATTTCTGCTTCTGGTTGAAATTCATATTTTACTGACATTAATAATTATTAATATACTGAAATTGAATATTATATAAATCAATAAAATGAGGAAAATTATGCAAAATAGAGGAAAACAATTGAAATTTTGGTGAGATTTTCTGTTTTCGTTTCTTTCTTCAATCATATCTCGATAAAATGACGAAAATTAAGGCAAAATAGAGGAAAAAAATTGAAATTTCGGAGAAATAATCCGTTTTCGTTGATTATTTCGATCATACCTACATGATATGACGAAAATAAAGGCAAATTAGAGGAAAAAAATTGAAATTCAGTGAAATTATCCGTTACCGTAGCCTTTTCCAACCATATCTCAAAAAATTACGTAAATTAAGGCAAAATAGAGGAAAAAAATTGAAATTTCACTAAAATTAACCATTTCGATCGATGGATCGATCGTTTTCGATGCTTTTTTCGATCTTATCTCGATAAAGTGACGATAATTAAGGCAAAATAGAGGATAAAAATTAATATTTCGGTGAAATTATCCGTTTTCGTTGCTTCTTTTGGATCATATCTCGATAAAATGACGAAAATTAAGGCAAAACAGAGGAAAAAAATGAAATTTCAGTTTAATTATCCGTTTTCGTTGCTTTAATCGATTATATCTCGACACAATTCGAAAATTAAGGTAAGAGATAAATTAAGAAATAGAGGAAAAAATAGAAATTACGCTAAAATTATCCTTTTTCGTTGTTTTTTTCGAACATATCTCGACAAGATGGCGAAAATTAAGGCAAAATAGAGGAAAAATATGAAATTTTGCTAAAATTATCCGTTTTCGTTTCTTTTTTAAATATTATCTCGATAAAATGACGAAAATAAGGCAATATAGAGGAAAAACTATAAATTTTGGTGAAATCATTCGTTTTCGTTGGATTTTTTCGATTATATCTCGATAAAATGACGAAAATTATGACAAAATAGAGGAAAAAAATTGAAATTTTGGTGAAATCCTCCGTTTTCGTTGGATTTTAACGATTATATCTCGAAAAATGACGAAAATTAAAGCAACCAAGAGGAGAAAAAGATAAAGTTTGCTAAAATTTTCCATCTTCATTGCATCTATCGATCAAATCTCGATAAAATCACGAAAATTATTACTTTTTAGAGGAAAAAAATTGAAATTTCGGTGAAAGTATCCGTATTCGTTGCTTTCATCCATCATATCAAGGTAAAATGACGAAAATAAGGCCAAAATGGAGGAAAAAATTTGAATTACGCTAAAAATTCCGTTTTCGCTCCTTTTTTCTATCAAATCTCGAAAAAGTGACGAACGTTAAGGAAAAATTTACAATTTTGGGGAAACTATCCGTTTTTCGTTGCTTTTGTCGATCATATCTTGGGAAAATGAGGAAATTTAAGGCAAAACAGAGCAAAAAAATTGAAATTGCGCTAAAATTATCCGTTTTCGTTGCTTTTTTCGATCAAATATCGATAAAATGACGAAAAAAGGGGAAAATAGAGGAAACAAATTGAAATTGCGCTAAAATTATCCGTTTTCGTTGCTTTTTTCGATCAAATATCGATAAAATGACGAAAAACGGGCAAAAAAGAGGAAAAAACTTGAAATTTCGCTAAAAATTATCCGTTTTCGTTGATTTTTTCGATCAAATCTCGATAAATGGGGAAAATATGGGCAAAATAGAGGAAAAAAACTTGAAATTTCGCTAAAAATTATCCGTTTTCGTTGCTTTTTTCTGTCATATCTCGATAAAATGACGAAGATTAAGGACAAAATAGTGGAATAAAATTGAGATTTCGCTAAAATTATCCGTTTTCTTTCCTTTTTTGGATCTTATCTCTTTAAAAATGACGAAAATAAAGGATAAATAGAGGAAAAAAATTTAAATTTCGCTAAAAATTATCCGTTTTCGTTGCTTTTTTCGATCAAATCTCGATAAAATGGGGAAAATATGGGCAAAATAGAGGAAACAAACTTGAAATTTCGCTAAAAATTATTTGATTTCGATGCTTTTTCCTATCATATCTCGATAAAATGACGAAATTTATGACAAAATAGAGGAAAAAAATTGAAATTTTGGTGATATCATCCGTTTTCGTTGGATTTTTACGATTATATCTCGAAACATGACGATAATTAAAGCAACCAATAGGAGAAATATATAAAGTTTGCTAAAATTTTCCATCTTCATTGCTTCTATCGATCAAATGTCGATAAAATGACGAAAATTAATGGAAAATAGGGGAAAAAAATTGAAATTTCGGTGAAATTATCCGGGTTCGTTGCTTTATTCCATCATATCAAGGTAACGTGACGGAAATGAAGGCTAAATAGAGAAAAAAGTTGAAATTTCGCCCAAATTCTCTGTTTTCATTTGCTTTATTCGATCAAATCTTGATAAAATGACGAAAATTAATGCTGAATACAGGAAAAAAATGAAATTTCGGTGTAATTATCCAATTTCGTTGCTTTATTCGATCAAATCACGATAAAATGACGGAGATTAAGGCAAAATAGAGGAGAACATTGTAATTTCACTGAAAATGACCGTTATCGTTGCTTTTTTCTATCTTATCTTATAAAATGACGAAAAGAGGCAAGATAAAGGAAAAATATGAAATTTTGCTAAAATTATCCGTTTTCGTTTCTTTTTTTAATATTATCTCGATAAAATGGGGAAAGTAAGGGCAAAATAGAGGAATAAAATTGAAATTTTGGTGAAGTTATCCGATTTCGTTGCTTTTTTCGGCCAATGTTCGATAAAATGACGAAAATTAATGCAAAATAAAGGAAAAAATTAAATTTTCGGTGGAATTATCAGTTTTCTTTGCTTTTTTCGATCATATCTCGATAAAATGACGAAATATAAGGCAAGATACAGGAAACGAATTGACATTTCGGTGAAATTATCCATCTTCGTTGCTATTTTCGATCATATTTCTTAAAAAATGATGAATATTGGGGCAGAATAGAGGAAAAATAGATATTAGGCTACAATTATCCTTTTTCGTAGTTCTTTACGATCATATCTCGATAAGATGGCGAAAATTAAGGAAAATAGAGGAAAAAAATTGAAATTTCAGCGAAATTATCCCTTTTGTTGCTTTTTGCCATCATATCTCGATAAAATGACAAAAAATAATGCAGGACAGAGGAAAAAAATTAATTTCGGTGAAATTATCCGTTTTCGTATCTTTTCTCGATCATATCTGGTTAATATGACGAAAATTAAGGCAAAATAGAGAAAACAAATTAACTCTTCCTTTAAATTATCTTTTTTCGTTGCTTTCTTTATCAAATCTCATTAAAATTAAGAAAATTATGCAAAATATAGGGAAAAAATTGAAATTTCGCTAAAATTAATCGTTTTTGTTGCTTTTATCGAAGGTATCTCGATAAAATGTCGACACATAAGCACAAATACTGGAAAAAAATTGAAATGTCGGTGAAATATTCCTTTTTCGTTGCTTTTTTCGATTTTATCCCGATAAAATGAGGAAAAATAAGGCTAAATACAGGAATAAAATTGACATTTCGGTGAAATTTTCCATTTTCGTTTATTTTTTTAATCATTTCTATTTAAAAATGTCGAAAATTAAGGCAAAATAGAGGAAAAAATTGAAATTTCGCTAAAATTTATCGTTTTTGTTGCTTTTTTTAATATTATCTCGATAAAATGAGGAAAGTAAGGGCAAAATAGAGGAATAAAATTGAAATTTTGGTGAAGTTATCCGATTTTGTTGCTTTTTTCGGCCATAGTTCGATAAAATGACGAAAATTAATGCAAAATAAAGGAAAAAATTAAATTTTCGGTGGAATTATCAGTTTTTTTTTGCTTTTTTCGATCATATCTCGATAAAATGACGAAATTTAAACAAGATACAGGAAACGAATTGACATTTCGGTGAAATTATCCATCTTCGTTGCTTTTTTCGATCATATCTCTTAAAAAATGATGAATATTGAGGAAGAATAGAGGAAAAATAGATATTACGCTAAAATTATCCTTTTTCTTTTTTTTTCAATCATATCTCGATAAGACGGCGAAAATAAAGGCAAATTAGAGGAAAAAAAATTTAAATTTCGCTAAAAGTATCTGTTTTCGTTCCTTTTTTCTTTCAAACTCGATAAAATGACGAAAATAAGGGCAAAATAGAGGAAAAAAATTAAAATTACGTAGAAATTATCCTTTTTCGTTGCTTATTCTCGATCATATCTCGATAATATGACTACAATTTATGCAAAATAAGGTAAAAAAACATAATTTCGCTAAAATTAATCGTTTCGGTTGCTTATTCCGATCATATCTCGAAAAAATGACGAATATTAAGGGAAATAGAGGAAAAAAATTGAAATTTCTGCGAAATTATCCCTTTTGTTGCTTTTTGCCATCATATCTCGATAAAATGACAAAAAAAATTCAGGACAGAGGAAAAAAAATTTAATTTCGATTAAATTATAATTTTTCGTTACTTTTCTCGATCATATCTGGTTAATATGACGAAAATTAAGGCAAAAAAGAGAAAACAAATTGAAACTTCCTTTAATTTATCTTTTTTCGTTGCTTTCTTTATCAAATCTCATTAAAATGAAGAAAATTATGCAAAATAGAGGGAAAAAATTGAAATTTCGCTAAAATTAATCGTTTTATTTGCTTTTATGGAAGGAATCTCGATAAAATGTCGACACATTAGCACAAATACTGGAAAAAAATTGAAATGTCGGTGAAATATTCCTTTTTCGTTGCTTCTTTCGATTTTATCCCGATAAAATGAGGAAAAATAAGGCAAAATATAGGAATAAAATTGACATTTCGGTGAAATTTTCCATTTTCGTTGATTTTTTCAATCATATCTATTCAAAAATGACGAAAATTAAGTCAAAATAGAGGAAAAAATTGAACTTTCGCTTAAATAAATCGTTTTTGTTGCTTTTATCGAAGGTATCTCGATAAAATAACGTCACATAAGGCATAATACTGGAAAAAAATTGAAATTTCGGAATAATTATTTGATTTCGTTGCTTTTTTCGATCATATCTTTTGAAAAATGACGAAAATAAAGGCAAAATAGAGGAAAGATATGAAAATTTCGCTATAGTTATCCGTTTTCGTTGCTTTTTTCGATCATATCTTGATAAAATGACCTAAATTAATGCAGAATAGAGGAAAACAATTGATATCTCGCTAAACATTTTCCGTTTTTGTTGCTTTTTTTCGATCAAATCTCGATAAACGGGGAAAATATGGGAAAATAGACGAAAAAAAGAAATTTTCAATGAAATTTTCCGTTTACGTTGCTTCTATCGATCAAATGTCGATAAAATGACGAAAATTAATGGAAAATAGGGGAAAAAAATTGAAATTTCGGTGAAATTATCCGGGTTCGTTGCTTTATTCCATCATATCAAGGTAACGTGACGGAAATGAAGGCTAAATAGAGAAAAAAGTTGAAATTTCGCCCAAATTCTCTGTTTTCATTTGCTTTATTCGATCAAATCTTGATAAAATGACGAAAATTAATGCTGAATACAGGAAAAAAATGAAATTTCGGTGTAATTATCCAATTTCGTTGCTTTATTCGATCAAATCACGATAAAATGACGGAGATTAAGGCAAAATAGAGGAGAACATTGTAATTTCACTGAAAATGACCGTTATCGTTGCTTTTTTCTATCTTATCTTATAAAATGACGAAAAGAGGCAAGATAAAGGAAAAATATGAAATTTTGCTAAAATTATCCGTTTTCGTTTCTTTTTTTAATATTATCTCGATAAAATGGGGAAAGTAAGGGCAAAATAGAGGAATAAAATTGAAATTTTGGTGAAGTTATCCGATTTCGTTGCTTTTTTCGGCCAATGTTCGATAAAATGACGAAAATTAATGCAAAATAAAGGAAAAAATTAAATTTTCGGTGGAATTATCAGTTTTCTTTGCTTTTTTCGATCATATCTCGATAAAATGACGAAATATAAGGCAAGATACAGGAAACGAATTGACATTTCGGTGAAATTATCCATCTTCGTTGCTATTTTCGATCATATTTCTTAAAAAATGATGAATATTGGGGCAGAATAGAGGAAAAATAGATATTAGGCTACAATTATCCTTTTTCGTAGTTCTTTACGATCATATCTCGATAAGATGGCGAAAATTAAGGAAAATAGAGGAAAAAAATTGAAATTTCAGCGAAATTATCCCTTTTGTTGCTTTTTGCCATCATATCTCGATAAAATGACAAAAAATAATGCAGGACAGAGGAAAAAAATTAATTTCGGTGAAATTATCCGTTTTCGTATCTTTTCTCGATCATATCTGGTTAATATGACGAAAATTAAGGCAAAATAGAGAAAACAAATTAACTCTTCCTTTAAATTATCTTTTTTCGTTGCTTTCTTTATCAAATCTCATTAAAATTAAGAAAATTATGCAAAATATAGGGAAAAAATTGAAATTTCGCTAAAATTAATCGTTTTTGTTGCTTTTATCGAAGGTATCTCGATAAAATGTCGACACATAAGCACAAATACTGGAAAAAAATTGAAATGTCGGTGAAATATTCCTTTTTCGTTGCTTTTTTCGATTTTATCCCGATAAAATGAGGAAAAATAAGGCTAAATACAGGAATAAAATTGACATTTCGGTGAAATTTTCCATTTTCGTTTATTTTTTTAATCATTTCTATTTAAAAATGTCGAAAATTAAGGCAAAATAGAGGAAAAAATTGAAATTTCGCTAAAATTTATCGTTTTTGTTGCTTTTTTTAATATTATCTCGATAAAATGAGGAAAGTAAGGGCAAAATAGAGGAATAAAATTGAAATTTTGGTGAAGTTATCCGATTTTGTTGCTTTTTTCGGCCATAGTTCGATAAAATGACGAAAATTAATGCAAAATAAAGGAAAAAATTAAATTTTCGGTGGAATTATCAGTTTTTTTTTGCTTTTTTCGATCATATCTCGATAAAATGACGAAATTTAAACAAGATACAGGAAACGAATTGACATTTCGGTGAAATTATCCATCTTCGTTGCTTTTTTCGATCATATCTCTTAAAAAATGATGAATATTGAGGAAGAATAGAGGAAAAATAGATATTACGCTAAAATTATCCTTTTTCTTTTTTTTTCAATCATATCTCGATAAGACGGCGAAAATAAAGGCAAATTAGAGGAAAAAAAATTTAAATTTCGCTAAAAGTATCTGTTTTCGTTCCTTTTTTCTTTCAAACTCGATAAAATGACGAAAATAAGGGCAAAATAGAGGAAAAAAATTAAAATTACGTAGAAATTATCCTTTTTCGTTGCTTATTCTCGATCATATCTCGATAATATGACTACAATTTATGCAAAATAAGGTAAAAAAACATAATTTCGCTAAAATTAATCGTTTCGGTTGCTTATTCCGATCATATCTCGAAAAAATGACGAATATTAAGGGAAATAGAGGAAAAAAATTGAAATTTCTGCGAAATTATCCCTTTTGTTGCTTTTTGCCATCATATCTCGATAAAATGACAAAAAAAATTCAGGACAGAGGAAAAAAAATTTAATTTCGATTAAATTATAATTTTTCGTTACTTTTCTCGATCATATCTGGTTAATATGACGAAAATTAAGGCAAAAAAGAGAAAACAAATTGAAACTTCCTTTAATTTATCTTTTTTCGTTGCTTTCTTTATCAAATCTCATTAAAATGAAGAAAATTATGCAAAATAGAGGGAAAAAATTGAAATTTCGCTAAAATTAATCGTTTTATTTGCTTTTATGGAAGGAATCTCGATAAAATGTCGACACATTAGCACAAATACTGGAAAAAAATTGAAATGTCGGTGAAATATTCCTTTTTCGTTGCTTCTTTCGATTTTATCCCGATAAAATGAGGAAAAATAAGGCAAAATATAGGAATAAAATTGACATTTCGGTGAAATTTTCCATTTTCGTTGATTTTTTCAATCATATCTATTCAAAAATGACGAAAATTAAGTCAAAATAGAGGAAAAAATTGAACTTTCGCTTAAATAAATCGTTTTTGTTGCTTTTATCGAAGGTATCTCGATAAAATAACGTCACATAAGGCATAATACTGGAAAAAAATTGAAATTTCGGAATAATTATTTGATTTCGTTGCTTTTTTCGATCATATCTTTTGAAAAATGACGAAAATAAAGGCAAAATAGAGGAAAGATATGAAAATTTCGCTATAGTTATCCGTTTTCGTTGCTTTTTTCGATCATATCTTGATAAAATGACCTAAATTAATGCAGAATAGAGGAAAACAATTGATATCTCGCTAAACATTTTCCGTTTTTGTTGCTTTTTTTCGATCAAATCTCGATAAACGGGGAAAATATGGGAAAATAGACGAAAAAAAGAAATTTTCAATGAAATTTTCCGTTTACGTTGCTTCTATCGATCAAATGTCGATAAAATGACGAAAATTAATGGAAAATAGGGGAAAAAAATTGAAATTTCGGTGAAATTATCCGGGTTCGTTGCTTTATTCCATCATATCAAGGTAACGTGACGGAAATGAAGGCTAAATAGAGAAAAAAGTTGAAATTTCGCCCAAATTCTCTGTTTTCATTTGCTTTATTCGATCAAATCTTGATAAAATGACGAAAATTAATGCTGAATACAGGAAAAAAATGAAATTTCGGTGTAATTATCCAATTTCGTTGCTTTATTCGATCAAATCACGATAAAATGACGGAGATTAAGGCAAAATAGAGGAGAACATTGTAATTTCACTGAAAATGACCGTTATCGTTGCTTTTTTCTATCTTATCTTATAAAATGACGAAAAGAGGCAAGATAAAGGAAAAATATGAAATTTTGCTAAAATTATCCGTTTTCGTTTCTTTTTTTAATATTATCTCGATAAAATGGGGAAAGTAAGGGCAAAATAGAGGAATAAAATTGAAATTTTGGTGAAGTTATCCGATTTCGTTGCTTTTTTCGGCCAATGTTCGATAAAATGACGAAAATTAATGCAAAATAAAGGAAAAAATTAAATTTTCGGTGGAATTATCAGTTTTCTTTGCTTTTTTCGATCATATCTCGATAAAATGACGAAATATAAGGCAAGATACAGGAAACGAATTGACATTTCGGTGAAATTATCCATCTTCGTTGCTATTTTCGATCATATTTCTTAAAAAATGATGAATATTGGGGCAGAATAGAGGAAAAATAGATATTAGGCTACAATTATCCTTTTTCGTAGTTCTTTACGATCATATCTCGATAAGATGGCGAAAATTAAGGAAAATAGAGGAAAAAAATTGAAATTTCAGCGAAATTATCCCTTTTGTTGCTTTTTGCCATCATATCTCGATAAAATGACAAAAAATAATGCAGGACAGAGGAAAAAAATTAATTTCGGTGAAATTATCCGTTTTCGTATCTTTTCTCGATCATATCTGGTTAATATGACGAAAATTAAGGCAAAATAGAGAAAACAAATTAACTCTTCCTTTAAATTATCTTTTTTCGTTGCTTTCTTTATCAAATCTCATTAAAATTAAGAAAATTATGCAAAATATAGGGAAAAAATTGAAATTTCGCTAAAATTAATCGTTTTTGTTGCTTTTATCGAAGGTATCTCGATAAAATGTCGACACATAAGCACAAATACTGGAAAAAAATTGAAATGTCGGTGAAATATTCCTTTTTCGTTGCTTTTTTCGATTTTATCCCGATAAAATGAGGAAAAATAAGGCTAAATACAGGAATAAAATTGACATTTCGGTGAAATTTTCCATTTTCGTTTATTTTTTTAATCATTTCTATTTAAAAATGTCGAAAATTAAGGCAAAATAGAGGAAAAAATTGAAATTTCGCTAAAATTTATCGTTTTTGTTGCTTTTTTTAATATTATCTCGATAAAATGAGGAAAGTAAGGGCAAAATAGAGGAATAAAATTGAAATTTTGGTGAAGTTATCCGATTTTGTTGCTTTTTTCGGCCATAGTTCGATAAAATGACGAAAATTAATGCAAAATAAAGGAAAAAATTAAATTTTCGGTGGAATTATCAGTTTTTTTTTGCTTTTTTCGATCATATCTCGATAAAATGACGAAATTTAAACAAGATACAGGAAACGAATTGACATTTCGGTGAAATTATCCATCTTCGTTGCTTTTTTCGATCATATCTCTTAAAAAATGATGAATATTGAGGAAGAATAGAGGAAAAATAGATATTACGCTAAAATTATCCTTTTTCTTTTTTTTTCAATCATATCTCGATAAGACGGCGAAAATAAAGGCAAATTAGAGGAAAAAAAATTTAAATTTCGCTAAAAGTATCTGTTTTCGTTCCTTTTTTCTTTCAAACTCGATAAAATGACGAAAATAAGGGCAAAATAGAGGAAAAAAATTAAAATTACGTAGAAATTATCCTTTTTCGTTGCTTATTCTCGATCATATCTCGATAATATGACTACAATTTATGCAAAATAAGGTAAAAAAACATAATTTCGCTAAAATTAATCGTTTCGGTTGCTTATTCCGATCATATCTCGAAAAAATGACGAATATTAAGGGAAATAGAGGAAAAAAATTGAAATTTCTGCGAAATTATCCCTTTTGTTGCTTTTTGCCATCATATCTCGATAAAATGACAAAAAAAATTCAGGACAGAGGAAAAAAAATTTAATTTCGATTAAATTATAATTTTTCGTTACTTTTCTCGATCATATCTGGTTAATATGACGAAAATTAAGGCAAAAAAGAGAAAACAAATTGAAACTTCCTTTAATTTATCTTTTTTCGTTGCTTTCTTTATCAAATCTCATTAAAATGAAGAAAATTATGCAAAATAGAGGGAAAAAATTGAAATTTCGCTAAAATTAATCGTTTTATTTGCTTTTATGGAAGGAATCTCGATAAAATGTCGACACATTAGCACAAATACTGGAAAAAAATTGAAATGTCGGTGAAATATTCCTTTTTCGTTGCTTCTTTCGATTTTATCCCGATAAAATGAGGAAAAATAAGGCAAAATATAGGAATAAAATTGACATTTCGGTGAAATTTTCCATTTTCGTTGATTTTTTCAATCATATCTATTCAAAAATGACGAAAATTAAGTCAAAATAGAGGAAAAAATTGAACTTTCGCTTAAATAAATCGTTTTTGTTGCTTTTATCGAAGGTATCTCGATAAAATAACGTCACATAAGGCATAATACTGGAAAAAAATTGAAATTTCGGAATAATTATTTGATTTCGTTGCTTTTTTCGATCATATCTTTTGAAAAATGACGAAAATAAAGGCAAAATAGAGGAAAGATATGAAAATTTCGCTATAGTTATCCGTTTTCGTTGCTTTTTTCGATCATATCTTGATAAAATGACCTAAATTAATGCAGAATAGAGGAAAACAATTGATATCTCGCTAAACATTTTCCGTTTTTGTTGCTTTTTTTCGATCAAATCTCGATAAACGGGGAAAATATGGGAAAATAGACGAAAAAAAGAAATTTTCAATGAAATTTTCCGTTTACGTTGCTTCTATCGATCAAATGTCGATAAAATGACGAAAATTAATGGAAAATAGGGGAAAAAAATTGAAATTTCGGTGAAATTATCCGGGTTCGTTGCTTTATTCCATCATATCAAGGTAACGTGACGGAAATGAAGGCTAAATAGAGAAAAAAGTTGAAATTTCGCCCAAATTCTCTGTTTTCATTTGCTTTATTCGATCAAATCTTGATAAAATGACGAAAATTAATGCTGAATACAGGAAAAAAATGAAATTTCGGTGTAATTATCCAATTTCGTTGCTTTATTCGATCAAATCACGATAAAATGACGGAGATTAAGGCAAAATAGAGGAGAACATTGTAATTTCACTGAAAATGACCGTTATCGTTGCTTTTTTCTATCTTATCTTATAAAATGACGAAAAGAGGCAAGATAAAGGAAAAATATGAAATTTTGCTAAAATTATCCGTTTTCGTTTCTTTTTTTAATATTATCTCGATAAAATGGGGAAAGTAAGGGCAAAATAGAGGAATAAAATTGAAATTTTGGTGAAGTTATCCGATTTCGTTGCTTTTTTCGGCCAATGTTCGATAAAATGACGAAAATTAATGCAAAATAAAGGAAAAAATTAAATTTTCGGTGGAATTATCAGTTTTCTTTGCTTTTTTCGATCATATCTCGATAAAATGACGAAATATAAGGCAAGATACAGGAAACGAATTGACATTTCGGTGAAATTATCCATCTTCGTTGCTATTTTCGATCATATTTCTTAAAAAATGATGAATATTGGGGCAGAATAGAGGAAAAATAGATATTAGGCTACAATTATCCTTTTTCGTAGTTCTTTACGATCATATCTCGATAAGATGGCGAAAATTAAGGAAAATAGAGGAAAAAAATTGAAATTTCAGCGAAATTATCCCTTTTGTTGCTTTTTGCCATCATATCTCGATAAAATGACAAAAAATAATGCAGGACAGAGGAAAAAAATTAATTTCGGTGAAATTATCCGTTTTCGTATCTTTTCTCGATCATATCTGGTTAATATGACGAAAATTAAGGCAAAATAGAGAAAACAAATTAACTCTTCCTTTAAATTATCTTTTTTCGTTGCTTTCTTTATCAAATCTCATTAAAATTAAGAAAATTATGCAAAATATAGGGAAAAAATTGAAATTTCGCTAAAATTAATCGTTTTTGTTGCTTTTATCGAAGGTATCTCGATAAAATGTCGACACATAAGCACAAATACTGGAAAAAAATTGAAATGTCGGTGAAATATTCCTTTTTCGTTGCTTTTTTCGATTTTATCCCGATAAAATGAGGAAAAATAAGGCTAAATACAGGAATAAAATTGACATTTCGGTGAAATTTTCCATTTTCGTTTATTTTTTTAATCATTTCTATTTAAAAATGTCGAAAATTAAGGCAAAATAGAGGAAAAAATTGAAATTTCGCTAAAATTTATCGTTTTTGTTGCTTTTTTAAATATTATCTCGATAAAATGAGGAAAGTAAGGGCAAAATAGAGGAATAAAATTGAAATTTTGGTGAAGTTATCCGATTTTGTTGCTTTTTTCGGCCATAGTTCGATAAAATGACGAAAATTAATGCAAAATAAAGGAAAAAATTAAATTTTCGGTGGAATTATCAGTTTTTTTTTGCTTTTTTCGATCATATCTCGATAAAATGACGAAATTTAAACAAGATACAGGAAACGAATTGACATTTCGGTGAAATTATCCATCTTCGTTGCTTTTTTCGATCATATCTCTTAAAAAATGATGAATATTGAGGAAGAATAGAGGAAAAATAGATATTACGCTAAAATTATCCTTTTTCTTTTTTTTTCAATCATATCTCGATAAGACGGCGAAAATAAAGGCAAATTAGAGGAAAAAAAATTTAAATTTCGCTAAAAGTATCTGTTTTCGTTCCTTTTTTCTTTCAAACTCGATAAAATGACGAAAATAAGGGCAAAATAGAGGAAAAAAATTAAAATTACGTAGAAATTATCCTTTTTCGTTGCTTATTCTCGATCATATCTCGATAATATGACTACAATTTATGCAAAATAAGGTAAAAAAACATAATTTCGCTAAAATTAATCGTTTCGGTTGCTTATTCCGATCATATCTCGAAAAAATGACGAATATTAAGGGAAATAGAGGAAAAAAATTGAAATTTCTGCGAAATTATCCCTTTTGTTGCTTTTTGCCATCATATCTCGATAAAATGACAAAAAAAATTCAGGACAGAGGAAAAAAAATTTAATTTCGATTAAATTATAATTTTTCGTTACTTTTCTCGATCATATCTGGTTAATATGACGAAAATTAAGGCAAAAAAGAGAAAACAAATTGAAACTTCCTTTAATTTATCTTTTTTCGTTGCTTTCTTTATCAAATCTCATTAAAATGAAGAAAATTATGCAAAATAGAGGGAAAAAATTGAAATTTCGCTAAAATTAATCGTTTTATTTGCTTTTATGGAAGGAATCTCGATAAAATGTCGACACATTAGCACAAATACTGGAAAAAAATTGAAATGTCGGTGAAATATTCCTTTTTCGTTGCTTCTTTCGATTTTATCCCGATAAAATGAGGAAAAATAAGGCAAAATATAGGAATAAAATTGACATTTCGGTGAAATTTTCCATTTTCGTTGATTTTTTCAATCATATCTATTCAAAAATGACGAAAATTAAGTCAAAATAGAGGAAAAAATTGAACTTTCGCTTAAATAAATCGTTTTTGTTGCTTTTATCGAAGGTATCTCGATAAAATAACGTCACATAAGGCATAATACTGGAAAAAAATTGAAATTTCGGAATAATTATTTGATTTCGTTGCTTTTTTCGATCATATCTTTTGAAAAATGACGAAAATAAAGGCAAAATAGAGGAAAGATATGAAAATTTCGCTATAGTTATCCGTTTTCGTTGCTTTTTTCGATCATATCTTGATAAAATGACCTAAATTAATGCAGAATAGAGGAAAATAATTTTAATTTCCGTGAAACTATCCGTTTTCGTATCTTTTCTCGATCATATCTGGATAATATGACGGAAATTAAGGACAAATAGAAAAAACAAATTCAACCTCTCCTTAAATTATCTGTTTTCGTTGCATTTTTTTATGAAATCTCAATAAAATGAAGAAAACTATGCAAAATAGAGGGAAAAAATTGAAATTTTGCTGACATATTCCTTTTTCGTTGCTTTTTTCAATTTTATCCCGATAAAATGAGGAAAAATAAGGCAAAATTTGGGAAAAAAATTGAAATTTTGGTGAGATTTTCTGTTTTCGTTTCTTTTTTCAATCATATCTCGATAAAATGACGAAAACTAAGACAAAATAGTGGAAAAAATTGAGATTTCGCTAAAATTATCCGTTTTGCCTTTCCTTTTTTGGATCTTATCTCCTTATAAATGACAAAAACAAACGTTAAATAGAGGAAAAAAATTGAAATTTCTCAAAATTTATCCTTTTTCGTTGCTTTTTTCCATCATATCTCGATAAAATGCCGAACATTATGGCAAATTAGAGGAATATAAGTGAAATTTGAATAAAATTTCCCCTTTTCGTTAATTTTTTCGATCATATCTCGATAAAATGACGAATATTAATGCAGAATAGAGGAAAAAAATTCAAATTCCTCTAAAATTATCCGTTTTCCTTAATTTTTTAGATCTTATCTCTTTAGGAATGAATAAAATTGAGGCAAAATAGAGGAAAAAAATATAAATTTCGGTTAAATTATTCGTTTTCGTTGCTTCTTCCGATCATATCTCGATAAAATGACGAAAATAAAGGTAAAATAGAGAAAAAAATTGAAATTTCCGTGAAACTTTTTGAAAAATGTTTCGTTGCTTAGTCTCGATCGAACCTCGATTATATGTCAAAAATTAAGGCAAAATGGAGGAAAAAATTAAAATTTTGGTGAAATTATCAATTTTCGTTAATTATTTCAAACAAATCTCGATAAAATGACGAAACATAAGGCAAAATACTGGAAAAAAATTGAAATTTTGGTAAAATTAATTCTTTTCGTTGCTTTTTTTGATCATATCTTCTTAAAAAATGACGAAAATAAAGGCAAAATAGAGGAAATATATAAAATCTCGCTAAAGGTATCCGTTTTCGTTGCTTTTGTCGATCATATTTCGATAAAATGACGAAAAATAAGACAAAATAGAGGACAAAAATGGAAATTTCGCTATCATTTTTCTTTTTTCAATGCTTCTTCCTATCATATCTCGATAAAATGACAAAATTAAGGCAAAATAGAGGAGCAATATTGAAATTATGCTAGAATAATATCTTTTCGTTGCTTTTTTCGATCATATCTCGATAAAATGACGAAGATTAAGGACAAAATAGAGCAAACAATTGAGAATTCGCTAAAATTTTCCGTATTCTTTCCTTTTTTGGATCTTATCTCATTAAAAATGACGAAAATAAAGGATAAATAGAGGAATAATATTGAAATTTCTCTAAAATTATCCGTTTTCGTTGCTTTTTTCATCATAACTCGATAAAATGCGGGACATTATGGCAAATTAGAGGAAACAAATTGAAATTTTGGTGAAATCATGCGTTTTCGATGGATTTTTTCGATTATGTCTCGTCAAAAATGACGAAAATAAGGGCAATATAGAGGAAACAAATTGAAATTTCAGTGAAGGAATCCTTTTTCATTGCTTCTATCGATCATATCTTCAAAAAATGACGAAAATTAAGGCAAAATAGAGGAAAAAATTTGAAATTTTCCTAAAAGTTATAAGTTTTTGTTAATTCTTTTCGATCAAATCTCGATAAAATTACGAAAATTAAGGTAAAATAGAGAAAGAAATTGAAATTTCGGTGAAACAATCCGTATTCGTTGCTTTTTTTCATCATATCAAGGTAAAATGACGAAAATAAGGGCAAAATGGAGGAAAAAAATTTAAATAAAGCTAAAAATTCTGTTTTCGCTGCTTTGTTCTTTCAAAACTCGATAATATGACAAACATTTAGGCAAACTAAGGTAAAAAAATATAATTTCGCTTAAATTTATCGTTTCGGTTGTATATTTCGATCATATCTCGAAAAAATGACGAATGTTAAGGGAAATGGAGGAAAAAAATTGAAATTTCAGCGAAATTATCCGTTTTGTTGCTTTTTGCCATCATAACTCGATAAAATGACAAAAAATAATGCAGGATAGAGGAAAAAAAATTTAATTTCGGTGAAATTATCCGTTTGCGTTTCTTTTCTCGATCACATCTGGTTAATATGACGAAAATTAAGGCAAAATAGAGATAACAAATTGAAACTTCCTTTAAAACATCTTTTTTCGTTGCTGTCTTTATCAAATCTCAATATAATGAAGAAAATTATCCAAAATAGGGGGAAAAAATTGAAATTTTTGTGAAATATTCCTTTTTCGTTTCTTTTATCGATTTGATCCCGATAAAATGAGGAAAAATAAGGAAAATAGTGGAAAAAATATATAAATTTCGGTAAAATTATCCGTTTTCATTGCTTTTTTCGGTCATATCTCGATAAATGACGAATATTAAGACGAAATATAGGGGAAAAATTAATCTTTGGTGAAATCATTCGTTTTCGTTACTTCTTCCGATCATATCTCGATAAAATGACGATAAAAAATTGAAATTTCGCTAATGTTATCCGTTTTCGTTGCTTTTTACCATCATATCTCCATAAAATGACGAAAATTAAGGCAGAATAGTTGAAAACAATTGATATCTCGCTAAAAATTTTCCGTTTTTGTTGCTTTTTTTCGATCAAATCTCGATAACGGGGAAAATATGGGCAAAATAGACGAAAAAAGAAAATTTCGGTGAAATATTCCGTTTTCGTTGATTTTTTCTTTCAAATCTCGATAAAATGACGAAAAAAAAAGCAAAATTGAGGAAACAAATTGAAGTTTCGCAAAAATTATCCGTTTTCGAAAGTATTATCCATCATATCAAGGTAAAATGACAAAAATTAAAACATAATTGGGGAAAAAAATTTAAATTTCAGTGAAAATATCCGTTTTCTTTGCTTTCTTGCATCATATCAAGGTAAAATGACGAAAATGAAGGCTAAATAGAGGAAAAAAAAATCATTAAAATTATCTGTTTTCATTTGCTTCTTCTATCAAATCTTGATAAAATGATGAAAATTAATGCTGACTACAGGAAACAAAATGAAATTTCATTGAAACTATCCTTTTTCATTGCTACTATCGATCATATCTTCAAAAAATGACGAAAATAAAGGAAAAAAAGAGGAGAATATTTGACATTTTCCTAAAAACTATGAATTTTCGTTAAATTTTTCGATCAAATCTCGATAAAATGACGAATATTAACGCTAAATAGAGGAAAAAAATTGAAATTACGCTAAAAATTTTGTTTTCGCTGCTTGTTTCTATCAAAACTCGAAAAAGTGACGAAAGTTAAGGAAAAATAGTGAAAAAAAATAGGCAATTTTGGGGAAATATCCGTATTTCGTTGCTTTTGTCGATCATATCTTGGGGAAATGAGGAAAATTAAGGCAAAATAAAGGACAAAATGTGAAATTTTCCTAAAAATTATCCGTATTCGTTTCTTTTTTCCATCATATCGAGGTAAAATGACAAAAATTAGGGCAAAATGGAGGAAAAAAATTTAAATTACGCTAAAAATTCCGTTTTCGCTGCTTTTTTCTATCAAAACCCGAAAAAATGACGAACGTTAAGGAAAATTAGACGAAAAAATTTACAATTTCGTTGAAACTATCCGATTTCGTTGCATTTTTCGATCAAATCTCGATAAAATGGGGAAAATATGGGCAAAATAGAGGAATAAACGAAAATGTCGCTGAAATTTTCCGTTTTCGCAGGTTTTTTCTTTCAAATCTCGATAAATAGACGAAAATAAGGGCAAAATAGAGGAAAAAAATTGAAATTTCGGTGAAATTATTCTTTTTTGTTGGTTATTTTTGATCATATCTCGATATTATGACGAAAATTTAGGCAAAATAAGATAAATAAATTAAATTTTCGCTACAATTTTTCGTTTCGGTTGCTTATTTCGATCATATATCGAAAAAATGACGAAGATTATGGGAAATAGAGGAAAAAATTGAAATTTCAATTTAATTATCCGTTTTCGTTGCTGATTGCCATCATATCTCGATAAAATGACAAAACTTAATGCAGAATAGAGGAAAAATATTTTTATTTCGGTGAAACTATCCGTTTTCGTTTCTATTCTCGATCATATCTGGATAATATGACGAAACTTAAGGCAAAATAGAGAAAAAAAATTGAAATATCCCTTAAATTATCTGTTTTCGTTGCTTTTTGTATCAAATCTCATTAAAATAAAGAAAATTATGCAAAAAAGAGGAAAAAAATTGAAATTTTGGTGAAATTATTCTTTTTTGTTGGTTATTCTTGATCATATCTCGATATTATGACGAAAATTTAGTTAAAATAAAATAAATAAATTAAAATTTCGCTAAAAGTTTTCGTTTCGGTTGCTTATTTCGATCATATATCGAAAAAATGACGAAGATTATGGGAAATAGAGGAAAAAATTGAAATTTCAGTGTAATTATCCGTTTTCGTTGCTGATTGCCATCATATCTCGAAAAAATGACAAAAATTATTGCAGAATATAGGAAAAAAATTTTAATTTCGGTGAAACTATCCGTTTTCGTTTCCTTTCTCGATCATATCTGGATAATATGACGAAACTTAAGGCAAAATAGAGAAAACAAATTGAATCATCCCTTAAATTATCTGTTTTCGTTGCTTTTTTTATCAAATCTCAATCAAATAAAGAAAATTATGCAAAATAGAGGGAAAAAATTGAAATTTCGGTGAAATATTCCTTTTTCGTTGCTTTTTTCTATATTATACCAATAAAATGAGGAAAAATAAGGCAAAATATAGGAAAAAATTGGCATTTCGGTAAAATATTTCATTTTCGTTGATTTTTTCCATCATATCTTTTTGAAAATGACGAAAATTAAGGAAAAATATTGGAAAAAATTGAAATTTCGCTAAAATTAATCGTTTTCGTTGCTTTTATCGAACGTATCTCGATAAAATGACGACACATAAGGCAAAATACTGGAAAAAAATTGAAATTTTCGGTAAAATTAAATTATTTCGTTGCTTTTTTCGATCATATTTTTTGAAAAATGACGAAAGTAAAGGCAAAATAGAGGAAAGATATGAAAATTTCGCTAAAGTTATCCGTTTTCGTTGCTTTTTTCGATCATATCTCGATAAAATGACCTAACTTAATGCAGAATAGAGGAAAAAATATTTAATTTCCGTGAAACTATCCGTTTTCGTTTCTTTTCTCGATCATATCTGGATAATATGACGAAGATTAACACAAAATAGAGAAAACAAATTCAAACTTCATTTAAATTATCTATTTTCGTTGCTTTTTTTGTCAAATCTCAATAATATGAAGAAAATTGTGCAAAATAGAAGGAAAAATTGAAATTTCGCTGAAATATTCCTTTTTCGTTGCTTTTTTCGATTTTATCCCGATAAATGAGGAAAAATAAGGAAAAATACAAGAATAAAAGTGACATTTCGGTGAAATTTTCCGTTTTCGTTGCTTTTTCCGATCATATCTCGATAAAATGAAGTAAACTAAGACAAAATATAGGAAAAAATTGAGATTTCTCTATCATTTTTCTTTTTTCAATGCTTCTTCATATCATATCTCGATAAAAAGACAAACTTAAGGCAAAATAGAGGAAAAATATTGCAATTATGCTAGATTTATCTCTTTTCGTTCCTTTTCTCGATCATATCTCGATAAAATGACGAATATTAAGACGAAACAGTGGAAAAAAGTAGAAATTTTGGTGAATTTATTCGTTTTCGTTGCTTCTTCCGATCATATCTCGATAAACTGACGAAAATTAAGGTAAAATAGAGAAAAAAATTGAAATCTTGGTGAAATCATCCATTTTCGTTGGATTTTTTCGATTGTATCTCGATAAAATGACGAAAATATGGGCATTATAGAGGAAAAAATTAAAATTTCGGTGAAAGTATCCTATTTCGCTGCTTATTCTCGATCATATCTCGATAAAATGACGAAAATAATGCAGGACAGAGGGTAAAAATAGAAATTTCGGTGAAATATGCCTTTTTCCTTGCTTTTTTCGATTTTATCCCGATAAAATGAGGATAAATAAGGAAAATAGTGAAATAAAATATAATTTACGATAAAATTATCCGTTTTCATTGTTTTTTTCGATCATATCTAGATATAATGACGAATATTAAGACGAAACAGAGGGAAAAGAAAGAAATCTTTGGTGAAATTATTCGTTTTCATTACTTCTTCCGATCATATCTCGATAAAATTACGAAAATCAATGTCAAATAGAATAAGAAATTGAAATTTCGGTGAAACTATCCTTTTTCGTTGCTTGGTCTCGATCATATATCTATAAAATTTCGAAAATTAAGGCAAAATAGAGGAAAATATTAAAATTCTGGTGAAATTATCAGTTTTTGTGAAAATTGGGAAAATGAGGAAATTGAAGGCAAAACAGCGCAAAAGAATTGAAATTTCGCTAATATTATCCGTTTTCGTTGCTTTTTCCATCATATCTCCATAAAATGACGAAAATTAAGGCAGAATAGGTGAAAACAATTGAAAATTCACTAAAATTATATGTTTTCATTTGCTTATTCTATCAGTTCTTGATAAAATGATGAAAATTTATGCTGAATACAGGAAATGAAATGAAATTTCGGTGTAATTATCCGATTTCGTTGCTTTATTCGATCATATCTCGATAAAATGACGCAAACAAGGGCAATATAGAGAAAAAAATTGAAATTTCATTGAAACTATCCTTTTTCATTGCTACTATCGATCATATCTCCAAGAAATGACGAAAATAAAGGAAAAATAGAGGAGAATATTTGACATTTTCCTAAAAACTATAAGTTTTCGTTAAATTTTTCGATCAAATCTCGATAAAATGACAAAAATTAACGCTAAATAAGGGAAAAAAATTTAAATTACGCTAAAAATTCTGTTTTCGCTGCTTGTTTCCATCAAAACTCGAAAAAGTGACGAATGTTAAGGAAAAATAGTGGAAAAAATTTGCAATTTTGGGGAAAGATCCGTTTTTAGTTGTTTTTGTCGATCATATCTTGGGTAAATGAGGATAATTAAGGCAAAATAGAGGAAAAGATGTGAAATTTTCCTAAAAATTATCCGTTTTCGTTGCTTTTTTCAATCATAACTTCATAAAATGACGAAGATTAAGGACAAAATAGAGCAAACAATTGAGAATTCGCTAAAATTTTCCGTATTCTTTCCTTCCTTATCTCATTAAAAATGACGAAAATAAAGGATAAATAGAGGAAAAATATTGAAATTTCTCAAAAATTACCCGTTTTCGTTGCTTTACCATCATATCTCGATAAAATGTCGGACATAATGGCAAATTAGAGGAAAAAAATTGAAAATTCGGGGAAATTATCCGTATTCGTTGCTTTTTTCCATCATATTAATGTAAAATGACAAAAATAAGGGCAAAATGGAGGAAAAAAATTTAAATAACGGTTAAAATTCTGTTTTTGCTGCTTTTTTCTATAAAAACTCGAAAAAGTGACGAAAGTTATGGAAGAATAGTAGAAAAAATTTACAATTTCGGGGAAATATCCGTTTTTTTGCTGCTTTTGTCTATCAAATCTTGGTTAAATGAGGAAAATAAAAGGCAAAACAGAGCAAAAAAATTTAAATGTCGCTAAAATTTTCTGTATTCGCTGCTTTTTTTTCATATCTCCTTAAATAACAAAAATAAAGTCAAAGTAGGGAAAAAATAGAAATTTCGCTAAAAATATCCGTTTTCGTTGCCTTTTTTCGATCAAATCTCGATAAAATGGGGTAAATATGGGCAAAATGTGGGAAAAAAAGAAAATTTTGATGAAATTTTCGATTATCGTTGCTTTTTTCTATCAAATCTCGATAAAATTACGAAAATAAGGGCAATATAGAGGAAAAAAAATTGAAATTTCGCAAAAAATATCCGTTTTCGAGGCCTTTTTTCCATCATATCTCCATAAAATGACGAAAACTAAGGCAAAATAGGGAAAAACAATTGAAATTTCGGTGAAATTATCCGTTTTCTAAGCTTTCTTCCATCATATCAAGGTAAAGTGAGAAATAATGGCAAAATAGAGGAAAAAAATGAAATTTCGGTGAAATTATCCTTTTTAGTTGCTTATTCTCGATCATATCTCGATAATATGACAAACATTTAGGCAAACTAAGGTAAAAAAATATAATTTCGCTAAAAGTAATCGTTTTGGTTATTATTTCGATCATATCTCGAAAAAATGATGAATACTAAGGGAAATTGAGGAAAAAAATTGAAATTTCAGCGAAATTATCCGTTTTGTTGCTTTTTGCCATCATATCTCGATAAAATGACAAAAAATAATGCAGGATAGAGGGAAAAATATTAATTTTTGGTGAAATTATCAGTTTTCGTTTCTTTTCTCGATCATATCTGGTTAATATGACGAAAATTAAGGCAAAATAGAGATAACAAATTGAAACTTCCTTTAAATTATCTGTTTTCGTTGCTGTCTTTATCAAATCTCAATATAATGAAGAAAATTATGCAAAATAGGGGGAAAAAATTGAAATTTTTGTGAAATATTACTTTTTCGTTGCTTTTCTCGATTTTATCCCGATAAAATGAGGAAAAATAAGGAAAACAGTGGAAAAAAATATAATTTTAGGTAAAATTATCCATTTTCATTGCTTTTTTCAATCATATCTCGATAAACGGGGAAAATATGGGCAAAATAGACGAAAAAAAGAAATTTTCGCTGAAATTTTCCGTTTTCGTTGCTTTTTTCTTTCAAATCTCGATAAAATGTCGAAAAAAAGAGCAAAATTGAGGAATCAAATTCAAGTTACGCAAAAATTATCCGTTATCGGAAGTATTATCCATCATATCAAGGTAAAATGACGAAAAATAAAACATAATTGGGGAAAAAATTTAAATTTCAGTGAAAATAACCGTTTTCTTTGCTTTCTTCCATCATATCAAGGTAAAATGACTAAAATGAAGGCTAAATAGAGTAAAATATAGAAAATTCACTAAAATTATCTGTTTTCATTTGCTTCTTCTATCAAATCTTGATAAAATGATGAAAATTAATGCTGAATACAGGAAACAAAATGAAATATCGGTGTAATTATCCGATTTCGTTGCTTTATTCGATCATATCTCGATAAAATGACGCAAACTAGGGCAATATAGAGAAAAGAAATTGAAATTTCGGTGCAACTATCCTTTTTCATTTCTACTATCGATCATATTTTCAAAAAAATGACGAAAATAAAGGAAAAATAGATAAGAATATTTGACATTTTCCTAAAATCTATAAATTTTCATTAAATTTTTCGATCAAATCTCGATAAAATGACGAAAATTAACGCTAAATAGAGGAAAAAAATTTAAATTACCTTAAAAATTCTGTTTTCGCTGCCTGTTTCTATCAAAACTCGAAAAATTGACGAAAGTTAAGGAAAAATAGTGGAAAAAATTTGCAATTTTGGGGAAATTATCCGTATTCGTTTCTTTTTTCCATCATATCAAGGTAAAATGACGAAAATATGGGCAAAATAGAGGAAAAAAGGAAAATGTCGCTGAAGTTTTCCGTTTTCGCAGGTTTTTTCTCTCAAATCTCGATAAAAAGACGAAAATAAGGGCAAAATAGAGGAAAAAAATTGAAATTTCGGTGAAATTATCCGTTTTCGTAGCTGATTGCCATCATATCTCGATAAAATGAAAAATTAATGCAGAATAGAGGAAAAAATTTTAATTTCGGTGAAATTATTCGTTTTCGT